>JANAVB010025198.1:15407052-15602052 GCA_029216955.1 Iris pallida
ATATTCTGGAAAGTAGACTTGACCCTCTTCGAGGTCCTCCAGATGGATTTCGAAAAAAAACCCATCGACTTGCTTGAAAAATCGAGACGAAGTTGAACAAAAATCTGTTTTCTGTAACGGTAAAAACTATTTTAAACGACAACTTGTCGGCCAATTTTCTTGCTGTGCAGTAAAGTTCTGTAGGAACTAATTGGAAACAGTAAAAGACAATATAACCAAGATCGCAACGCATCTTCTGGATCGTCGTTTCGATTTGTGTGTAAAGAGTAGATTGATGTTGAAGTTGAGGAAAAACCTGTGTTTAATCATATTAATTTTCTGAAATTTGTTCGATATGGCGTGTGCCCCGACGAACCGGGCGACGTGGTCGCGCGCTATATGCATCGAAAGACGCATATGGACGTTGCGGACGTGTGGGAACTGACGGAACTCGGTTTCGTCGCGTGTGCGCGACGAAATCAACGCGTATCCGTCGAAATACCCCCGTATCGGTGTTTTGCAAACTTGCCCATAACTTCGTGTACAGTCGTCGAATCGAGACGAAACTTGCACCAATAGGTCCGAATCGAAATTCTGGTCTTGTGTGCCAAGTTTGGTTCGATTCTGAGAAGTCGAATCGGAACCCATTTTTGGCGGGCCCGCGACCCACTCAAACGGACGATTTTGTACACGGCTCATCGAATCCAAAACTGGACAAGCCGTTGAGTTTCTCTCCTCAAACTGAATCCGTAGACATGTAGTTTGACGAGACCATAGACTTTTGCACACGTTTCGGTGCAAAGCGGATCCAACGGCGGACATCGTTTTGACCAGAAATTATGATTTTGCCCCTGTTCCAGAATTAGACTTTTAGACAGGCGTTTCCTAGGTATATCTTTTACACCGAGTGTATTTTTGATGTTTGTTTCAACGTCCGGAGTTGTTTAGAGATTGTGACGTTCCTTAGCTGACATTGTGATTACCTGGACTTGCCACTTTGCACCATCAGGCAAGATACCTTGCCACCTTACTCTGTGATTATTATACTTCTTATTTTCAGTTGTTATTATCAGCATTTTGTTTCTTGATATTTAAACTGTTCGTCCAAGTCACACTTGGCTGCGAGCGACTCTATCGGTCGTTTACCTCGCCTTATTTATTTCTCTTGCATTGACTTAGTCTAGTGACCATCCATTGATGTTGAGGTATTGGTATATCTCATACGGACTTGACACTTGTTGTATCACGTGATGTGAGTCACATGTAGGATACGTACCCGCATAGTCGGCTGGCTACCGATATGTATGGAGCGTGCGACGGATAGGAGTAACTGCCAATAGTATTGCATGTTAGAAGACTTGGCGGTTACTAGAGGTTCATATCAGTCATGGAGATGATGACACTAGGCACTGGGTGGGGAGAACAATACCTGATGTATGGGCTTCTTTGCACTTCCCTGATTACCTGTGCGCTCCTCCAGAGACGCAGGCTCCAGGCGCCCTCTAACGTTTCCCAGAGCGTTACGGACGTAGGCCCCTGGTGTCCTTTATGGGAACTATGCCGATCCCATTTACAGCCAGGGCTCATACGTCGAAGGATTGTATCTCAACTGCATATTCACAGTAGAATGGTCAGAAACCCGATTGCATGCATATCTTTTTCCTTATTATATTATCACAGTTTATATGGCATGGTGTTTTCTTGTATCTTGCTATGTCCCTTGAGGACCTGGTTATCTCTTCAGGTTTAGACGATTTTCCGCAGGATTACGGAGCGGCGTTGTGGCTATCCTACATCGATGACGAGGCAGTCTTTACTGATGTCTAGTCTATTCTTTATTTGAGACATTAGTAGACATATTTTTGCATCTTATTTCTTTCTATTTGCGGAGGTCGGACTCCGATCTTTTGAGACTATTTTTCATAGCTGTTTGGAGTGAGTATATTCATCCGGCTATCTTTTGATACTTTTACTTATTTATTTGGACTCTATTATCTTCTGTGTTGAGCTGTGATGAGATTAGATTATATATTACTAGCCTGTGGTTATTTTGTTTACAACTTATGTGCATATTTGAGTATTCCATATATTGGAGTATTCTTCGTATATGTGCAGCTTGCATGTTCACGTACTTAGTCCTACGTATTTTGGGACTGGGACGTTACATGTTTTTGTGGTGGCCCATGCAGGTCAGCGTTAATATTGTTGGGTTATATGACTGTGCCCAACAAGCCTGCATATAGGAATAGGAATATCTCATCCAGAACTACTACTATCTCTTGACTTTCAATCTTTTCGAAACTTCCTTGATTATTCGATTTACTTCATATCAAATCTTCCTAATATCAACTTATCTTCTTCATGCCAACAGTATGCATTTAAGAAGCGGACGTACTTCTGCCTTGGCCCTCACATCTGGTGAAGAGGCTACTCCGGAGGGACAGAATCCTCCCATGACTCCAGCGACACCATACCAGCCAGGACAGTCGCAGCCTACTACGACACCAACGACGGAGTACCCAGAGATCGCAGCACCCTCCGGCAGCCAGGCTGGGCAGACTACTACCATGCCACTAGAAGGGATTGTACCTCTGCCTCCACTACCACCATTTCCTCAGCAGTTTCCCCCACAGTCGGGACCTCAGATGCCTCCACCACCGACTGATGGGAGCCCTACTACTCAGTTTATGTACGCCATGATGCAGGCTCAGTGGCAGCAGACTGAGCTGATGAGACAGACGATGATGGCAGCATTGGCTAGACCTCCACCACCACCTCCAGTACCAGCACCAGCACCGGCTTTGCATCCTTCTGAAGGCTCTATCAAAAATTTTACAGATATGAACCCCAATGCCTTTAGAGGAACAAAGAAGCCATTAGAGGTGTCACAGTGGCTTATTAGTACCGAGAAGCTACTGAAGGCATCCCAGTTGCCAGCTCGAGATTGGATGACAGCAGTGGACCTACTGTTAGAAGACAATGATCACCACTGTTGGAAGGCGGAAGTGAGACGATTAGGCACTGGGATCACCTGAAAGCAGTTCTATGATGCATTTTATGATAGATTCTTCCCTATTCATGTTCGAGATGGTCTCTATGACCAGTTCCTACATCTGAAGCAAGAAAATATGACAGTTGATGAGTATGACTCGAAGTTCAATTGCCTGAGTCAATTTGGTACGGGATTGATTCCGACAGAGTTAGAGAAGGCGAGGAGATTTCACCAGGGCCTTGCGCCAGAGCTCAAGTCTTATACGACTACCCAGTCTCGAGTCTCCCATTCAGCTATCTTGGAAGAAGCTCGTGCTCAGGAGATTCTTCGCAAGGACCAGCAGCATACATCGAGACGACATACCCCAGCAGCTACACCAGCCAGAGCCACCCAGAGTGGACCTATTAGGAGGGCCATAGGACAGTTCCAGCAGAGGCCCTCACCTTATCAGAAGCCCGTTTGCCATTACTGCGAAAAATAAGGACATCTCCAGAACGACTGCAGGACTCGCCTTAGATTATGCTTGAGATGTGGATCCAATCAACACATGCTCAAGGACTGTCCGGAGCAACAGGTGATAGTACAAGCTCGACAGAACCCGAGGCCCACAACCCCAGCTCTTCCAGCACCACGGCCCGTAGCAGGAGCACCTCGTCCACCATTGCCACCTCAAGGCGTACAGTACAACAAGGCCAGAGCTCAGGGCCCAGGACAGAATTATGGGCAGGTATTCTCACTTGCTGTTGAGGATATAGAGACAGAGGCAGAAGTTATAGCAGGTATGGTTTTAGTTGTATCTTTTCCTGCTATTACCTTATTTGATACTGGAGCCACACATTCATTTATAGCCACTAGTTTTGCCACTAGACACAGCATTCCCATCATACCCTTTGCTAAAAATGTTAAAATCCTTACTAGAGAAGGAGTTGTACCTGTTATTGGTGTTTGTAGACTTTGTCCTATAGTGATAAGTGGCAGAGAGATGATGGCACGACTTCTTGTATTTCCTATGCCGACATTTGACGTAGTATTTGGAATGGACTGGTTGAGCCAGCATTTTGCTCTCATAGACTGCCATAGGAGAAGTATTATCTTTAGACCACCGAATGCGGCAGAGTTTGAGTTTACCAAAGAAGACGAAGAGAGTTGTTATACACCCACATCGGGGACTCATATGATGATGCATGACACCCCTCAGCGCCCTATTATCACTGAGTTCGAGGATGTATTCTCCGAGAAATTGCCAGGACTACCACCTGACCGAGATATTGAGTTTTCTATTGAGCTTATTCCCGAAGCCGAGCTTATTTCATCTCGAGTATATCGTCTGGCACCCAAGGAGTTGGTAGAGATGAAGACACAGATTGATGACTTATTAGAGAAAGGGTTTATTGGTGCCAATGCGTCACCATGGGGAGCACCCGTTCTTTTTGTCCCTAAAAAAGACGGGACAGTGCGCATGTGCATCGACTACAGAGCATTGAATGCAGTGACGGTGATGAACAAGTATCCCTTGTCGCGTATAAACGATCTATTCGATCAACTGAGTGGAGCAAAAGTATCCTCCAAGATTGACTTACGATCAGGCTATCACCAATTGAAGGTTCGGAAGAAAGACATTGCAAAGACGGCCTTTCAATCGAGGTATGGACACTACGAGTTCTTGGTCATGTCTTTCGGTTTGACCAATCCTCCCGCAGTTTTCATGAATTTAATGAACAATATCTTTCACAGTACTTGGACAAATTTGTAGTAGTCTTTATAGATGATATCTTGATTTACTCCAAGAGTCAAGAAGAGCATGAGCAGCATCTACGAATTATTTTGGAAACGTTGAGGACTGAGCGACTTTCGTAAAGCTTAGCAAGTATGATTTCTTTCTCAAGGAAGTATCATTTCTTGGTCATATTGTTACAGGTGATGGTATATCTGTGGACCCAGAAAAGATCACAGCAGTCAAATCATGGCCCGCTCCCACATCAGCTTCTGAGGTAAGAAGTTTCCTCGAACTTGCGGGTTACTACTGACGGTTCGTAGAAGATTTCTCTCGAATAGCGGGGCCTATGACTCGATTAACTTGTAAGGTTCAGGAGTTTGTATGGACAGACGAGTGTCAAGCCGCTTTTGACGAGTTGAAGAAGTGATTGACCACAACACCGATCTTGACACTACCATCGGGCCCAGGAGGATTTGTGATCTACAGCAACGCATCCGAGAGGGGATTAGGATGTGTATTGATGCAGCATGGTCGGGTAGTAGCATATGCATCGCGACAGTTGAGAGTGCAAGAGAATAATTATCCAACCCACGATCTAGAGCTCGCAGCAGTTATCTTAGCTTTGAAGCTATGGAGACACTACTTGTACGGCGAGAAGGTTGATATCTACACTGATCATAAGAGCCTCAAGTACATGTTCACAAAGAAAGAGTTGAATATACGACAGCGACGTTGGTTGGAGTTGATGAAGTATTATGAGATCGAGCTTCATTTTCATCCGGGCAAGGCTAATGTCGTGGCAGACGTATTAAGCCGTAAGCCCATGGCACACTTTTTGACTACGCAGAAGGAGTTGATTAGAGACTTGGAGCAGCTTGGTATTGAGGTAGTATTGCCTGGAGCAGACGGCGTATTAGCCAACCTCCAAGTGCAATCATCATTGGTAGAGTGCATCAAGGCAGCATTGCCCAATGATGCCAGATTTTAATGGCTAAGAAAGAGGACTGAAGCAGGAGAGCAGACGGGATTGAGGATCCATCCCGATGGGACATTGCGATGTGGTGATCGTATTTATGTACCCAATGGAGAGTTACGGCAAGAGCTGATAGAAGAGGCTCACAGTTCGGCATATTCTATTCATCCCGAAGGAACCAAGATGTATCGTGACTTACGACAGTTTTATTGGTGGCATTGAATGAAGCAGGAGATAGCTCGTTTCGTTGCCAAGTGCTTGGTATGCCAACAAGTAAAGACGTAGCACCAGAGGACGGTCGGATTATTACAGCCGCTACCCATTCCTGAGTGGAAGTGGGAGCACATTACTATGGATTTCGTCACGAGTTTTCCTCGGAGTCCTAGGGGAC
Source organism: Iris pallida (assembly GCA_029216955.1). NCBI lineage: Eukaryota > Viridiplantae > Streptophyta > Magnoliopsida > Asparagales > Iridaceae > Iris > Iris pallida. The sequence continues at coordinate 15,413,105 of JANAVB010025198.1, forward strand.
GTGATGCAGTGTGGGTGATTATGCATAGACTTACAAAGTCAGCCCATTTCTTACCTTTTAGAGTGGGCCAGTCGATAGAGGTATTGGCAGATATGTATATGGAGCAGATTGTGAGATTACACGGTGTGCCTGTTAGTTTTATGTCAGACCGTGACTCGAGATTTACCTCACATTTTTGGAGGAGTATGAAAGAGAGTTTGGGCACCCGATTGAAGTTTAGCACGGCATACCATCCTCAGACAAATGGTCAGTCGGAGAGTACCATTCAGACGCTAGAGGATATGTTGAGAGTGTGCATGCTTGACTTTGGCGGTTCATGGGAGGACCATCTTCATCTTGTTGAGTTCTTCTACAATAATAACTATCAAGCGAGCATTCAGATGGCTCCGTTTGAGGCATTGTATGGTAGGAAGTGTCGGTCTCCTATTTGTTGGAGCGACATAGGAGAGCGATAGCTATTGGGTCCCGAGTTGGTCTTGAGCACAGTGGAGACAGTGAAGAAAATAACGGGCCACCTGCGAGCAGCGCAGGATCGTCAGAAGCCGTGGGTAGATAATCGTCGTCGACCCTTGGAGTTCAAAGAGGGCGACCAGGTGTTCTTGAAGATATCCCCCACTAGAGGCACGATTCGATTCGGAGGACGTGGCAAGTTGAGTCCAAGGTACATCGGGCCTTTCGATGTTTTAGAACGTGTTGGAGAGGTTGCCTACAGATTGGTCTTGCCACCGTCGCTAGAGGGAGTGCATAACGTATTCCATGTATCTCAGTTGAGGAGGTACGTGGCGGACAGCAATCATGTGCTTGATCACTCCGAGATCACAGTTGGACCGAGTTTGTCGTACGAAGAGCAACCAGTAGGTATCCTCGATCGCCGAGTGAAGGTGTTGCGAAATCAATCTATTCTATTGGTTCACGTGGCATGGAAGCATCACTCACCAGGGGAGTCTACTTGGGAGCGCGAGGACGACATCCGAAACCGCTACCCGCATTTGTTCGAAGACGAAGGTATGTCTTGCATTTTAAGCATTTAAATTACTATTAATTCCCTTGTATTGCATTTGATCCCCCGACATTAGTTTAATTTCGAGGACGAAATTTTCTTTAAGTTGGGTAGGATGTAAACCCCCAAGATTTTCTAATTATTTTTAGTGATTTAAAATTATTGTTTTATATATTATTTGGCATTAAAGAGTTAGTTGGTATATATATATATATATATATATATATATATATATATATATATATATATATATATATATATATATATATATATATATATATAAATATATATTTATATATATATATTATATATATATATATATATATATATATTTTATATATATATATATATTTTTATATATATATATATATATATATATATATATATTATATATATATATATTATATATATATATATATATATATATATATATATATATATATATATTTATATATATATATATATATAGAAATATAAATATATATATATATATATATATATATATATATATATATATATATATATATATATATATATAGAAAATATATATATAAAAAAAAAAATATAGAAAATATATATATATATATATATATATATATATATATATATATATTAAAATATATATTAAAAAAAATATATATATATTAAAATATATATGTTGTTCCTCTTCTTCCTCGTCTAATCTCTTCAGAACAAAGTGGCTTTATTAAGGGTCGTGAAATCATTGATAATGTTGTTCTTGCTCAGGAGATGATTAGTATGCTTCATCACAAATACAGGGGGGGCAATGCGGCTTTGAAACTGGATATGAGTAAAGCATACGATAGAGTTCATTGGGCTTATCTGAACAAGGTCATGAGTAGGATGGGTTTTTGTAATGAATGGTTGACGATGATTCTTCACCTCCTTGACAACGTTTGGTTCTCGACTTTGATCAATGGCAGTGCCTCGGGATTCTTTAAAAGCCTCTGTGGTCTACGTCAAGGAGATCCGATTTCTCCTCTTCTCTTTGTCATAGCTGCGGAGAGTTTGAGCTGCAATCTTCATTCCTTGAGTGAGAACAGTGGGTTCATGCCGTACTATTCGCCTAGTGGGTGTCCAATTGTTACTCACTTAGCCTATGCGGATGATATACTATTATTTTCTGGAGGAGAAAAGAAATCTATTCAGCAAATTATGAAGGTGGTTAACAAATATGAGCAGGTATCGGGGCAGCGGGTTAACATAGAGAAGTCAGGTCTTTACCTATTAAAGCTTATATCTGAGGAGAGAGTTGATGATATCAGGAATGCCTTTGGCTTCACTGTGCTTAATCTTCCGATGACTTATTTGGGATCTCCTATGACTGCGGGAGTGCACAATGCTGCCATGTTTGATGACCTTGTGACGAAGATTAGATACAAAATCAGTAGGTGGCACAACAAAGCTATGTCTATGGGAGGTAGACTTACATTACTTAAATCCGTTTTGTCTTCGATTCCCATATATACTCTGGCGGCTTGTAATCCTCCGGCAAGTGTCATCAAACGGGTTGAAGACATGTTCCAAAGTTTTCTATGGGGATCCAAGCAAGGTGGGGATAAAAGAGTTTGGATAGCTTGGTCGAAGGTGACACTCCCTACTGAGGAAGGTGGGCTGGGTATTAGGCGGTTGCAAGATGTCCTTAATGCATTAACTGTCAAGCTTTGGTGGAGGATTCGCTCCACTAATTCTCTCTGGGTGAAATTTATGAAGGCAAAAATACTTTCCCTATTCTCATCCTGCGGCTGCTAATGCTTCCCAAACTTTATCTCATATCTGGAAACGGATTCTCAAAGGGAGAGATATGGGAGAGGAGCATATTGTGTCTCAAATACATGATGGGGGTGGAGAATTATGTTTGGTCTCCTGGTCGAGCAGGATCTTTTTCGATTACCTCAGCTTGGCAATGCATTAGAATGAGGTCGGATGTTGATGAGAGATTCTCTCAGATATGGGGTTCGTGCATTCCTGCTAAATGGTCGGTTTTACTATGGCGTTTACTGTGGGATCGTCTACCGATTGATGATGTGATTCAGAAGATAGGTTTTAATTTGGCTTCAGCCTGTCACTGTTGTGGGTATCCGGATATGGAGACTTCTAGCCATATTTTATCGGAGGGGGATCTAGCTCGAGAAGTTTGGTCTTATTTCAATGGGGTGTTTAAAATTCAGAATGCACATGGATCGCTTGCGGAGAGACTGAATTCTATGTGGTCGAAAAGACAGAAACACTTGAAACAAATTACTGCGGGAGCAATTTTATGGGTTCTCTGGAAAAATAGAAACAAATGGCGATATGAAGGATATTCCTATGGGGGTCAGCAGCTGCTCTATGAAGTGAAGAGAAAAATCAAGAAGGCCACAGGTAGCTGTTCTCATGCTACTATTCCTGAAGACTTGTTTTGATAGCTTTCTAATCGAGCTTTCCATAGCTACTTTTGTAACCTGGGACTCAATGATTATCAATAAAATCTTAGTATTCTGATAATATATATATATATATATACATATATATATATATGTGTGTGTGTGTGTGTGTGTGTGTGTGTGTGTGTGTGTGTGTGTGTGTGATTGGCTTGGGTCAGGATCAGGATGTTCTATTTGACCGGCTATGAACAGAAAATATATAGAATCATGATCAGGCCGGGCTATACCCTTCATGCGATGAGGGTGGAGCTATGTACAAGTGAACAAGATGGATATGATCACATAACCTCTAATAACCGCCCATTTCGTAATAGTATATGGATCGGGACATAACACGTTGTAGGTCCTAAAAATCAAGTTGCATCAATCAACAAAGTTAAAGAATCAAGATATACATCATTCAAGTAAACTGCGCAGACAATGGATTGCGCAGCTATCAGATTGCGCATACCAGACTGCGCACACATTCGATTGCGCAAGGCTGACGTGGCAAGAGTCATCATTACCTGACAACCAAATCAGATCTCTGACAACTGATAGCACGGATATCAAGGAGGCTGTTCGATTATTGCGCCACACAATGCTCGAGGACGGTTGACAGCTGGCAGCGTGATCCATTTCCTGCGCAGTCTAATCCTGCGCAAACCAAAGCCTGCGCGGTCTAAGTTAGCGCAATCCAATGTCAGCGCAATTTAAGTTGTGCGTTCTATCAACACAACTGATAAAGTACACGTGGCATTCATGCCATCAACTGCTCATTTCGTGGCAACTGCCTATGCATGATCATGCGTATTTCATTCAAATGATGCCATGTGTCTTAGACAGTTAACCCATGATCCAGCAACTGTCTGTGCAGTCTAGTGCTGCGAAAACCAATTGCTGCGCAAACCATCATGCGCAGTCCAGAGTAACTAAAAGTTAGTTATTTCTCAGAACTCTATAAATAGAGTTTCAAGTCTTCATTTCAAGGGGATGACAAATCAGACTTCAGAGATCAGAGAGTTCAGGAGTTCTTGCCCAAGTGCTGCTGCATTCTTCCGAGGCTTTTGCCTTTAACTTCCGAGGCTTTTCGCCTTCAATTCCAGAGTTGTTCTCAACTTCAGAGGCTTCGTCTTCAGAGTTCACATCGTCCAAGGGATAAAGCAATCGTCATCTAGATTGGATTTCTAAAGTTGTACCATTCCCAGAATTCAAATTGTAATCTTTTACAAAGTTTGTATCAATAAAGTTCTTCAACTTTTGTTTTTTGCAAACAAAATGGCGACTCTGCTGGGGACGACTTTCTCCTCCGACGAGGAAGTGACAACTCAATGTGACGTAGCGTCTATTGGAAAGACGCAGAAGACACTGGTTGTGAAGATCAACCAGACAGCCTACGAATCCATGATCAACTCCAAGTCCACTCCTCGTACTGCAACCACTGCTGCCATAAGCAAAGTGCGCTCAGAGTGGGTTCCAAAGACTGCTGCGCATTCTGTCAATGTAGCCAGCAAGCCTTCTGCGCAATCTGCCAGCAAGTCTGCTGCACAGTCCAGTGCTTCTGTCACCAAGTCCAGTGCATAATCTGTCTTTGCCACTGCTGCGCAGTCTGCTATGGCCAGTGCACAAAAGACTTCATATGCTGCCATGGCTAAGTATAAAACTCCTATGCCTCTGGCGCAATTGGCTGCTAAACTTCCTGCGCAAAACAACATTCCAGCAACCATAGTGCAACCTAAGCACTCTGTGGCAAGAACTCATGATGCACAAACCACAGTTTCGGTAGCTAGAACTCCTGTGCAAAGCATTCCTGCGCAAACCAAGAGTGACAGCCTTTTGGCTAAACTCTCTTCTTCTCACAACAAAGGAAGAGATTCTGCTCCTCTTCCCAAACACACTATTGCTCCTGTGCAATCCACTGGGGGTAGTCCTTTGGCTATTCCTCTTTCTCTTCAAAACAAAGGGAAAGGCCCGTTGGTCTTTTCTCAAACTTTCTTGTCCCATGACTTGGAAGACAACAGAGGAAAACGCTCTTTAGCCAACCCTTCATCTCAAAGCAAAGGAAAAGGCCCTTTGGTCTTTTCTCAATCATCTTCAGTCTTTACTGAAGAGGATTCCTGAATGTGTCTTGGCACCAATCAGTACTAGAACTCTTTCAAACAAGGATTCTTCTTGCCTTTATGACAAGAGAACTTGTACTGATCAAAGAGGTATTCTGCCTACCCCGGTAGCAGAATTCTAGGACCTCCCGACTCTCAAGATTTCCCGGTCCAAACAGGGAAAACTGTTAGTGTCTCAGACGGAAACCCCTGGGGGTGAATTTGCTGATCTCAGAACTTATCTCAACAGACCCACTTCGGTAAAACGCAAACAGCCAATGCCGAAGATCAAACATCAGCAGAAACAACTCTCCAGGGTTAAAAATCCTGACACTTATGCCAATGAAGTGAGCACTTCCCTGTATACTCAAGGGACTAAACATTTGAAGAATAGGAATCATGTTCTGAATGTTATCAAAGAACAAGTCCCTCAGAGTTTTCCTCGTTCTGTTGTTGTTCCCGATCTTCGAGAACATCTTAGACAAAAGCAGAACAATGTCTCGACACCTCCATCTCAACCATCTGATCATCATTGCAATCATAAAGTCATCATCCAATGTTGTTGTCAAACAACAAAACGATCTGTCTTTGATCGTCTGACTTTCGCTAAATCTGAACCTATGTCAGAGGAAGACAAAGTTTTGTATGCTTCTGTTAACATGACTTCCCGAGACATTGGGGGTAAAAGATGCTCTAAGCATGTCAGACTTCACAAGCCAAGCCAGCGGTATTTAGAATCACTCCAAAAAGAATCTTCCGAAGGAGTGTTTCAACATACTCGTTCTCGAAGCCGAGATACAATCGGTTAAAGGAATCTTCCTCAAAACCCTTCCGGTTATTCTTCCTCAGACTATGATGCATATAGCGAAAGCTCCGAACAGACAGTGTCTTCTACCGTACCAAGAGAAGTTACAGCTTATGTTGTCACTGATGATCCAGATGCTTCAACTTCTATAAATCAGGAACAGCGAATTGCTGCACCTGAAGACAAACTAAAAACCATGGCTGAAATGGTTGCTAGTATGCATTCTATCATTGTAGCACAGCATGCTACACCACCAACTGCACCTACTACTAGTCCAGAGATCATAGCATCTTTGGTACCTGTCAATACTGGGCTGGGGGTAGTATCACCTCAAATGCCTCCTGTACAAGTACAAGTGCAAACTACACCTATTCAGTCAGGAGCTGGGGATAGTGCTTACAATGTTGTTCCTCCTCCGACCACTACAGCTCAACCTGCTCCTTCTTCGTCATCAGAAGACGCCAATGAAGCTGTCAAACTCTTACGAACTCAATTCGAAGCATTTAAAGAGAAAGACAACTTACAAAGATTGGGGATTAAGCAGCCCTATCCAGTTGAATGGAAGGAAGTTCCGTTCCCACCGAAGTACAAAATCCTAACAATCTTTTTGTTCGATGGCAGTACTTCCCCAAGTCAATTCATCAATCATTTTGAGGTAATGACCGTTCAACTTCAGCCAAATGACGCTCTTCTTACCAGAGTGTTCGTCGGTTGTTTAGCCAACGTAGCATATGACTGGTACAGAAGTTTGCCCGATGGTTTCATCACTTCCTTTTCAGGTCTCAAACAAATCTTCTTGGAACGGTTCTATGAAGGATTCAATGACATGACTATGTCATTCTCAACAAAATCAAACAGAAACATAATAAAACTGCTGAGAGTTTTATTGAACGGTTCCGTCGTGAAGCTTTGAGGATGCCTCTCGGGACTCCAGCTGCTGTCACTATTGATACTTGTAAGGCAAATCTTTTTCCTATTATCAGTATGTGGACGAGATCTACCCAATTCTAAGATTGGCCTTCATTCATCGTCAACGCCAAAGCTGCTGAAGTGAGTGCTGATAAATTCAAACAATTGGGGGTACAGATGTCTAACCCCGATCGAGATAAACATCAGACTTCAGGTGGTGGCAACCGTCAAAATAATCGCAAAGCAAAAGAGACTTTGAGCATCAATCTGAACAAGAATAAAGAGTCTCTAGCTGTTAATGTAGCTCCGCCTACATCCACTTCCACTCCTTCTGCACCTCCACCAAGGGAACCTCGTCCGAAAGTGGAATATTCCTTCGATGAGAATGACACTGCAAGCATCTTTGAGTGTTTACTCAAAATCAATAAAATTCAACTCCCAGACCCAAAGAAACCTGATGAAGTCGGTAAGACAGATCATCCTAAATATTGTGTCTATCACAGGTTCATTGGACATCCTACTCGAGCATGCTATGTGCTCAAGGGCAAAATCCAGGAGCTTGTCAATGCTGGTGTGGTCACTCTGCAGCAAGATGAGAAGACTGTTACTGTGAACATGGTTTCAGTTCAGTTTGGTGACTTTCCTCCGCAGATGGTACAGCACGGTGTCATTCCAATTCCCAAGGCTACTCTTGAGATTGAGAATCTCCCACTTCCACCAAATAAAGGTCTTGTTCCCTTGTCTCTTGACAACGGTGAAATTATGTGGATCCATCCCGATCTTGCTCCGGAATTCGAGATGCCCTCTTCTTCCAAGAAGAAAGCTCGTTCCAAAGGCAAAACAAAAATTTGCAACATGGTGTCTTTTGATCCCATAGTTGATGAAGAGATTCTGTTAGGCACCAGATCAGGGAAAGCTTATTTGAAAGATCATTCTGAAGGTCAAGAGGATCCTGCTTCTTCTTCTGAACCTGCTCCAGCACAACCTGCTTCCACTGAAGAGATCCCTTCTACATCTTCTCCAGTTGTAGTATCTATTCCTCCCAAGCCAATGACAGCTGACAAAGGCAAGCAACAAGTCCGCTTCGATAAACCATTAAAGAAATCATCTCCTACAGGACTTGAAAAGCCATACAACTTTGATATATTGGCTCAATTAGCCAATACACCGGCTAGGCTGTCAATTTTTGAGCTCTTACGCCATTTTAAAGAACTCGAGAAACTTTAAGTGAAGCTCTGATGCAGGCTGAAACTTGCTTAACTCTTCTCAAAAAGCCGGAATCAGAACCAGTTTCTTGTCGTCACTGTCATAGTGTCTTGGAGTTGATTCCAAACATCACTTTCACTCAGGATGATATGCTACTGGAAGATAATAGACATGATCGTCCTCTTTACTATACAGGATATGTCGATTCGATGAAAGTCGATCGTATCCTGATAGATCCAGGGTCTGTACTCAGCATCATGCCAAAGACGATGCTAGATGCATTGAAGATACCAGTGCATAGTCTTTCAAGCACAATCACCACTATCCTGGGACTCAACAAAGAAAGGAGTGAACCTTTGGGTAAGATTTGCCTAAAACTCCAAATAGGCAATCTTCGCACAAAGGTGACCTTTTATATCATTGACAATCATGGTTGTTCTTACAACGCTCTTCTGGGAAGGCCTTTCCTCCATGAACATAATGTTGTTCCCTCAACTCTTCATCAATGCTTTAAATACGTTGATGACAAAGGACAAGTTCACAAGGAAGTTGCAGACCTTCATCCTTTCAAAGGCGTTGAAGCGTATTGCAACGATGCTCGTATGTACAAGGAAGAATTTATGAAAGTGGTATTGGCCATGGATACTAAGAAGATGAAAAAGCAGTACCCAATGACACTCTCATCATACCTGTCAAAGGGCGTATTTCTCATCCTCAGTCTTCTAAACCACTGGCTATTCACTTGCCGGTTCAAGAAAAATCAGTTGATGCTGATCAAAATCAAAGGGAGCTCACCTCTTCTGAGCCACTTGTTATCGACTTACGTCGTAACAAGGACAAAAAGCAGCTCGTTTCTTCTGAGCCACTTGTTGTTGATTTAACTCGCAACAAAGAAAAAAGGGAGCTCACCTCCTCTGAGCCACTTGTTATTGACCTTCGTCGTAACAAGCCTCATCCACGTTCTTCTTCTCCCCCTCTTGTAATCAATCTGACCAAGCTTGCCAAGGCTAAAGGTCTTGATGTAAATACAGATGTAAATATCAATGAAAAAGCATCTACTTTCCAGTATACTGATGTTATTTATCATACTAAATACTATTTGGATATGTTAGATAGCTTTCAGTCATTTACAATGCGAGTTGTACAATCTCTTCAAACAGAAGTTTCATGTGAACACCCAAAAGATTCATATCGTATTGTTCTTGCTCGCAAGAAAGGTGAACGTCCAATACTTTTTAGTAAAAGACCGGAACAAAATTTTAGCTACACAGATGATAGCAAAGTTAACGACACGGGACATCTTCAATTTTGTCGTTACAGTCAACAATCAAAGGATATTGTCCGAAAGATGGGTTACGACTTCAAAAGCGGCCTTAACTACGGTAAAGGTAGACGAACTCCCATTCGTACAGCAGTTCCGAAAGGAAAGTCAGAAATGTATTATCGCAGGACCAAAAGAGGTCTCGGATACGCTTCTCCTCCAATGTTATCCCCGGCAGTTTCTGACTCTGATAGCGAAGAACGTTCTCATTCTTCCGATTCCAGATCATGGGATTCCTATACTAGCATTGGTGAAGTCCATCGTGTAATTGTATCTTCTAATATGGTTTCCGCTGAAATTCCGGAAGGATATGATGAGGACATTGAAGAAAGTTCTGAAACAGATCCTTGGGCTCAACAGATGGATAATCAGTGGGTACTCCGATTTGAACAGAGAGAACCTCCTACTGAAGATCAATTAATTCAAGTTGATGTAGGAGAAAGCGAATCACCTCGTCCAATCTTTATTAGCAAGAATCTTCCAGAAGCAGATAAACAAGAGTTGATTCTTCTTATTAAAGAATACATTGACGTCTTTGCTTAGAGTTACGAGGACATGCCAGTTTTAGATCCCAAGATTGCTACTCATAAACTGAATATTCTTCCTAATGCTAAACCAGTCAAACAGCAGCAAAGGCGATTCAAGCCTGAAATGATGGACACAATCGATGATGAAGTCAACAAGCTTATCGCTTGTGGCTTTATTCGAGAAGAACAACATCCTGATTGGGTAGCCAACGTTGTTCCAGTCTTGAAGAAAACCGGCAAAGTTCGAGTCTGCATCGACTTCCGAGATCTTAATGAAGCATGTCCGAAAGATGAATTTCCTCTCCCTATCACGGACGTCATGATTGACAATACTTGTGGGTTCGAGCGAATATCTTTTATGGATGGATTTTCTGGATATAATCAGATCAAGATGAATCCCGAAGATGAAAAGCACACATCTTTCCGTACTCCTCGGGGAGTCTATTGCTACACAGTGATGCCATTTGGTCTCAAGAACGCTGGTGCAACTTACCAACGGGCTATGAGTACTATTTTTAGAGAACATCTTCGCAAAACAGTCGAATGCTATGTCGATGATATAGCTATTAAAATTCGTCTAAAAGAAGATCACATTCAAGATTTAAGAACCATCTTCAATCTCATGCGCCAACATCAGCTCAAGATGAATCCCACCAAGTCATTCTTGGGTGTCTCAGGTGGCAAATTTCTCGGCTTCGTTATTACCTCTAAGGGTATACACGTGGATCCCGAGAAGATCAAAGCCATTCAAGAGATGCATCCTCCATGCAACCTAAAAGAGCTACGAGGATTACAAGGCCGACTTGCATACATCAGGCGATTCATCTCGAACTTGTTTGGACGCTGTAGACCATTCACTCAGCTAATGAAGAAGGGTGTATCTTTTATTTGGACTGAAGAATGTCAACAAGCATTCGACGACATCAAACGATATCTCATGAACCTACCAGTTTTGGTGCCACCAATCTCAGACATTCCATTCTTAATGTATGTCCGTGCTATGGATCATTCATTGGGTGCTTTACTCGTCCAAAAGAATAAAGAAGGTCATGAACAGGCCATCTATTATCTCAATCGTACTATGATTGGTGCTGAACACCGTTATAGTCCAGTTGAAAAAGAATGTCTAGCTCTTATGTTCGCCGTTCAAAAGACAAGATATTACATCATTGGTCAAACCATTCATGTCATATCTCGAGTCAATCCTCTCCGGGTATTAATGAAGAAGCCTAGCACACTCAACTCTCGGCTTGCTACATGGGCCATCCTTCTAGCCCAATATGACATGGTGTATGTTCCTCAAAAATCTGTCAAAGGTCAAGCACTGGCGGATTTCTTGGCGGCTCATCCCGTACCAGAAACATCCAAGCTTTATGATGAAATTCCAGATGAGACGTTGGAAGTCAACTTGATCTCTGAAGAATTTCCAACCTGGCGTCTATTCTTTGACGGAGCATCCAGGATCGGACCCAATGGTGCTATTGTAGCAGGAGTTGGAGTTGTTCTCGTTTCCCCAGAAGGATCAACTATTCAAAGAGCTTACTATCTAGACGAATCCTGTTCCAACAACGTAGCAGAGTACAATGCTCTACTCATTGGTCTTCAATTAGCCAAGTAATTGAACGTCGAGTATCTCGAAGTTTATGGCGATTCTAAGCTGGTTGTCAACCAAGTTAGAGGAACTTATGAAGTCTGTCATCAAGATCTGGTACCTTATTTTGAGGCAGTAATCAACATGGCTACATCGTTCAAAGCTTTCTTTATTGAATATGTACGCCGAGCTTGTAACACTGAAGCAGATGCTTTAGCTAATCTTGCAGCGGTCTTAGCCATCCCCATCCGAAGACAATAAGTGGTGGTTATTTCTAATCGAGAATTGTTTTGCATAGAAAGCAATCGTAACATTGAGTTCAGTAATTATGCTGAAATTAATGTTATCAATGGAGATTAGAGAACTCCTTTCATCGATTTCGTGGTTCATGACATACTCCCCGAAGATCTTAAGGAGGCTACAAGTATTCGACGAAGATCTCTACGATTCTACTACAATCAAACCACTAAAACTCTCTATCGACGGACTTATGACGGTCTTCTTCTACGCTGTTTAGCTGGTGATGAAGCTAAACAAGTACTGCGTGAAGCTCATGATGGTGTTTGTGGAGCACATCAGCCCGGTCCTAAACTACAGGATCGTATCCGAAGAATGGGGTACTACTGGCCCTCTATGGTATCAGATGCCATCGAATATCCAAGGAAATGTCGAGCATGTCAAATCCATGCAGGCTTCATTCATCAACCTTCGGAATTTCTACATCCGACAGCCGCTTCTTGGCCTTTCGAAGCTTGGGGCATGGATGTCATAGGTCCTATTAATCCCCCTTCTTCTAGAGGACATCGGTTCATTTTAGCAATAACAGATTACTTCTCTAAGTGGGCTGAAGCTATACCCTAGGCTGAAGTCAAGACCAGTAGCGTTATCAACTTTGTCAAACATCATGTCATTTATCGATTTGGTGTCCCTCGACGAATTATTCATGATAACGGACCGCAATTCATCAGCCAGAAATTTACCAGATTCTGTGATAATTACCGGATTGATAATGTCGCTTCGACTGCTTACAATCCTGCTGCTAATGGTTTAGCCGAAGCCTTCAACAAAACTATTATCAAGCTTCTCAAAAAGTTTGTATCCACTAATAAACAGAATTGGAGTGAAAAGCTTGGCGAATGTCTATGGGCCTACCGAACTACGGTCCGCAATCCTACGGGTTTTACATCTTTTTCTCTGGTATATGGCTGTGAAGCTGTTCTTCCTCTGGAACTTCAAATTCCTTCTTTAAGGATTGTCATTGCTAACGAACTCACTACAGAGAATAATGATCTTTTTTGACTTCAAGAATTGGAGGCACTCGACGAAAAGCGATTAATGGCTCAACAACATATTGAGTTATATCAAGCCCGCATTTCGAAGACTTTCAATCGTAAAGTGAAGGTCAGAGCCTTTCAGCAAGAAGAACTTGTTTTAACGGTCCGACGTCCTATGACTATGACTCATATGAGCAAAGGCAAGTTCGACGCAAAGTGGGAAGGTCCATACGTTGTGAGCAAAGTCTTCTCAAATGGAGCGTATCAACTTTCAGAACTGGATGGACGAATTGCAATGATGCCTATCAATGGCAAATTCCTTAAAAAGTACTATGTGTAAATATAAATACTTGTAAATCATCAGACAAATTCATGTTTATAAATAAAATTTTATTTAATCATAGTACATGATATTAAGGAAGATCACTATCATCCTTCTCTATATTTGGACGCGGACAACTACCGTCCTTTTCAAAAATACGGTCAGCAAAAGAGCCGAGAACCTCTTTGCTGGAGCCCACGAAGAACTTGCAGGCAGCCATCCTCATGGCTTCTTCTTCTTCAGTCCTTCATGGTTCAAGCAGAAAGTCCAGGATGTCTCTCGGTGGCTTGGGTGCAGACGAACCTTCGCCTGCTTCTGCTTCCTTTGGTTGAATTGGATTGACAGAACGTTCTTTAACGTCTTCTTCAACCTTCGGGGCGAGCTCGGTCTTCTTAAGTGCATCTTCAGACGACATTTTTATGTTGAAAAGCGAAAGTGCTCGTTTCTGTCAAATTCCTGTCCTATTTATAGACAGAGATTTCTCAATCAACGAAACGACACATTCATCCGACGGTTCGCCCGTTCATTCATCATCACCTGACGGTTCATCCGTTCATTTAATTCCCTTGACGGTTCATCCGTTCATTTATTATCATTTGACGGTTCGTCCGTTCATTACATTCATCCGACGGTTCGCCCATTCATTTATTATCCCTTGACGGTTCGTCCGTTCATTACATTCATCCGACGGTTCGCCCGTTCATTTATTATTATTTGACGGTTCGTCTGTTCATTACATTCATCCGATGGTTCGCCCGTTCATTTATTATCATTTGACGGTTCGTCCGTTCATTACATTCATCCGATAGTTCACCCAGTCATATTCATCCGACGGTTCACCCGTTCATTCATTATCACTTGACGGTTTATCCGTTCGTTTTATCATTTGACGGTTTGTCCGTTCGTCTCACATTTATATCAGCAACTTGTCGTTTTCGATTAAGTTGTCAATTGAAATAATAGTATTCAATGTATTCTGCCACGTCCATATTACCTCTGAGCAGATATAATGAATATAATTATTTTCTACAAGAAATATATCATGTCTCGCACCTCTGAATATATTTTTCTATCTCTATTATTTATATCTAATAAGATATACAACAAATAATGGAGCCACAGCAAAATGTCTTTTATTCATCAAAATTCGAGGCATTACAAAAACACATCTACGACAAAAGATATAAAAAGTTCTATTGAGAAGGAGGAATGATCAAATTGTCAATCTGCTGCTTCAGAGTCTGCAGCTCTTCTTCATGGGTGGATGTCACCCTCCTTCTAGCCTCTTCCATTCCAATCTCTTTATTGAAGACGGGCATCTCTACAGACCGGCGAGTGATCTCTGCACCATGAGTAGCATCGTACTCAGCCTTCTCTTGAATCAAAGCGTTGAATTGATCAATCATAAGTTGATGATTAGCAGTTTCTCCTCTAATTCTTGTTGGAGACGAGCAATCTCTGCTCTCAGTTCAGCAGTTTTCTGTCCTTTTCTTTCAGCCATCAAAGTTACTGATTCTAGTTTAGAATTGTATTCAGCAGACTTTGTGGAATAAGCCTCCAAAAGATTTTGAAGATTCATCATTTCCATATCAGCTGCTTGGGCCATTCGCTCGAACTCAGCCAGCACTAGAGATTCTATTTTCTTCTGTTTGAGCTCCTTATATTTCTTTATGGAGACTTCTAATTCATCCAGTATATGCTCAAGGAGAGTAGCTTGAGCTTCGTCACCTTGTTCCCTTACAGCCCTCACCAAGAGGGAAGTTGGGTTTCTAACCATAAAGAAATCTGCTCCCTCTTTGTCAATCATTTTGGTAACTAAGGGTCTCAAAGCTTCAAAGAAACATCTGGTAAATGATTGAACAACTTGTTGATTAATTGCCTGTATCCCAGGAGTCGCCGCTATTCCTGTTGAAGATGAGGCAGCAGGATGCTCGATCCTTTGTGTCTGGATGGCAGGCTCTTTAAACAAAGGAGCCAGAGTCGAGCTATTCGCCCATCCTGTTTGTTCCTCTGCAAAAGTAAAATTGTCAGTTATATGCCAATAATCAAGAAGATTAAATGAAGACAGTCTTACCTTGGTTCGATCCAGCAATAGGCTTATCCCCTGCAGGAGTTGACTCTGGTAGAGCGGAAGTCACTTCAGCCGCAATAGCTTGGCTATTGCCCGCCTCAGAACCACAAGATAGATGATGACTACTACTAACAACCACCGTTGTTATGGGTATTATAGCCAAGTCCGTCGGAGGTGTTGGAAGAGTCTCATGATCTGTAGGAAATACAAGTAAATATATTAGCTATCAATCTATTCTAAAGAAGATTGCTAATTTTATTTTATACCTTGAGGATCGGTGGCGGGAGTTTCTTCTGGAGCTTTGTCGTCTGCTGCTTCTTCTGAAAATATTTCTATCTCAGTATCCTTTTCAGGATCTAAAGTATCATTAACTTTTTCTGAAGACACCTCCACTTTAATATCTTTTTTAGATTTGAAGTATCTTCGGCAGCGGTAGGAGATGAGTGTACTTCATTATTTTCTTCAAGATCTTGTATGTAGTCATCAACATTCTCAGATGAAGAACTCTCCTCATCTTCGTCTTCTTCTTCTGGTGCCTTCTCGCTAGTAGTCGCGGCTTGGTCACCATAATCTTCCAGAGGACTGTAGATACAATCTTCTAAAGCTGCGATTACTTCGCGATCTTCTTCTTCGCGAAGGGTTGTCGGAGTAGGCGGAAGTTTAATAATTTATAGTTGCTTTTCCCTCACTTCTTCCGTAGTACTTCCTCTAGGCTCTTCGGCCTCAGTTTTCGGAGCAAGATTTGTCCTTTGCTCAACCTTTTCTCTATGTTCAGGACTAGGAGTTCTATCCATAGGCTCTGAAACAGGAGTAGGAGAGGGCAAAGTTAATCCAGCGGCAGCATCCATCACCATTGAAGACAAAGCTCGATTCTTTCTCAGGGCCAGCTTCTTTCTTTTCAATGGCCTATCAGGGCTCTCTATATTGACAGTTTCAACCTGTTTCTAGATAGAAGTTGGTGTTGTAGCCTCCTCTGGTTGAGTTGACCCGGCCAGTTGCCGAGACTGAGATCGAGTGGTGATCCTTTCGGAAGAGTGTTCTAAAATCAACTTCTTCTTTGCCGCTGGAGCAGGAGGCTCCTCTCTTCTCTTCCTCTTTGCAGGAGATTTACCTACTTTCAGAGAGATACACATTGTTGCGTTTACTTCTTGAGGGAACATCATATCCCTCGAAACTTCTAAAGGAGCATCGGCTGGCTCGTGCACCTCATCATTTATAGGAATTGACATAGCCATTCTTCCTTTCTTCAGTCTCGTTGAAGAAGCAAAACTATCTGCGAGATTAAAGTTCTCAGCAAAAGTGTTTGCGGATGTATAAAATACTGTATAAGTAAATAGCATCCTAGGACCATGAGTGCTAGTTGCTGGCATCGAGAATATGGCCTTCGTATCACGGGCATTATAGTAAGCCCAGGCTCGGGCCCCGTCTATCAAATAACCCTTACCTTGGAGGCAGGTGATTGCATTTCCCACATGGAATTGATCATATCCAAATAGCCGAGCAAATCGGCTGGGGAGATACGGTTCTAAGTAACATTCCTCTTCGAACCGGTAAACCAGATGAGACGATCGAATTGTTTTCAACCATTCAAAGGCCGCACGATTTAGAGGCTGTATTTTTTAGTCTACCATGTTTGTTGGCATCTGATCATGTCTAGCAGGGAGAGGAGCACAACAAAAGTTCTATCCTCTATTCAGATTGAGAACATATCTGCACTCGCTCAAAGAAGTATACTTCTATTTTCCATAAGAGTACCTTCGCAGAAAGCTGCCATCAACCGGTCCCATGCCGGGGTCCATTAAAGTGGGATAGTGGAGAAGCAACCATCCGAAGAGATATGTATATGGCAGTTCTAAGCGAGGGAACTCTTTCTCTCCTTTTGCCTTCAGCATCAGATCGACATATAGACGAAGACTGGCATTTAATTTGCAGGTCATTGCTGATAACAAGTCCACTTTATAGCCGAAGACTAACTTAACAGCAGCAAAAAGAACGTCGCGGTGAAAGCGATCCACAGCACTGGATCCGGGAACCACAAACCACCGAAGCCAGTATGTCAGAAACCCTGCCAATTGGGCTTCTTCTGACATGGGTCTATAGCCCATTCTCAAGTAACTTTCTAGAGTGTCTCCTGTCTTTAAAGGAGGATACTCATGATCATTTTTCACTTGTTTATCAAAATTACCATTCTGTTCCATCAGCTTTATAACTTCTGCATTGCTCAAAGGTTTGAAGAAGTTAGGATAGCATTTGTCATTCTCCTTAGTCTTCTTCTCTTCTATATGGTTAAGGAACAGATATGGTAACCACTTCGAAGAATAACAGGTGTTGGCTGTAGCACTCTTATAGAACAGAGAGCAGATCTTGTAATGGCATAGCAGTTCCTCGAACACTGCTACCATCGCTGTATTTTCTCTTCTAAGTTTATCCAACTCATCATTAGTTGGAACAAACTCTTCATATGGAGCATATGCCATTGGTAAGTACGATATATATTTCATCTCGTGGAGTGCAAACCCAATTTCTCCACCAGGGGTCATAAAAGTTCCTGTCCTATAGTTGTATCTTTCAGCCAGGGCCAAGAACATGTGTGGATTGGGTGCAAAACCATAAACAGTGGCGTGCACTGCTTGATACAGATTGATCTGTTAAAGTTTGTCTTCAAAAGTTGTCACCAGTTGGCAATACAGTTCCATCTTCTATAATCTGGATTTACCAATCCAGTTAATCTGATATCTTGTTCAGGGTACTTCCCTTCAGCCTTCGCAAATTCATTTACAAATATCGGCGTTCTGACAGGCATCAACATAGAGGAGTTCTCTGGAGTAATGCAACCTGGTCTCAAGCCCCTCAACAAGATGCTGTATCGATCAGAAGAGCTGTAAAACATATCCTTCTTATTTGGCCCCTTCTTCACAAAAATTTTCCCTGCACGGGCGTCTTGGAAAAGAGTGATGTTCCACTCCATTTTCCTCGGGTAGCTCGTATGAGCATACCGAGATAAAGGGAGGCAGCGGGCAATATCTGGTATGAAGAAAGACCTATTTTCCTGATGGACTATTCTTTCCTCCATCCTAGGCCTTGGTTGCGAGCTTTTCTCAAAGGCCTCGCCAAACAAGAATAAAGGTTTCTTATGAATAACAGCATCTGCTGATTCCAAGGGCTGTCCATTCATTAAACACAGGAGAGTCTCATTGTCTTGAGATATCAGGATTGCCTGACGGGAGGCCGGTAGATCATATTGGGGATAATGTACATGGAAGAGATCTTCTTTATACTCAGACTCTGAGAGAGTTCCCACAAAATGTTTATAATCTGGATCTTCTCTGGTCTCAACTGCATCAAAACAGATAAAGATCAGTACAAGTCAATTCAAAGACTCTGTTTTCAGAATACACAAAACATTAGATTGCACAATCCTCAGATTGTGCTGGCTCAGATCATGCAAACATCAGATTGCACATCTCATCAGGATGCGCAAAGCAATAGTTTGCGCTGACTTCCTGCGCAAATCAGTCGATTGCGCTGACTTCATGTCAGCACAATTCAACAGATTGTGCAGTAATGCAGCCTTTATAAAAATAAAGACTAACAGTTGATGCAACCAAAAGGGTGGCGCAATATGAACTCATCTCTAAAAAGAGATGAGTTTTGAAGATCAAAAGAAGTCGAAATCACCCTAAAAAGGGTTTTCGATCGGTTGAACAACCTCTCAGAGCGGGGTGCGCGAATTCGTGACGAGATGCTCATCGTGCAACTCTGTCTAATGACTCGGCCGGGGCCTTGCCCTTGTCGGCGGTGGTGGAGGGGCGTCGAGGAGCCATTGGTCGTCGGAGAGAAAGGCTGAAAACGAAGAGCTCAAAGTCTTTCTCTCTCAAAAGCACAAATGAATGCAAGTAAAAAATATTTCTAAGTTTGAAGAGACTATTTATAGTCTTCGAAATATGAAACGGCTACCTCAGATTGCGCCTGAAATTGAGGCTCATCAGTTGCGCAGAAAGCTCACCATCATGCGCAACTTGATTTGAATTTTATAATTCAAAGTATTTCAAAACTTTGAATAATATCAACTTTCGAAAACTTTGAAGGGGGTCTTGTAGGTCCTAAAAATCAAGTTGCATCAATCAACAAAGTCAAAGAATCAAGATATACATCATTCAAGTAAACTGCGCAGACAATGGATTGTGCAGCTATCAGATTGTGCATACCAGACTGCGCACACATTCGATTGCGCAAGGCTGACGTGGCAAGAGTCATCATTACCTGACAACCAAATCAGATCTCTGACAACTGATAGCACGAATATCAAGGAGGCTGTTCGATTATTGTGCCACACAACGCTCGAGGACGGTTGACAGCTGACAGCGCGATCCATTTTCTGTGCAGTCTAATCCTGCGCAAACCAAAGCCTGTACGGTCTAAGTTGGCGCAGTCCAATGTCAGCGCAATTTAAGTTGTGCGTTCTATCAACACAACTGATAAAGTACACGTGGCATTCATGCCATCAATTGCTCATTTCGTGGCAACTGCCTATGCACGATCATGCGCATTTCAATCAAATGATGCCATGTGTCTTAGATAGTTAACCCATGATCCAGCAACTGTCTGCGCAGTCTAGTGCTGCGCAAACTATCATGCGCAGTCCAGAGTAACTAAAAGTTAGTTATTTTTCAGAACTCTATAAATAGAGTTTCAAGTCTTCATTTCAAGGGGATGACAAATCAGACTTCAGAGATCAGAGAGTTCAGGAGTTCTTGTCTAAGTGTTGCTGCATTCTTCCGAGGCTTTTGCCTTCAACTTCCGAGGTTTTTTGCCTTCAATTCCAGAATTGTTCTCAACTTCAAAGGCTTCATCTTCAGAGTTCACATCGTCCAAGGGATAAAGCAATCGTCATCTAGATTGGATTCCTAAAGTTGTACCATTCCCAAAATTCAAATTGTAATCTTTTACAAAGTTTGTATCAATAAAGTTCTTCAACTTTTGTTTTTTGCAAACACACGTCATGACATGGGATTTTCTAAGAGGGTTGCAAATCCTCTTAGGAATTTGCGTCTATACAAGTACATGAAACAAGATCGAACAATATACCAATATGCCACGGTAATCCAGGAATGAGATCTCATGGCAGGATCCGACGTATACTAGTCCGTGTAGCATCGTGCCGAGAATCAAGTAAAATACTACAAATGAATCTAATATAGTAGATATCAAGACAATGAACACTATCAGAGAATGTACTCGCCTCAATTTGGTTGGAGTCGACGTACGCAACACGAACGTGTCGACACAGAATAGGTACGATGCTATGCTCCACAAGATGGTCCCAAACGACGATACAGACGGTCCCATCGAGTCCAGAATAGTCCAAATAGCCTAGTTTGGTATATAGAAGACTAAAATCAGACTTCGACACGATATTCAAATCAAGAAATACGAAACGACCATAATAGTCGTGATTTATGTTTTAAGGTGAAAAAATACATATAACTATTAGAAATCATTTATAACGTTTTTAGAAACAATATCATATTTACCATAATACTTTAGATAAAGATTTGAAAGCCTGGGAAATCATCCTACTACTAAAATCCAATTTGTCAAATACGATTTTGGTCAATAAGCATAGTTAGAAGTATCATCGTATATTTTAAATAAAAGTCACAAACCTAGAAAATCAATTATAAACGATTTGTAAGAGGATATATGTAAGTCATATTCTAAAATATATGTTAGACCCAATATATATAATTTAGCCAATCATATATTTATAGTTCGATTATTTTTGAAAATTATTTACCTATTGAGAAATATAAGTAGTAATATTTATATTTTTTTTATATTTATATTTATATAAATACAACAAAGATTATTAAAATTATACAACTATAGTGATAATACATTATATATATATATATATATATATATATATATATATATATATATATATATATATATATATATATATATATAAAATATATATATATATATATATATATATATATATATATATATATATATATATATATATATATATATATATATATTTGTGTAAAAATGTATTTATATACTCATGTATACTTATGATACCTATAAGAAAACTCCACGTGTGAATGGACCCCAGCCCAAACAATGTACCCATATAAAATATCATAAAAATACTATCATTATTAATGATGATAACTAAGAAAAAGCTAACTATTCCAATAAGACAATGTCTTCTGTATACTCAAACATAACTCTAAATCCCTAATTAAAACACTAATTAATCACATTATAATATTAAACAATAAAAACTAATTTACTCATTGCAATAATCAGAGAGGGTTGTTGTTGATGCTGCCAAAACCAAATCCTAAATTCACATTTTAAATCCTATCCCACTGATTTAATATTAATTATTAATTAAAGCCAACCCCTTATAATACATTAAACCCAAACTCAGTGAAAACTAACCTATATTACTAAAAGAGGGGGGTTCATAGCTGTTGAGCTGCAGCTCATTCTTCTATTTACTCCAAAAATGGAGAAACAAAGAGGGGCTATTGCTCCATCTTCCCCTAAAAAATTAAGTGATAGAAGAGAGAGGGAGAAGGAGGAGGAGAAGGTGTTCACGGGGGTCTGGCTCGGGACAGAGCTACGCAACATCGGCCGCTAGGGGAGCGGTCGGGCGGAGGCAGCGGGGTCGCAGCGGACGACCAGCTCGGTCCTGCGTTCGCTGTCATGCACCAGAAACAGAATACTGGAGAGCGGGGGCAGACATAGCCAGCTACTTATATTAAAGTGCATCCCACCTCGCTATACGGTCACGGCTGTCTAGATACATGAGGGTTTAACTATAAGCCAACAATCTCTTAGGATCATGAACAAGCCTAGTGTGTCAATCACAAGCAAGTAAGTAAATGTTACAAGATGTAAGATCATCAAATATACAATAGTACGGCATCCTAAATATTACTTATTCAGCTGATCATGAAGCTGGTCATTACAAAATGTAAGGACTAGCAAGAGTTTAGTCATACATGATCAACCCTAGGATCTGTCAATCATGTTACAGCCCGTAGGCAGACAGTAAGTAAAGGTGCAATCAAGCTAAACAAGTGCTCGTCGGCTAAACGCCTCAAAAGAATATTTTTACAATAAAGTAGGAGAGCCAAAAATAACCCACTCGTTGCCCTGGTTACGCCTGGTGGTCACCATCGGACTGGAAAGTCAGTAGATCCTCTGGAGCTACTCCGGTATCTGGCCATACAAAACTAGCTGGGTCAGATCCCAGAAAGAGCAAGTGCCACAAAGGAGGCTTCACTTAGGAACTAAAACCAGCAATTAGCACAAGAATATAAATAAGTAGTAAGAACTGGAATTGTATTAAAATCAGGATGATATAGGACGAGACAACCATGGAACTATTCAGATAACTAAGTTACAACCCATAAACCAAACAAGGACCGGGGTTGTAACCCTTCATCTGAACGGAGCTTCGCTTCCCACCATTTATCGGCAAGATAATATAACAAATCATGTCATGTAACAATCTTGTACAGAATTAAGACAAGACTAGACTGGTTATGCCCCATCCAACAATCACGGCCAAGCAATGAGTACGGCTTGATACTTTAACTAACTAGGGTTATCACAGGCCTAGTTACTAGCAAGATGCAGCGAGATTATTCCACAGCCACAAGCCCTGCAGACCATCCAGGTTACCCAGGTCGAATATTAGGGGTTGAATGCAAGTGGGTACATCGTCCAGGAAACACATGTACCCTTAAGTGACTTAGAGGGTGCAACATATGATAGTGTGCTGGAAATGTGCCCTACTCGACGGCAGGCTACAGATCCCAAGCGCACCCAGGTAACGGGATTGCCTGTAGCTGGAAAATCTCTTCATGACTACTGGATTATTTTAGTTATTAGCCTTAGTCAATTTGGTAGGTACCCCTGACCGTGGTACTCAGGGGTCCCTGTCCTAGACATGATGCAAGACAATACTGGTTCTTTTGTACAAGCACATTCGCCCACGGTGTCCAGATTATTTATACTTGTCAAGTCATGTCATGTCATGTTAGCTGTCGCAACAGCGATTCGAGGTATATCATGTCAGGTATATTTGTCAGGAGTGCGCCACGACGGGCCACTATCATGTCATGTTGCATGTCAAGAGTGCACTACTATGGGTCACTATCGTGTTCAGGGATACATGTACAAATAACATAGCACAAGCATTCCATCAAGAGACCCAACTTACACTGAGGGCCAAAAGACATAAGCCTAATTAATAACAATTAAATAATAATAGTTAACTCATCAAATAAGGAGCTTATGAGAGAGCCATGCGGCTGGGTAACGTGTCCTCATACGGCCGAGATGAAAATATTCATGCGGCTCAGGAAGAACGGGTATACGCGGCTCAGGAAGCATATGGGACTCATGCTTCCAGAAATAGGGAAGGCGCATGCGGCTCAAAGGGCAGGGTCTCATGCGGCTCAGGAAGCATATGGGACTCATACAACCAGAAAAGGGGAAGGCGCATGCGGCTCAAAGGGCAAGTTTTCATGCGGCTCAGGAAGCATATGGGACTCATACGGCCAGAAATGACTCGGGTCCTCATACGACAGAATAGAGACTAGTTCATGCGGCTAGGAAAAGCGGGACGCACGCGACTCAGTCCATGCGGCTGTAAGTGGGCAGGTTTTCATGCGGCTGGGATTCAACTCACATGGCCGAGATGGACTTATGCGGCCAGATCAAGAAAGTTCATGCGACTGGAAATGAACAGGTCACATGCGGCTCGGGATGCAGGAGGTCTTATGCGGCTGGGAATGGGCGGAGTCTTATGCGGCTTGGAATGGTTCATGCGGCTGAGAGGTCTTATGCGGCTCGAAGTTTAATAACTTATGCAGCCAAGAAGGAAACTTACCGCATGAGAAGGCATTCAGCTAAGTTCATGCGGCTCAAGGGTTCAGGGTCTCATGCGGCTGCGATTATCCATGCGGCTCGGGAGAACTCTAGCTACATGAAATAGTCATGCGGCCAAGTCAAGTTCTGTTCTTCTTCTCCAAATTTTTCGAAAAGAAGAACCATGAAGGCCATGCTTCCAAGCTCCATAATTCCTTCATCCAGAGTCCAAATCCAAACTTCCATAGATCAAAATGGGGCAGAATGAAATTTCCTATAACATGGAACCGTCAAAACTTGGAAATAACAATGTTAAATAGATCAAAACCCAAGAAAATCCAAAAATATAATAAACTTATATCTACATGAATTTAACCATGGAAATTAAAAATACTAAGTACTAAAGTGGGTTAGAATGCTGTGAAGAAGAGAATAGAACAATAAAATGTAAGATTCCTCCATGAAGCAAGATGCACTTGCCTAAGCTCCCCCTCCCTCTCTCAGGTAGGTGCAGAGTTAATGGTGGGGAAGAAGAAGAGTAATGAAGAGAGAGAAAGAGAAGTGGGCTAATAAATGGGGATGGTGGTGGTATGTAGGGGGTTTGGTTCACAACCGAACCAAGCCGAACCAATACAAGCCACACCGAACTAAGATGAACCATGGCTAAGCAATTGAAAATACGCAATAAACCAAGCAAGGAGACATGCCATACAAGTCAAAATACGTACACGTATATCTAGATACGTAATACGAACAACAGGCTTTACAATTCTACCCACCTTAAAAGAATTTTATCCTCAGAATTTAATTAAGAGGCTAGAGGGCAAGAACAAGCTATACTAATCACAAGCAAGCTATAACTAGGCAATCAATCATTCATTCAATCAATGAACTTAAAGCATAAGGCATAAGAAGGACATTATACCTTATGAGTCAAACAGGTCGGGATATCGCGATCGGATATCATCCTCACGCTCCCACGTTGACTCACCCAAAGAGTGATGACCCCAAGCAACTCGGACTATCTTGATAGTCTTGTTCTTGAGTGTCTTCTCTCTCCGGTCCAATATAGACACGGGCCTCTCCTCATACGAAACGTTGGTACCAACAACCAATTTCGAATGATCCAGGATATGGCTCGGGTCCGGAATATACCGTCGCAATTGGGATATATGGAACACGTCATGCACCTCATGTAGCAACGGCGGAAGAAAGAGATGATAGGATACATCACCTACTCGCTCCAGGATGTCGAACGGTCCTATATACCTAGGACTAAGCTTTTTTCGTACGCCGAAACGAATGACGCCATGGTTAGGCAAAATCCTTAGGAATACATGGTCGCCGACAGAAAACTCAAGAGGGCGCCGATGAAAATTAGCCCAATGGCGCTGGCGATCTTGGGCAACTCGAAGATGATCCCTGACTCTTCTGACCACTTCAACTGTCTGGGCAATCATTTTTGGATCGATCATCTGCCTCTCTCTAACATCATCCCAGGCTAGCGGATATATGTACTTCCTACCATGCAGTACCTTGAACGGTGTCATCTGGATACTGGCCTAGAAACTGTTGTTGTATGAGAACTCCACCAGGTGCAGGTGATCTTCCTACGAACCATCGAAATATATCTTCAAGAGTCTGGATCGTGCGTTCTGACTGACCATCAGTCTGTGGATGATATGCTGAGCTGAACTGGAGATGAGTTCCCAAACTCTCTTGCAGGCTACGCCAAAAGTGCAACGTAAATCTTGAACCTCGGTCCGAAGAGATACTGACTTGTACACCGTGAAGCCTGACGATTTGCCTGAGATACATTTCTGCTAGCTGAGCCGTCGACTGACCAACTATGAACGGGAGAAAGTGAGCCACCTTCGTGAGCCGGTCAACTATAACCCAAATAGCATCTCGACCAACTGGGGATCTAGGTAATCCAGTCACGAAATCTATAGTTACATGCTCCCACTTCCATTCTGGAATCGACAAGGGCTGAAGAAGTCCAGCTGGCCTCTGATATTCAACTTTAACATATTGGCAAACCAAATACCGAGAGACAAACTGGGCTATCTCCCTCTTCATGCCATTCCACTAAAAGTGCTGACGGATATCATGGTACATCTTCGTACCACCAGGATGAATGGAATACTGAGAACTGTGGGCCTCTGCCATGATCTCCTGTCTAATATCTCTACCGGGTACACAAAGACGATTACCATGCCTAAGTGTACCATCTTTATGAATACATAACTCTGGTCTTCGTCCTGCCTCGTACTCTGCTCTAAGCCGCTGAAGCTTAGAATCTACTGACTGTGCCAACCGGATCCTGTCGACTATAGTGGACTGAACCTACATACTGGCCATCAATACCACACTGGAAGGGAGAACAACTTCGATACCTATCTTCTGAAGGTCTGCTAACAGCTCTGGTTGCGCTGTTAGGAAATAAACTCTGGCTCTTCTACTCAATGCATCTGCTACGATGTTGGCCTTCCAAGGATGATATTACAGGTTGACATCATAATCCACAAGAAGCTTCAGCCATCTCCTTTGACGCATGTTAAGATCCTTCTGAGTGAACACATACTTCAGGCTCTTGTGGTCGGTGAAAATCTCTAACCTATCTCCATACAAATAGTGCCTCCACAACTTAAGTACAAACACTACTGTTGCCAGCTCCAAGTCATGGGTTGGGTAATTCCTCTCATGATCACGAAGTTATCGTGACGCATAAGCTATTACTTTCCCATGCTGTATCAGAACATATCCTAAGCCTCTACCAGAAACATCACAATATACTGAGAATCCTCCGGTCCCATCGGCAAGCGTGAGAATGGGAGCCGTCATCAAGCCTCGCTTTAACTTTTCAAAAGAATACTGGCACTCTGCTATCCAAGCAAACTGCACATCCTTGCGGGTCAACTGGGTCAATGGCGCTGAGATTCGAGCAAAGTTTGAAACAAATCGTCGGTAGTAGCCGGCCAATCCAAGAAAACTACGGACTTCTGCAACTGTGCTAGGTACTAGCTACGACTCAATAGCCACGATCTTCTGGGGATACACTTCTACTCCTCCTCTGGTGATGATATGACCCAAGTATGAAATACGATAGAGCCAGAACTCGCATTTACTGAACTTGGCATACAACTGGTGCTCTCTGAGAATCTGAAGAACCACTCGGAGAAGCTGCTCATGCTCTGCTACACTCTTACTATAGACCATGATGTCGTCTAAAAACACAATCACAAACTGATCCAAGTAGGGCATGAAGATGCGATTCATGAGGTCCATGAATACAGCCGGCGCATTGGTTGCTCCAAATGGCATAACAAGGAACTTCCAATGCCCATACCTTGATCGAAAAGCTATCTTCGGAATGTCCTGCTTTCTGACTCTAATATGATGATATCCTGAGCGCAAGTCAATCTTCGAGAAAACTGCTGCCACCTTGAGTTGATCAAACAAGTCATCTATCCTCGGGAGAGGGTATCTGTTCTTGATTATCACTGAGTTCAAGGTACGATAATCTACCCATAACCTAGACGTACCATCCTTTTTTTCACCAGAAGCATCGTGGCTTCCCATGGTGATCCACTAGCACGAATGAATCCCTTGGTTCTGAGTTCTTCAATCATCTTGTACAATATCTCTAACTCTGACGGCGCCATCCTGTAGACTCTCTCTGATACTGGGGTTGTTCCGAGAATTAAGTCAATGGTGAACTTGATCTCCCGTTCTGGTGGCATCCCTGGAAGCTCTTCTAGGAAAACATCTAAAAACTCTTCAACTATCCGGGGTAACTACACGGCTGCTACTGCCATCCGCAATACTGGAGGAGAAGGTTCAATTTCGCTTCGGTAGAAGAAAAACTCTGGCTCGCCTTGAATGCTAAAAACAACCCTGCCAATGTGGCAGTCTATTCTAGTATACTAGTTCCTCAACCAATCTATTCCTAAGACCACATCATAATCGGCCATCGGAAACTCTATCAATCTAGCAGGGAATTCTCTACCGCTAACTACGATTCGACACGAGGAAAACACCCTATCAACTCCCACAAGTCCGTTACCACTAAGTATATTGAGCCTTACTGATAATGACTCGGGCTCCAATCCTATCCGTGTCGTGAATCGTGCAGACATAAATGAATACGATGCACCAGAATCAAATAAAGCTGAAGCTGGAAAGGAGTTGACGAGAATAGTACCTGCCACTACCTCTCCTGGTGCCAATCCTTCCTCTACGGTCATCACCATAACCTGACCATGCCCTCGGGGTGCTGGTCCCCTCTGCTGAAATCCTCGCTGCCTATTCTGACTCAGGGCATGGGCTTGTGCATACTGCTGGAGGTGTTGCTGCTGGAATGCCTGGGACTGAGGCGGCAAGGGCCTCTGAGGCTGATACTGCTGCTGCTGGACTGGTACTAGTCCTCTCAACGAAGGACTAGAAAAGTTGGATGATGACGAACTACCCCTATTCGGGCAGGATCCAACCTTATGATCTGCAGCTCCACAAGCCAAGCATAATCCCTGTACCCTGCGACATTCTGCTACCACATGTCCTGGCTTCCTGCAGTAAGAACATCCTACTGCGGAAGAGTGCTTCTGCTTCTGCTGCTGAGGGTATATCGAGGCTGAATGTTGAACCGACGTAACTGAGGCCACCCGCCTCGAAGCTCTAATGGTCAAAGCCCGAACTACCGGGGCTGGTGCTGAAGACTAATTCATCTGGCCGTGAGATCTCTTCCGACCTTCGGCCCTATCCACGATCCTCTGGGAGGTATACTCATGCCTCCTGGCTGCTCTCAAGACTGCATCAAAAGTCTGATGCTCAAACTGTTCGACTGCCAATAAAATCTCCAGGTGAAGCCCCTGCTGGAATTGCTGGGCTCTATCAAATTTGGTCGCCACCAAGGTGGGAGAAAACCGACTGAGTCTAGAAAACTCGGTCGCATATTCGTCGACCATCCTGTCCATCTGCTTCAAATTGGTAAATCTCGTCTGTAGATCGTATCGAGCTACAGCATCAAAATACTTGGTCTAGAATCTTTCTCTAAATATTGCCCAAGCAATGGGTGCCACTAATCCAACGACCTGCGCCGCCCACCAGCTATGGGCAAGATCTAATAACTGTAGGCGTACTACGGCCACCTTTCCATTCTTGGGGTCCTGGCTGCTTCTAGAATCACCTCTGTGTCCTGAAGCCATGCATCCGCAGCAATAGCATCTTCGCTACCATCGAAGAATGGAGGGTTCAAGCGCTGGAAGCTGTTGGCCACACTATTACCCTGATGACCTCCTCTGGTCAGAGCATCCGTCACTTCCTGGTGCAAGGCATCTCCTCTACGATCTTGAAAAGCTAACAATGATCTGACGAGACCCACCAAAGTGCCATCATCAGGCTCTGCAGGCTGAACTGGCTGGACTGGTGGCTCTTCTTCAATAGGCACGACTCTGGAGGCTACTCCCGAATGCTGGGCTTGATCTCCAGGTTGCTGCTGGTCCATGGGAGGTGCTCCGCCTCACTGATCGGCAGGGCCAGGTACTATGTCGCTGAAGAAGATGACATAGGAAACAATAAGGAAGGACCAAGACAGATCAACGATACAAACATTTGATCAGGGCAAGAATTTCAGGAATTTAGAGGATACGAACATAGATCAATGGCGAGTACTGATTGAGACATCTATTTGATAAACCCTCACATTTATTGAATTACAAGGCCTGCATGGGCCACCACTTAAACCATATTACGCCCCAGAATCGTAATACTGGAGAGCTGGGGCAGATATAGCCAGCTACGTATATTGAAGTGCATCCCACCTTGCTATACGGTCACGGCTGTCTAGATACATGAGGGTTTAACTACAAGCCAACAGTCTCTTAGGGTCATGAACAAGCCTAGTGCCTCAATCACATGCAAGTAAGTAAATGTTACAAGATGTAAGATCACCAAATATACAATAGTAAGGTGTCCCAAACATTACTTATTCAGCTGATCATGAAGCTAGTCATTACAAAATGTGAGGACTAGCAAGAGTTTAGTCATACATGATCAACCCTGGGATCTGTCAATCATGTTACAGCCCGTAGGCAGACAGTAAGTAAAGGTACAATCGAGTTAAACAAGGTCTCGTTGGCTAAACGTCTCAAAAGAATATTTTTACAATAAAGTGGGAGAGCCAAAAATAACATACTCGTTGCCCTGGTTACGCCTGGTGGTCACCATCGGGCTGGAAAGTCGGTAGATCCTCTGGAGCTGCTCCGATTATTTGCTATTGATTATAAAAAAATAGAACAGTTTTATGGGAGGACTGGACTTTTACTTCACAACACAAACTCGCTCGTATAAAGAAAACCTAGGGACGAAAACCTAGGTACAGCAATCTAAGTACAATTGTTTAGTTTTTTTGGGGGGTAACGATAGAGGCTCGGGAGAGTGACGGCAACTGTGCCTTACTCCTTGGACGATCGGATGTAGCCTTGGCTCTGATGAAGAAATGCTCTCGGGATCTGTAGGGAAATTCTTTTGTGTGCCGTCGCTCTCTCTGTACGTGTCTTTGTCTCTCTGCTCGTCCTTTTGCTCCTCTTCTCTGCAAGAGACACTATACCAAATATGGTCTTTTACGGCTCATATTGTGCGCCGTAAAACTAATTTTATGCTCACAGGGTCGTGCCGTAAAAGCTCCAGCCGTAAAAGAGTACGAGTATTTACGGCGTGCAAAAATAGGCCGTAACTTTGGTAAATGCATGCCGTAAATGAAGCTGCTGGAAAACTTTGGATCTTAATTACGGCCTATACTGCAGGCCGTAAATACTAATCATTTACGACTCGAAGTGATGGCCGTTAAAGTATTCAATTTCTTCAATTTATGGCACACAGAGCAAGTCGTGAATACTTAAAACGAAAACATACACTCTCACATTAATGGCCCAAAAATGTAGGCTGTAAATGCTATGTGTTTGTGACTCAAAGTGAGGGCTGTTAAAGGGTTGATGAATTCCATTTTTTTTGGCTCGCATGGCGTGCCATGATTATGGTTTTTTTCTATATAATATCCACATTTGAATAGCTACAAATATAAATTAATCAACCAAAATCAAATATGACTTTAATATGGTTCTCATAGTATTCTAACAGAAATTGAACTAATTGCCCATCAATTGAGAGTATTTACTTTCAATAAGTAGGACTAAATCCACAAACATTAATAACATGACACAACATGATAAAATCTTAACACAAAGCAAAAGTGTTTAAACTAGATTTCCAATAGCAAAGTCATTTTCTTACTACAAGACTCAAAGCAAAAGTCTTTAAGCTCACATCAAAAATTAATGTCTTACTACATAATCAAGTCTCTTTGTCTTGTTACAAAACCAAAGTCATTTTTTCAGTGTAGCTGGACACTTCAAGACCTTCAAAGATTTTCAAGTCTTTAAGCTCAGAGTAACTCATTTTCTATAAGCATGTCTCCCCACTTTCTTTAAGTTTTACCTGAATAAAAATGAAAACAACATTAACACAATAAAGATTGGGAGACGTTATAATATCCAATAAAGAATATGCTGACTTGATTACAATTTTCATCTTGTACATGTGCAGTAAGTTTCAAGATAACAATAATCATTAAGATGCAAGTTTCATAAGCAAATATGAAAATAGGAAGGGAAATACAAGTTTAATAAGCCAAAATTACTCAATTGAGGTCTATTCTACAAATCCAACTTATTCCAACATAAGTTACAGGATAAGATGGCCAGAAATTCTTAAGTGTGCTAATGCAACATTTTTGTAGTAACAAACAGAACTTTGAAGAAAATAAAACTTCAGTCACTCAAGCACATTGTCCCCTAGAGCAAGGCTGGCATATTCCAGTTTTTGTATACAGTAACAAATAGGTTACATGTGCAATGGAGACTAATAAATATACAGGTTATAATTAAGTTAGGATGCTAGTTGAAGGAGCTAATAGAACAAAGATATCAGGGCATTTTAATAAGAGAAGAGAACTTTGGATCATAAATATACAGGTTATATGTGTCATATTTGGTTCTCTGTTCCATTTCTTTCTTATTCAAGGAAGAAATTTTCAAGCTAACAAACAACCAAAAGAACATTTCTATTCCAGGGGCTCTGCACATACCCCTTCATTCAATAACCTGTTGATATGAATGATACTCCATAGAGTTGCCTTTCAAAATGTGCTTACTAATATTCATTATTCTTTGACCAAATGTTACCATGTTCTCGTCATTAGTCAAATCCTGCTAAAAGCACTCTCCACTAGAAGTCTAGAAGCGCAGAGCAGCACTTATGGATCCCCGTGAATATATCCGACAGAACAAAGTAGGCAGTTTATTTTATTAATTGTAAAATGCCTCTAACCTTTCAATTTAATTTTGTTTGTTCTAGCACAATCTTACTCTCTCAACCATACTAAGAACATAGCTTGTATAAGAATCAAGTTTTGGCTCAGAACAAAGCATTGAACAGAAAAGTCCGCAAAACAAATTATTTGTAAGAGGAGCTGCTCAACTCAGACTAATTAGCAAACTAGAGTACTCATGCTGCCAAGTTACCCAAAGATAGTACAACTCTATGGGCCAGGGTATATACCTGTCCATATTGCCTTTAAATTTTGTATATAGGTTCTTCAAATCCTTTTTTTTGGAATCTGATCCTCTATAGTTAGCTTCAAACTCTTCAATATCAGCTTTTATAACCTAGAGCAAATGGCAACAATATCCTTACAGTTGAATGGCAGAATAAATTAAAGTAACTTCTAGTATAATTCAATTATTTCTGAGCTAACTCATACAAAAGATCAGTACCTTTTTACACATTATTCTGAAGAACTCTTGCAGATTTTCAACAGCCTCATCAACAAGGCCCTAAAAAACACAGAATTTCAGCAGCCTCACCAACAAGGCCCTAAAACACAATCTAATAGATATTATGACATTCTGATGGACGATTTGGATCTCAAAATACAATTTGTGTAAAATATTCTCTAAGAGCAATATCAAAAAAAAATGATGCTGTCTATGCAAATTTCTGGGGAAAAAATGCAATGTTCTGGGACAATGCCGATGGCTATGGTGCTCATGAAATTTAGGAAGTACTGACGGAGGAATCATATCAGTGCATGTGATGGTTTGGAGTTTCCCGATAACTCCATGGGTTCTAAACTCCAGAGAGAGATGTTGGTTGGATGGATTTGTTCTTGTGAAGTGGCCTTCCTGTCTGCTCTTGGCAATGGTCCCATATTCCTAAAATATCATCCATCTAGAAAATCTTATTCCATTCTCACATTATAACAGGAAATTAAGATTCTAAGCAAATAGAACATAATTATAAAGTAGAAAAAAATACCTCTCAATAGTGAAGCGGTTGATCATCATCGATAATTCATATATATGTCATCGCAAAAAATAAATTCATACATGTGTCATCAAATCCCGACTAAATATACAAAGTACACTGAAAAGAGCAATGCAAAAGAGAGACTTAGAAGTAGCGCAAAAAGAACGGTAAGTTGGTTGTATCAGCATTGTAAACTGTATTGAAAGTTTAGGTAGATTTACAACAGCAGCAGCTCATTAAGACCAAATCTAGTCTCTGCGACACTTCTTCCACTTTCCTCAGTCTGCATTTAAATCTTGCAGTCTGCAATCAAGTGAATTGCCCAAACAATATGTTAGTACAATGGGATGGACATGTATTGAATTGAAATAACTGCTCCATATGCATTGGTCGCACGCTAATTTAACTTAACAGAAGAATAAGTCTCACGTGTCCTAACCATGAACTGTTTCAGTTTTTTTGGATTCTCATGTCGGATTACAGCACGCCAGCTGCCTAATGAGCTGCACTAAAGTTTATGATGATAAATTGCTAGCCATCTTTCCGAATCAGTTCGACTTGAGAAACTCTAATAGGAACTCAAAATAAATTATTTTAATATGGTTATGACACGTAGACTTATTTTTCTACTTAGGCCCTTGAATTTTTCTGTTTAGGCTCTTAAAAAAAATCAAGAGAGGCGATCCATCTAATCCAACCATTTTTCATTCACGAGTTTAAAAACTGAGCAACTCTAGTATTCTTGAAATGCAATATACTTGAAATTATTTTGTGCATCAATGATTATATGTCAGTTGCAAGTTGTAGTCGGATGACATCAGACAGAGTCGCTGTGTGTTGCAATGATTATATTTTATTTTGGTCTGCTCCAGTTCACATGAAGCTAATAAATTTACCTATTGAAAATACAACTGTTGACTCCTGATATAAAGCCATAAATTACCTTTTAACAAATACAAGGGACCGACAACTTTCGGGAAGTGCTTGTTCGTTCAGCAAGGAACGAGTCACTACTAAGAACATAGCTTGTATAAGAATCAAGTTTTGGCTCAGAACAAAGCATTGAACAGAAAAGTCTACAAAACAAATTATTTGTAAGAGGAGCTGCTCAACTCAGACTAATTAGCAAACTAGAGTACTCATGCTGCCAAGTTACCCAAAGATAGTACAACTCTATGGGCCAGGGTATATACCTGTCCATATTGCCTTTAAATTTTGTATATAGGTTCTTCAAATCCTTTTTTTCGGAATCTGATCCTCTATAGTTAGCTTCAAACTCTTCAATATCAGCTTTTGTAACCTAGAGCAAATGGCAACAATATCCTTATAGTTGAATGGCAGAATAAATTAAAGTAACTTCTAGCATAATTCAATTATTTCTGAGCTAACTCATACAAAAGATCAGTACCCTTTTATACATTGTTCTGAAGAACTCTTGCAGATTTTCAACAGCCTCACCAACATGGCCCTAAAAAACACAGAATTTCAGTAGCCTCACCAACAAGGCCCTAAAACACAATCTAATAGATATTTTTACATCATTGCAACATGGCTAACCGGAAATCAATGTGCTGTTAGATTTATGCAATAAAATTTTCCATTTTTTGATGTACCAAAAGGGGGAAAAAGACAAAGTATCCAAAGTGATATGTATTTGCCATGATCAGAATCATATATGAAATAAGAAGTTTAAAGTCCAACAAAGAAGACGTTGAAATTTTGTTATGCCACCAACACCCACACACCCAAGATAAAAGTAAAATGTGTAGTTGTAATGCAAAAAATATATACCTCCTCGACAAGAGGCAAAATCTTTTATGCCTTCTCCGGACCATAACCAGATGATCCCTAAGCCAACATGCCTGGAACATCCCTTCAACAACGGAGAGCAATGACGAAAGGGATGATGCTTTAGGCCTCCTGGAAATGCATACACTATCACATGTGTGTATGTTAAAAATAACACAGCACATGTAGATAACAGAAACCACTTTGGAACAGAGAAAGCACAGGAGTCCATTCTCCACCAGTCCCTGAAGCCTAGCAATATAGAATAGTAATCCAGCCGAACCGCAGTGTCCACCAGCAACAACAGCCCTGAGTAAACAAGTTTAGCCATTCGAGTTTTAGTCTCCAAACAATAAGTGCCACAGATGCTTTTGTTAATTGAGACACTCTTGATGGTGGCTACTGCTTTGTTAATTGAAACACCCCACAATTAGCTTCTTCTGCTTTTTTTCTAAACACGTGATAGTAATCAGTAGAGTGACGAAGGGGGGGACAAAGAAGTGGACATACCATCGATCGCCACTTCTTACATTGGTTAGAACATAAAAGGCAGCATAGTTGATATGCCTATGCGAATATATCTAGAAAAGAAACTAGTTGGTATGCTTTCGCTAATGAAGACAAAATGCCAACCTGGCTAAGCAGTATAAGTTGTTGTTGAATATACCAGTAGTGATATCATATGTAGTTGTAGTCCAGATGTTGGACATCATAAATGTTGCAAAAAGATCTGGAAGCAAAGTCCAAGAACCATCAGAAGCGGCACCTGCTTCTTCCATCATAGAATGCATCCACTCTATATCGTGACCACCACCAACATCGATACTGTTTGCCACTTTTCTCAACCTTTTAACTTCATCCTTCTCAGGTATGTCAGTTGGTAACTGCTTAGATACGCCACTCAGCAGAGAAACAATTAAAGGGGCCTTCTCTTCCAGAACTTCTCCAGGTGCCTCTACAAGGATCTTGCGAAAAGCAATTGTTTGCCCTGCTTGAATGCATAATCCGATTAAGGATTCCATTTCAAGGATTTTCTTAAGATTAGCTTATCTTTCAACATGGTCTCCAGAATTCAAATTCCCAGCAATAGTCTCAAGGACTTTACGGTTTGACTGTAACGATGTGTCAATACAGTTCAATAAGGCAGCCATGTGTTCTCTCATCATTCCGTCAATTCTATCAAATCCGTAACCGCCAAAAATGCGAAGTTAAGCTTTACGTTCTTTTTTGCGGGTAAAAGACTCAACTAAATATCCAGCTATAAGTTGTGAACTCTTGAAACAATTATATGTAGGTGAAAACGTCACTCCAGCATCAAATACATCCTTCACGATGTTCTCAATATACCAGTTGTAGATAATCTCTATAGCAGTTCCACTCTGTAAGCTGTTAGGCTTTTCGAACAAGTGCAGATTTGCAACTGGCTTAGTAAAGGTCTCCATTAATAGAACTTCTCGGATGCCGGTGGTAAGGTCCATACTAATATGCTGCTCTGCTAGGTGGATGACGCTGATGTGTCTTTGTAGTAGCGATTCCATAAGTGAGGGGCGCTGAAGGTCATCATCAGTTCTCACAACTGAAACTAGGCTTCTCCTGAAGTTTTCCAGGATACAATCTCTCATGTACTGCAAAAAATGAACCTAGCTTAGCAGGAACCAACTACCAGAACAGAATTTGTATGGCGTAATCTTTTAAGTAAATTAACATGATTATTTATACAAGGATGGAACCCAGTTAGTTTTCATATTCATAAAGATATTATGAGTTATGACGGAACACACAACACAGGGACTGCTGAATAAAGCAAAAGGGCCAGTACGGAAGTAAATGGGTTGGTATCCTTGACCATTTTTGTTTCACATGGTGATTTGAAGGACAGTGGAAAAAAAATCTTAAGATGGAATGATGAGGCTGAACTTAAATAATCAGTTAATCCTAAAAAATTGAGAAAATTTAGGAAAATGAAAATTAAATCTTGTTATGACAAATGGATGCAGGTTGCATGTGAACAGGAACCAACGTTTTGTGAATTTTTCAAGGGAAAAACCTTTTTTCTCTTACTGCGCCAATCAGGTCCAGTTCACGGCTCAGTTTGAGAAATCCTGTTGGTAACTACAGAAAATTCTAGATTTTACATGTTAGTCAATCATTTACTCAAAACCTTGCCACCTAATGACTGTTGTGGAGCCCTGATACCATATGTCAATCATTGAACCTAATAGCTTGTCACAAATATCCTTTTACCCTCACCAGTATTTCAGAGTTTATTGTAGTTAAAGGTACTTATAAGGTAACAGAGTATGCAACTTGGGTAGCTCAAGCTTTTAGGTACAATGTTTAAGGGATATGGATATGGTACCAGAGACATCCATGTTCAAGCCATGACCCTTGATACAGATCTTAAGTGAATTACAAAATATGGATGAATCCAGGTCTCAACCCACAAAAGGAGTAGGATTCTGTGGAAGAGAGTTAGAAAAATACAAATTTAAAATCCGATTACCCTCAACATCACTTGGGAGTATCAAGGAGAATAGCCTCAAAGGAGTAAAGCTTGTGGGTACTATGAAAAGTAATGTGTGACCGAGCATTGTAGACTAACCTCAAAGGAGTGAAACTTGTATATAAATAGCTGAATTATGTATGTCAACATTTTACAAACAAAGTTCTATGTTAAACAGGGAGAAACCTGCCTTCTTTTAGTGAGACTCACTTTGCTTTAAACAGGGAGAAAACATGTATGGTTTTAGGGAAGCACAGTTTCTAGAACTAAAATCAGTTGCTCTTGAAAAGTGTACTCATAAAAAACCTTATAGTAAAAAAAAAATTTATTTCCAAGCCTAACAAAAAAGGTTGTCAGAAATGAATTGCATCAATTACTCATATTCTACCATTGCAGTTTGTGTAATGAGATCTTCAAACCATAATAATTAATAATGAAATGCTGCGAAATGAAACCTTAAAGATACGCCAGAAGGTGGCGCCATTTGTTTACATCTGAGTACTCTAGGCAGCAGATTGGTCATTGGTGCCATCAACACAAGTTTGTATCATGGATTTTACATACTTGCACATCTCCTTGAATTATTACTTTTTTCTCTTCTTTTATCAATCTTTCTAAACAAGATTATGTAATTTTTTTCCCATGAGATACCAATTAATAATCACAAAATTGGATGTGATTCTCAGTGTTTAAAGCATCACATAAACAAATTCATCAACAAACATGTCCATATAGATAGTAAATGGTTTAAGAATTGCAGAGTAGAACTACAAACACAATATCTTGGAATGGGATCAACCAGGAGTCTTTAGTTACATGGTATGCCTACGCAAATAGATCTAGAAATTAATAAGTTATTCTACATAAAAGAAACTAGTTGGTCAAAAACTACATAATTAGCTCATATACTCAATGTTGATATAGATTACAATTAAATAGTTAAAAAGAAGAGATTGATAGTTCACCTCTTGTGCTTCAAAGAGCTGACGGTGTGTCTTTACCTGGAAGAATAGGTAGGCAACATAGGCAAGAAGCATGATGTGGCTACATGCTTTTGATATATCTGGAGCAACATGCACCATCTATGTTCTTTCACTGGGCTTGATGGCATATTTGAACATCAAGGTAAGCATATAACGTAAAACACCCAAAAGTAAGAGACCCGAATTAACATCGGCTTGCTTCTACAGAACACCAAGCAAACAAATGGGTTAGAGAGAATATTAGGATTAGGATAATGAAGACAATTTTTTTTCTCATTTAGATAACTCACTCTATCATATAGCTGCTCCTTGTGGAGATTGGCTAGTCCATCATAGAAGAAGGAGGTGCCAAGAACAAGCAAAAGGTTGGAGAGATATGGAGCCAACCAAAGAGCACTTGACATCATCAATCTTTTATTGATGCAATATGAACATTGCTATAATAAGCTCTGTGGCATCCCACAAATGGCATTTAGGAGGCCTCCAACTGTTCCAACGGTGATTAAATTTTAATGCATTAAAGCAAAATCAAATTAAAGTGTAGGTTTTTATCTTCTGTCTTATAATTAGTATTTTTGAGATAAGTACAAAAAAAATTTCCAAATACAAATTTTAGGTGAATTACTTAAACATAAGAAAACAAATAAAATGACAAATAGAAATGCAAAAGGAAATATTTCCTAATACAAAACTGCAGAAGTTTATAATAAGCCTTTATATATTATTGTTGTTGTTATATATGTATCACAGTATCAGATATCAAGCTCAGGAATCAAAATATAAAGCACACATCTCCTCTCTCTTTTCATTTTCTTGCTTTAACTCTTGTATTGTAGCTCGCACCGTTACTATTGATTCTGCTGTAGATCGATTCAGTGATATTCCAAGCCCAAGCGACTTTCGATGGGCTTGTTTTCCAACGATCTACATTCAATGGCTTTAACTCAAAGTTAAGCAATGTTAGCAGTCATCTTCCAAAATAAACACTCCATGAGATTGTGTCCAAAATTTCTGATATAAGTACATAGGTCAGCCAATTTTACACTGCCAAAAACTACCAAAACACCGAATTATATGTCATTAAAATTTCTGCAAAAATAAACTTATAGAAATAAGTAAAAAAAATACAAACTTTAACAACTCTAAAATCTCTACATGATACAACTATATGAACATTAAACAAAACCTAAACATACTAGTATAACATAACAAATCAAGCATAATACAATCAACTCTAATCACTGATCAAAGATGTGTAAGAAAAATTCAGGAAAAATTAGGGGAAAAATTAGGAGAGAAAAAAAAGATGGGGAGGATATTTTTGGGACCTGCTTGTTGATCTCGACGCCGATGGCATGCTTGGTGAAGTTCCAGACCTTGTCGGTGCGGCCATGGTAGAACTTGTGCGGCACTCCCTTATGGACCGCCCCCTTGACCTTGACGTCAACGTAGTCGACACCCTACATCCATAAAAATCGTCAAAGATAAATCTCTTTGAATGCGTACAAGCCCAAAATCTTGAAATTTCATAGAGGAATCAATCGAAACCCTAGATTTACGACCATAGTAAAAAACCCAAACCCACCCAAAAATGTAATAGAATTAAAAATCCACCAAAACCCTAGCTTCGTAAAATTAATCAAAGATAAAACTCACCTGAAGGACTTCGATTTCGATTTTGGCTTCGGGAGGAGGAGGATCTTGGTTGCGAGCTGGAGAGGATCTTGTACGGGGCTTCGGAGGGAGGAGAAGGAGGAGCTCTGTTTCTCCCCGCGGTCGGCTAGATTTTTTAGAGTTATCTTTTAACTTCACGAGACTTATGTAGGGAGGGAATTTTTCTCTCTTCCCGGTTTTATGTGAAAACTGATGGCAAAATTTTTTGGGAGCAAATAATTTGGCGGTATATGTTTTATAGCGAGAGTTTGGTAGGTCGTGAAAGCGTATTCATTTTACGGCCTGCTAATGCAGGTCATGAATGTTGTGAGTTTCATGTAATGAATACGGCTCACACAAAAGCAGATTATAATTGATGACATTTAACGACCCTAAAAATGTGTGTCGCAATAAAATGCGAAAATGGAGAATTTACGGCTTGTATTTACAGTGCGTCGTAATATTGTATTATTTACGGCCTGCATCCAACGCACGCCGTAAATTAGAGGCCGTAAAAGCCTTGATTTGGTGTAGTGAGAATGGCACCTTGCTATTTATAGGGCTTTGTGATAAGTAGGGTATGCAGTAATTAATCCTTTAAAAGTGGGCTGTTAGGGATTTGGTGAAGATTTGCCTTGATCTTCTTTGTTTGAAATTAATCTGGGCTGTTAATGTTGATTGTAACAAATCTGGGCAGTTAATGCTGATTGCACCAAATCTGTACGATTTGTTGGAAATCGATCTGGACAATTAATGTTGATTGCAACAAATCTATTTTGTAATAATTTATTGATATCAGCAAATCCAAGTGAATAAATCTTGGTCAATCTCTTGCCACGTGTCCCAACTACCTGTTATGTCGATTGCCATAAATCTAAATTATTGAGATTTGATCGACTCCTGCCACATGTCCTAACTACTGCGAGCCGTATGGAGGACTGTCATAGTTGAGCCGCATGAGTGTGATCTTGTGTCAGAGCCGCATAAGGGTGGCCTTATCTGAACCGCATGGAAGTCCTTTAATCTGAGCCACACGAGGGCGGCCCCTATGATCCGAGCCACATGGGAGTAGCAGCCGCATGGGTGTAGCCCCCAGCCGAACCGCATAAGGGTGGCCACGTGTCAGAGCTGCACGGG
Organism: Iris pallida; assembly: GCA_029216955.1. Lineage (NCBI taxonomy): Eukaryota > Viridiplantae > Streptophyta > Magnoliopsida > Asparagales > Iridaceae > Iris > Iris pallida. Next base: position 15,454,978 of record JANAVB010025198.1, read on the forward strand.
TGTGGCTTCCTAAAATCAGTGCCGCATAAGGGTGCCCCCCACGATCCGAGCCGTATAGAAGTAGCAGGCACATGGGGGTAGCCCCTAGTCGAACAGTATAAGGGTGGCCACGTGTCAGAGCCGCATGGGTGTAGCAACCGCATGGGAGTGGCTGCCGTATGAAGGATGGTAGTCGCATAGGGAGCTTCGGATTTGGTGGATCGTGCCAGCTATAAAGATTTTCTTCGTTTCCCTAGGAGCGTGCCATTATGTCAGAGTCATCATTGCAGCTTTATATCAGATCTGTCAATTCACCTTTATGTCAGAGCTATCGTGTTATGTCAGAGCATTAAATGAGGCCACTGCTTGAAGGACAGTTGTAGAGGTGAATCGCATAGAGCCACGTGGCTTTTACCCGAGCCGTATAGAGCTATTTGTGATTTTTGAGCCGCATGAGGCTCTGAAGGACTTTTAAGCCGCATGAAGCTGTAAAGGACTCTTGAGCCGCATGAAGCTTTAAGAGATTCTTTGAACTGCATGAGACTCCCTCTATTTTGAGCCGCATGGATTTTCCTGTTCTTTTCCATGCTTCTACAAGACCCCCTTCAAAGTTTTCAATTTGTAAAATTGAAATACTTTGAATAAGAAGCATGGCCATGTCCATATAAGCCCTTCTGGCCGCATAGGATGTTCTGGCCATATGAACTTCCTAACCGCATAGATTGCTCTAGCCGTATAGACTTCCTAGCCGCATAGATTGCTATGGCCGCATAGACTTACTAGCCGCATAGATTGCTCTGGTCGCATAATGTCCTTTCTGCCACGTAGGTATTCCATTAATTGTCCATGATTCATTTTGATTTAGAGCCGTCTTTTGGGGAGGATCCCAAGAGTCGGATTATTAAATATTTGGATTTTTGCCTTGATGAATCTCGTTCATGAGAGGGGATGAAATCCCAAGATTCGGTTTTGTCTGTAGCACATAATCCGAAGCGTTCATCGGTCCACGTGCCCTCTCTTATTTGCCTATAAATAAGAGTAATTTCTAGAGAAAAACTCTTTACTCTCTTCTCCAGTTCAAGCTTTTCTTGTCCTAACTGCTGTCTTCTTCTTCTTCTTCTTCGATCATCGATGGCCCTCAAGACTTCTAAGGCTGCGACGAAGGATAAGGGGGTGGCTTCTACGTCGGCTGCGGCGCCAGAAGTTCATCCCGACGTTCACCCCGCTATTGCTGGTAAGGAATTTGTATGAAATTGGAACCTAACCATCATGGCTATGTGTTTGCCATGAAATATAAAAGAACAGAACAATTATCGGAGGACTGGACTTTTACTTCACAATACAAACTCGTTTGTACAAAGAAAGCCTAGGGACAAAAACCTAGGTACAGCAATCTAAGTACAATTGTTTATTTTAGATTCTGGGGGGTGATGGTAGAGGCTCGGGAAAGCGACGGCAGCTCTGCCTTACTCCTTGGACGATCGGGTGCAGCCTTGGCTCTGTAGAAGAACTGCTTGGCGTTGATGAAAAAATGCTCTCTTTTTAGGCTCTATATATTCTCTCTCTGGCTCTCTATGTCTCTCTCTGTATATGTCTTCTCTGTATCTCTCTGTCTATGTCTGTCTTTTTTTTGCAAGGGAATGGCACCTTGCTATTTATATATAAGAGTGGGAGGCATCATTAGGGTTTGCAATGATTGTCCATTCTTAAAAGTTGGCGGCTAAGGATCACTAGATCTGGGCCGTTCATCTTGAATACACGAGATTTGAGCAATAAATGTGATTGCATCAAATCTTTTGTGGGTAATTAATGATGATTGACATAAATCCTCCTGATTTGTCATGCCAACCTCGGATTTTTCGACATGTGTCATTAATTTGCTTGATTACAAATGATCTGATTTGATCCCAATATTTTATTAGGAATTGTTGAGGGATTTCGATCAATTTGATGCCACGTGCCCCGCTATCATGCCACGTGTCTTAACCACAAGCCACTGCAGAAATCTGAGCTGCAGAAAAGTTGCTCCTTATTGAGCCGTATAAGGCTGGCCACGTGTCAAGGCTGCTTGAGAGTAACCCCCTGAACATTTGGACCGCATGGTCACGATCTGAGCCGCATGAGGATAGTCTTCGTGAGCCGCATGGGATAGTCTTCGTGAGCCACATGGGGATAGTCTTCGTGAGCCGCATGGGGCAGCCTTCGCTTGAACCGCATGGGGCTAGTCTTCGTGAGCCGTATGGGGCTAGTCTTCGTGAGCCGCATGCGACTGTCCACGTGTCAAATCCTTATGAAGGTTTTTGGATTTTGGGAGATTGTGTCAGAGATTTCCTTCATTTCCCTAGGAGTCTGCCATTATGATGGAGTCATAAATGTATTTTTGTGTCAGGGATGACATGTGCCAGAGATGTCAGCCGTCAAAGCATTTAATACAGTAAAGGACAAAATGGAAGAGCTGTTTGCAAGTCACGTGGCTCCCCTCTGAGCCGCATAGAACTTGTTTGAGCCGCATAGACGCTCGAGCCGCATGGATACTTGAGCCACATAAACTCTCTGAGCCGCATGGGGCTCCCTGACCGCATAGATCTTTCTTTATTCTTTTCCATGCTTCTACAAGACCCTCTTCAAAGTTTTCAGTTTGCAAAATTGAAATACTTTAAATAAGAAGCATGGCTATGTATAAACTCTTCTGGCCGCATATGATGTTCTGGCCGCATGGATGTCTCGGCCGCATGGATGTCTCAGCTTTATTGAGTCAATCAGCCGCAGGGACTTTCGAGCCGCATAGCTTCTTGCACACGTGTACGCATCATTAATTGCCTCTCGTTTTAGTGCCACCTTTTGGGGAAATCCCAAGGGTCGGCTCATTAAATCTTTGGATTTTATACCCTGGGTAAATCTCCTTTATGATAGAGGGGACGAAATTCGAGGAGTCAGTTTCGTCTTTCCCGAGGCGGTTATTAGTCTACGTGTTCCCCCCGCTCTTGTCCTCCTATAAATAAGAGGAGTCTAAGAGAGAAAACTTCTTTACTTTCTCTTTTACTTCGAACTTTTCCTACCCCATTGTCATCCTCTTCTTTAATCACCAATGGCTCCCAAGAAGACCGTTGCAGCGAAGGGCAAGAAGGCGGCGTCTTCGTCGTCTGCGACGGCGAAGGTCAAGACAACCGCCTCTCCATCGACCGCGGCTACTCCTCCGCCGGCCGTCGTGCCCGCAGCTCACCCTGACGTTCATCCTTCTATTGCTGGTAAGGGCTTTGTGTGGGTTTAAAGAACCCTAACTGCTATGGCTACGTCGCATGCTTTATGCACGAGCCTTTATTTTCATATGAGCCACATGTTCGTCCTATGGGCGAGCCGCGAGCCGCATAAGAATAGCCACTGTGGCCGCATACGCGCTTCGCCAACGAAGTCGCATAAGCTACACTGAGCCGCATAGATTCGCACACGTTTGTCTGTCACGTGGTCCGTACGAACTTATCCGGTCCCTGCGGGCCCTTATAAAAATACTGCCGCATGACCCTTCACTAAATGGAGCCGCATGAATGTTCTTCTGAGCTTGAGCCGCATAAGGCTTCAGTAAGTTGGAGCCGCATAAGTGTTCTTCTGAGGCGCATGAGGCTTCAGTAAGTTGGAGCCGCATAAGTGTTCTCCTGAGCCGCATAAGGCTTTAGTAAGTTGGAGCCGCATAAGTGTTCTCCTGAGCCACATGAGGCTTGGTCAAGTTGGAGCCGCATAAGCTCGAAAGCACCCATTAGTTCTTTTTGTCCATCTTTTTAACTTATCTTTTTCTGTCTTTTTCTCAGTAAATTTGCCGGTTAATGCTGCTGGAGAGCTCCTGGTAGGCAGTGCCCAAGCCGCTCTGGGCTATAGATACGACCATATAGTCTAACATATGGCAGGCCAGTTTTCGAGTGACGAGCCTCCGACGAGATCGAATGCCCTCAAGAATCAGCCTTTCTATTTTCTTAACGCTATGATGAACTCGGGAAAATTAGAAGGGGAATACTTGAAGCCCGCATTCTTCTTTGTAGACGCCTTGACTGTGAAGAACAGTCAGATTTTGGAGGTATCAGAGAACTGGAGTTTTGTTTCAAACGGGATGGCGATCCGCATCCCCTAGATGGAGCGTCACTTCCCTTTATCTTGGTTCAATATGCTCCCACTGGACCGGAAGATGGAAGATTCTTTAACTCCTAACCGAAGCGGAATGTTTATGGGAGACAACCATTATAATAACAGCCTGAAGTCAGCGTGCGCAGGCAAGGTGCACACCAGCCGTTCTGTAATATAATTGGCCCCAGGTACTTTCTTGAATGTGTCGGGTCCCAATTTCACGTTTTCTACAGCCGACACTTTTATGAACCAACTTGCTCGGAAGGGCTCCTATCCCATTGGTCGGTTGATGCTCCCTAGCTGGATACATCCCATTCCCTCGTGGACCAATCTGTCTATGTAGATTTTGTGAAAGCATGAGGCCTTTCTGTGTGAGATTGGTCTTTACCATGCTATTTGGGGCACTAGCCATGGCTTGCATATAAACAAGAGATTATTTATATCTCTACTGGAGATGTATAATCGCCGTACGGGAACCTTCTATATGCCCGTAGGAGAAATGGGGCTTGCGCTCCATGAAATGCATGCGATCTCCAAGCTTCCTTGGGGGGACGAAGCTTTTGAGGCGTATACTTCCACGAATGAGGAGTTCGAAGAGTTGGAAAGACAGTATCCATGCTTCGTGGATCTTTATCAAGAGATATTGTGCCATTATAGCACATGTCATCAAATAGCCAAAAAGGAGAGCAGCTCGGAAGAGAATGCCCCTCATACCAAGGACTGGCTGCGCTATCTCTTCACGACGGATGCCTTAGGTCAAGTTACTCTCCGACGTCCTCAATCCCGGGAGGCGGTGAAAGCCTTAGTGTCGTCAGCTAAGAGGGTGGCCACCACTAGCGACAGATTCGGGAGTCAGATCGACTCTTTCAGTTATTTCTATCAGGACACCCAAGAGTTGTCAGAGAAGGCACTCCTGGCGGGATTCTTGATGATATGGCTGCAAAATTGTGTAGTTTCGGGAGGAGCAGGTTCTATCGAGAGGATCAGTCATAATTTAATCGTCCGGTCGTGAAGTTAGTTTTGCGAGTCCGGCTAGCTCTCCTCCCGGCTATAGTGTGCAGCATACACCGTGGCCTTTGCACTTTCACATCCAAGGTCATTGCCTGCAATGTGACGAAAGATTTTGAATGGACCGAGCTGTCCTATCATTATTTGATGGGGTGGCTGTTGATGCATTATCCGTCTATAATGAGACCGGGCTCTGAAGACGGCGTAACTGATGACGACGCTTTTATCTTCCGCTATCATAATGAGTCTTGGGAATTTGGGACCATGCGTGCTTGCCAGATGGCACTGGCGAGGGCAGACATATACAACATTTTCGTATCTGTCCCTCGTTTTACTGATGAGGAGATAGCGGCTGTCCATCTCGACGGTATTGGGCCCCCTCAACTTCTGGACGGCCAAATGGTTTTGTGGCTGCGTAACATCCGCCCCGCTTATCTGGTGTATCGCAACCGTAACACTATTTTTCTGGAGCCTTATCTGCCTAGCAGGTTTGCCCGGCAATTTGGATATAGTCAGCTTTTTCTAGACAGCCCCAGCTCTTATCTGGGTTTTGAAGGTACCCTTCTTGACGGCATCAGAGCCTGGCATTACTATGACACATTTCATACCCGTACCATTTTCTCAGTTCCTGCTATCAAGACGTCGGTAGAGATCTTGTATATGGCGGCTCTGTAGAACGTCATGGCGAACAAGCCCCATGTTGGTTTTAACCCGGGTACCAGTTTCATCGTTGGTACCGGCCTAGATGAGGGTTCCTAGTGTGCCAAGACAAGAAAGAGGAAGAACAGAGTCAAAGTGCCGGATTCGGATTCTGCTGCTGCAGATGACGCAGACGATGAGCATGATGGCGATGACTCTTCCTTTCCGGTGGCAGATGTAGGGGCGGATCAGCCACCTATTTTGCCAGATGAGATGGTGGTAGATCCGCCATCCGTTGCACCCGGCCCTGCACGATAGCATAGCAGGCAACTTTCTCCTGCCGGCGGTATTCCTCGCTCTCGAAAATTGGCTGCGACCAGACACCGCGGGCTAACTATAAAGGAAAGAGACGAAGAAGTTGACCCCGCATCAGAGGTAAATAAGTTATTACCGGTCCTTCCTTTCTTCTAGCTTTAATTTTAATCATCTTTCTTCCCTTTTGTAGGCGTCAGAAGAAGAGGACTCTCGAGTTGCCGAGGTCGTGACTCGGGATGACAGGGGCTCCGGTGAGCCTGCCCCTGAAATTACTGAATTCTGTCAAGATTATGCTGATCGAGTTGCCTCTCCCTATGAGGTGGCTGGGTCAGAGGAGCTGGCCAAATTTAATTTGGAGATTGTGGGTGAGGAGACCTTGCCAGCTGCGAACGAGCTGCAGCCTCCATGCTCCTCTCCTGGTAAGATAAGCCGAATCTTAACTTGCGAGGAGGCCTATCTGCTCTATTATCACATCCTTCGGGTCACGTCGATTGATCATTGTCATGGACATGCAGGTCCTGCCTCTCTAGTGCCGAGGATGGACATTGTTGAGACAGACTCTGCCGAAGGGGCACTAGCGGAGAGGGGCGTACCTCCTCCCCTTCCGGCTTGTCTTGATGGGCCTTCTGCGGGCTCGAGTTCGACAAGTCCGGTGACGGGGCAACCGGGGCAGGGGACGATGGTCCTTGTGTCTTCCTCTGCTCGGGCGGCCCCGAGAGTCGACCTCTCTGCCCTGCCAAGTGTCCAGGCTCTTCGGGTGGCAGAAAAAGAGTTAGCCGCCATCCGTGTCTCGTTCTGCTCAAAAGTTGCCCCCTGGTGGCAAGTTCTAGTACCACTCCTTCGATGCTGCCGGCCATGCTTCCTCTGACGCCGTCCTCTAAAGAGGTACTGGACGAAGCGTTACAGAATGTGGTCGACAGCTTTTATCGTCACTTGAAAAGGGGGATAGAAGGGACTTAGCAAAGGACATTTGTGGGCCTATTATCCTTGGCGTACCCTGACTTAGGATACGGATAATAGGATGAAGGGGAACCAACATACTTACTCAGAGGTAATGAGGACATGACAAGTATGAGGGTTTTACCGTGGAGTCTTCCTACTCAGTGGTAATGAGGACATGGCAGGAGTGGACTCAACGGAGGATATTTGTGGTCAACAGAGGACATTTGTGGGCCTATTACCCTAGGCGTATGTCATGCCCCGCTCTCGCAGGGGCGATCGTCCTCGCTAAGGCGTGATGTCGCACGGGCCTAGGTTGCGTCCGTACAAGACTATGTCCAGAAACGGCCAATTTGAGCTAGGCCACAGAGTCGCACAGAGTGTCCCCATTTGCAGCGGAAAGTAAATGAACACAAGTGGAAGCGAATTCGAACTCTTTATTGATATTTAAGAAGTTTACAAGCGGCGCTAGGCCGATATTACAAATCGCTCAAGCTCTCTCTCTCTCTGAAACATAAAAGGCGTGCCAAGTGGCTTACAACATAGAATGATTCATGGCGATGTTCCGATACATTATGTCCTGTATAGGGTGCTTCATCTCCCAGCAACCTCCAAGGCTCCAGAGATAGCTCCGTGCCTTAGTACGTTCGATGGAAGCTCTGCACCCATCGACGATACCTGCATCCTGCAAGTAGACTGTGGGGTTATCAGTACACTGTTATGCACTGGTGGGGAGGCTAGCTCGCCTACAATGCTATCATTACCAAAAACGTATCATTTACTTTTGTGCATCTCTATCATTCATTGTCTTTCTAATCTTGCCTTAGGATCAATTTCATGGCATATGTCATCACCTATCCCGTGTTGCCAAATTCAAGTGTCGTATGGAAATACATGCACGACTTACCCATACTTACCGTCCGGCCTTCCATGTCCAAAGTAAACCAAGTTAGTCAACAATTCATATGGAACAACATAATGTGATTCTTGGAAACATTCAATATCAAAGGCGTGTACCTGCCTCAGTTACTAGCGCATCGTAGGCGTATTCTCTAACTCATTGTACGAAGTATTCATTATCATTGGATATGATACATTTCAAGCTTATTCAGAAGGTGCTTTGTTCAGATTAACTTAGACTACTTTGATTTCAATGCAAGGACTTGCACGTGGATCGCCACCAGCAAAGCCCACTTAATCTATATGTATCGGTCGCTGGCATCACAAGCCATCCTGGACATGTCTTCCCTTGTGGTAATTTCTCACCTATCATGGCGTGCGGCTTGGTATACCCTGATAGTCTTTTGAAATACCCGGCCTTACGTCCCTTGGTGGCCAAGCCCGCACTCAGGCAGTCCGTAAGCCATTTCCTTTGATTCCGTCCGGACCGGCAAGTCCTTCACACTTTGATCATGCTGCGGAATCCCTTTTTCTTCACGGTCACAGCATACGCCACCCCTCGCTCGTGCCGTTGTCCACGACCATTTTGTATTAACTTGTCTTTTTTAACTTAACGGCTGTCTCTGAGCCGTAGGCTAACCCTTAGCCTTAATGCGTTATCGACTAGGTTGGCGTCCATGCAGCGCGGGTAGCGAGCCCCGTTGCACGTGCCCGTCATACCTGTCCCTAACCATTTCCAACCTTCTTATCTTTTATTTATTCTTTTCTTTCCCTTGTTCATTCATTCGATGATTCATTCATTCACTTATTCATTTACTCTTTTATTCATACATTACGCAACTCCTTGTGCGGGAGTCGCCTTGGCGACCCATCGGTCCCATAGTCTTTCAATGTTGTTATACTCTACTCGGAACGACTATGTTGATAGTCTTCCGTTTCATTGTTGTAACCCATTCATTGTTTCATTGTTGAACACGTACGGGACTTGAACGTAAGCTTGTGCCTTAGCACAAGCGTGGAGCGCGGTGCGAGAGTTCTCGTATTTTTCATGTTCCTTTCCATATTCTATGCAAGCATACAAGATGGGATTAATCCCTTAGCTAGGTGCGTTGGGTCATTTATTAGCATGCACGGTGTTATCGCCTAGCGATTTCAGTGATAGTGTCCGTATTGTTATGTGTCTAGGCTAAGCAAAATCGTGTTCATCGAAGCCATCCACCTTAGCGATGTTCACATCGGCCGAGCGATACTCCGAGCGCGCCTTTGAAAGTCTAAGTCTGGATTCATCTTGACGGGCCAATGTAAGTCTTACATCGATTCTTCATCAGGTCGATGCCAACTCTTTGGGTCGACGGCTCGTTTGAGTCGTTGCACTTGCCGTTTGAATCGGCGTTCCGCTAGGGCGGAGCGGGTCATTACATAATACACCACTCAAAACAAGTCTCGTCCTCGAGACTTCCTGAGTGCAGGTCATCCTACCGTTCCTTAACTCGTGTCATCGTGTTTTATAGACAATTCTATCGAATAGCTCTATCGTTCGATGGCATCGAACCATGCTCGGTACCTTTCCAAGTTCTGTGTCGCATACGTTTGGTCGATCTTTATTGGATAACTTTTCATTCATTTTAGATTTGATGACACTTATTCAATTTAGGTGTTTCTTCCACTTGGTTTCTTTTTCGACGTATCATGGGACTGAAACGGTCGCACGAGGTACGTTATAATTCGTCAAACACGAAAGTCGTAGGCTGAGGCAAACTCACTCATTTGTTCATGCGCATCTCAACACCCACTTGCAGCTGCATTCGAGTTCATCATATCGCTGAGTTTGGATCGTACATGCATTTCAGGCGTCCCCCGAATACGTACATTTCAACCAAGCTTAGCGACTAGCGAAGTCGGACAAGCTACTCATGATAGTTTCGATTTGTCGATCGTTTTTGCTAACTTCGATTTAAAACCGAATTCATGTGTGTATCACATATCGTTTATCTCGGTCCTCGAGATTATCCGATTCGCTTCTCAAGCGCTCTTGTCAATGAAATCAATACGATTTCTTCTTAGCGGGGTCGACCAAGTCTAAGTAATTTTCGTCCGATTCAAGACCAAGTATTGTACTATCGTCGAGTACATCTTCCGATCAATGATTCAATTCGTTAACTCAACTTTACTGTGCAACATCCATCCCTATCATTCCCTTCGTTTGGGGCCAATCTCGTAGTCGTTCACGCACACTCCCAGTTCCATGTTCCTACTCTAAGTCTTGTTGCCCCAATGTCTATCGTCCGTCCAGACGATACTTTAAATGCAATTGCACAGGTTCAATCACTCGGCATAGGGTCGTCCGTCTATCCGCTAGGTCAGCTCACAAGGTCATAGTTATAAGTCAAGTCCGTCGCTCATCGTGCAAGGTCGTTGCACGACGCTCGCCCCAAATCCTATGGTCAAACCATTTGTTTGCTTGTACGGTTGTTTCTACCCAAGCTCGCGTCACTCAGATTTCTAAACATCGAGCACGATCACCTATTTGCATCAATGCATTCGTTGTGCATATTCGAATCCATTCAAATCACCAACTCTAACCAATTCGTGTATTCGATCACGAGGTCATCTAGCTTTGACAATATATTGCGCCCCAATCTCACGCAATTCCGATTATCCACGGTGGTTCATGAATCACTATGCAACGCTTCCGCGGAATAATCATTCTCATCGGAGCGTAACTCTTGCTTGCGTCTAGACTAATTCGTTCTCGATACACAGATTGGACCTACACAATCCACAATTTCAATCGTCAAGCACACAAATTCATTCCCGAGTCCACCTTTGCGTCAAACCACAAGTCGAAGCAATCAAATTGCCACGCCATCCAAGTTCAATCACTCCCACCGTATGAATCACCATATCGACGCTCACGCGGAGTGATCGTCCTAATCCGGTGCGACGTATGTGCGAGGCTGGAGTTGCGCTCGCATAAGACAAGAACGTCAACGTTGTGGTTGTCAACGAAGCAAATCCAAGCATTTCATTTTCTATCCAAGCCAAGATCGATAGTCCATTTATATTTTGTTCAACTAGAAAATCCTCGAGCCAAATCTGTCTTTTCCTCGACACATTTTTAACATTTCAAGTATAGCGTCCAACGGAACAATGACATTTGCACGACCGTCATTCGCCGAGTCAGAGTGCCCCCGAGTTATTGTATATCGATCTTTGATACGCCTCAATACCATTGGCGATATGCGTAACCTGACGATCTTCCTTTGCAACCAATTTCAAGTCGTACGACTGATGCTATTGTCCGAGTTGGATAATCCACAATTTCCTCGATATTCAAGATCAAGTTCGATCGCTATTTCTCAAGCTCATTTCAAGATCGTTGTTCAAAACTCAAGTCACTTCATTTGAATCAATCCCAAATCGTACGAACAATCCTCTAAGTTTCCTCGATCAAAACCATTCACTTTCATTCATCATTTTGAATCGTTTTCTAACTTGCGTTGCCTATTGACATTGTCCGAACGACATCTCGTTCGGGATATTTGAAGTCACGACCAACTAAGCGTGACGTGTTCTAAGGCTTTGTGCGATCGCATCGCCTCACCGACATACCCGTTCTATCCGTATATCTTGTAATCTCGCTCGAACAATTTCTATAACGTCCATACACCACTCAGGGTTCGAGCCACTCGACTAGTCGTCGACACTCACTCTTATCCTTCTTCGAAGCTATCACATACACCACTCGGAGTCAAGTCATTCTACAAATCCTCGAAAGGTTATTCGACTCCCGATTGACATGTCCAATTGCGCGTTCGCTCATTCTTCAAATTCTAAGAACCATCTCCCCGTGTTTGCTTTAGCGCCGGTCAAGTAGCATCTCTATCAACATACGTTCTAAGTCTCCCTTATTCCCGTCCGAGCGATAGTAAATCTCGCTCGCAACTCGTTTGCACCATAAAGTCTAGGTGCGCGATACTCGGCACAACTTAGCCAAAAGGCTGCATGCATAACCATCCCGTTCGAACTATACTTCGGTCTCGTGTACTCGTTCGCAATTGTCAGCATAAGCTCATTCAAGCACGCACTGCATTTGCTAACTCTTAGCATCGGTTTCTTCCAACTCAAGTCCGTCGTGGTGGCACAAAGGCCTTCGCCTATCGATCCCGTCCAACCGAGTACCCGTACGAGCTTTTGAAAATATTAGACTTATTGTATGGAACATCCCAAGGCACAACGAGAGACAGCGTACACTTCTTTTGTTTTCAACGAGCTTTCAAAACTGAGAAAATCAAAATGATGTCCAAGGACGTAAAGCCGTGCTCTGATACCAATCTTTCACGCCCCGCTCCCGCAGGAGCGATCGTCCTCGCTAAGGCGTGATGCCGCACGGGCCTAGGTTGCGCCCGTGCAAGGCTATGTCCAGAAACGGCCGATTTGAGCTAGGCCACAGAGTCGCACAGAGTGTCCCCATTTGCAGCGGAAAGTAAATGAACGCAAGTGGAAGCGAATTCGAACTCTTTATTGATATTTAAGAAGTTTACAAGCGGCGCTAGGCCGATATTACAAATCGCTCAAGCTCACTCTCTCTGAAACATAAAAGGTGTGCCAAGTGGCTTACAACATGGAATGATTCATGGCGATGTTCCGATACATTATGTCCTGTATAGGGTGCTTCATCTTCCTGCAACGCTCCAAGGCTCCAGAGATAGCTCCGCGCCTTAGCACGTTCGATGGAAGCTCCGTACCCGCCGACGATACCTGCATCCTGCAAGTAAACTATGGGGTTATCAGTACATTGTTATGCACTGGTGGAGAGGCTAGCTCGCCCACAATGCTATCATTACCAAACACGTATCATTTACTTTTGTGCATCTCTATCATTCATTGTCTTTCTAATCTTGCCTTAGGATCAATTTCATGGCATATGTCATAACCTATCCCGTGTTGCCAAATTCAAGTGTCGCATGGAAATACATGCACGACTTACCCATACTTACCGTCCGGCCTTCCCTGTCTAAAGTAAACCAAGTTAGTCAACAATTCATATGGAACAACATAATGTGATTCTTGGAAACATTCAATATCAAGGGCATGTCCCTGTCTCAGTTACTAGCACATCATAGGCGTATTCTCTAACTCATTGTACGAAGTATTCATTATCATTTGGTATGATACATTTCAAGCTTATTCAGAAGGTGCTTTGTTCAGATTAACTTAGACTACTTTGATTTCAATGCAAGGACTTGCACGTGGATCGCCACCAGCAAAGCCCACTTAATCTATATGCATCGGTCGTTGGCATCACAAGCCATCTTGGACATGTCTTCCCCTGTGGTAATTTCTCACCTATCATGGTGTGCGGCTTGGTACACCCTGATAGTCTTTTGAAATACCCGGCCTTACGTCCCCTGGTGGACAAGCCCGCACTCAGGCAGTCCGTAAGCCATTTTCTTTGATTTCGTCCGGACCGGAAAGTCCTTCACACTTTGATCATGCCGCGGAATCCCTTTTTATTCACGGTCACAGCATACGCCACCCCTCGCTCGTGCCGTTTGTCTATGACCATTTCGTATTAACTTATCTTTTTTAACTTAACGGCTGTCTCTGAGCCATAGGCTAACCCTTAGCCTTAATGCGTTATCGACTAGGTTGGCGTCCGTGCAGTGCGGGTAGCGAGCCCCGTTGTACGTGTCCGTCATACCTGTCGCTAACCATTTCCATCCTTCTTATCTTTTATTCATTCTTTTATTTCCCTTGTTCATTCATTCGTTGATTCATTCATTCACTTATTCATTTACTCTTTCATTCATACATTACGTAACTCCTTGTGCGGGAGTCGCCTTGGCGACCCATCGGTCCCATTGCCTTTCAATATTGCTATACTCTACTCGGAACGACTATGTTGATAGTCTTTCGTTTTATTGTTGTAACCCATTCATTGTTTCATTATTGAACGCGTACGGGACTTGAACGTAAGCTTGTGCCTTAGCACAAGCGTGGAGCGCGGTGCGAGAGTTCTCGTATTTTCCATGTTCCTTTCCATATTCTATGCAAGCATACAATAAGGGATTAATCCCTTAGCTAGGTGCGTTGGGTCATTTATTAGCATGCACGGTGTTATCGCCTAGCGATTTCAGTGATAGTGTCCGTATTGTTATGTGTCTAGGCTAAGCAAAAACGGGTTCATCGGAGCCACCCACCTTAGCGATGTTCGCATCGGCCGAGCGATACTCCGAGCGCACCTTTGAAAGTCTAAGTCTGGATTCATCTTGATGGGCCAATGTAAGTCTTGCATCGATTTTTCATCAGGTCGATGCCAACTCTTCGGGTCGACGGCTCGTTTGAGTCGTTGCACTTGCCGTTTGAATCGGCGTTCCGCTAGGGCAGAGCGGGTCATTACAGCGTACCCTAGTTCAGGGTACGGATAATAAGACGAGAGAGAACCAACCTACTTTCTTAGAGGTAATAAGGACATGGCAAGTACGGAGGTTTTACCATGGAGTCTTCCTACTCAGAGGTAATGAGGACATGGCAGGAGTGGACTCAGCGGAGAATATTTGTGGACCTATTATCCTTGGCGTACTCTGGTTGTGGGTATGAATAATAAGTCGAAAGAAAATCATCATACTTACTCAGAGGTAATGAGGACATGGCAAGCATGAAGGTTTCTTCGACGGAGCCTTCCCACTCAGTGGTAATGAGGTCGTGGCAGGAGTGGGCTCAATGAAGGAGGGTACATAGAACGAATCAGAGGTAATGAGGACATAGAAGTTCTACGTAAAGGGGTGATTTGTTTTTAGCGGAAGTGAAACGACTCAGAGGTAATGAGGACATGGCCGTTTTGGAAATTTGTGGATCTGTTACCCTTTTTGTGCACTGGGAGTGCGGGTAGTGGATCATAAGGGAGGATCTCTTTCAGGTAGAAAGTTCAGAGGTATGGTCATACATGACTTACTATTTGAAAGAGTGACCGAAATGTGAGTTTAGAACACCTGCGGGTACATGACTCGATAATCTAGAATTTGGAAATGTGAGTTCAGCGGCACCAGCGGGTACATGACTCGATAATCTGGAATATTGTGGATGTGAGTTCAGCGGCACCAGCGGGTACATAACTCAATAATGTAGAATATTATGGATGTGAGTTCAGCGGCACCAGCGGGTACTTAACTCAATGATGTAGAGTGTTGTGGATGTGAGTTCAGCGGCACCAGCGGGTACATGACTCGATAATCTAGAATATTACGAAAATGAGTTCAGCGGCACCAGTGGGTACATGACTCAATGATCTGGAATGTGTTATTTAGACATAATATTTCTTCAGGAACTTGCCGTTGACGGGCAACATGAGCAAGTCTCCATTTTGTTTTGCGAGGCGGTAAGCACTGTTGGAGAATACAGCCTCGATGATAAATGGACCTTCCCATTTTGGCTGGAACTTGCCGGCGGTCTTGTGAGTCATGACTATCGGCCTCCGGACTACCAGAACGAGATCGCCCACTTGGAATGTTCTGATTTTAACCTTCTTGTTGAAAGCTCTGGAGATGCGTGCTTGGTATAGCTCGATCCGTTGCTGAGCCAGGAGGCGCTTTTCATCTAAGGCCTCAACTCTTGTAGTCGACGATGGTAGTTATCATCCTTCATCAATTGATAAGTGAGTGCGATACGAAGCGAGGGTATTTGAGTCTCCAATGGTAGAACTACCTCACTCCCGTACACCAGAGAGAATGGTGTGTTCCCTGTGGCTGTTCGAACTGTTGTTCGGTACGCCCATAAGCATTCACCAAGCTTCTCGTTCCAGTCGCGTTTGTTGGACGATACGAACTTCTTGAGTAACTTGATGATGGTTTTGTTGAATGCTTCTGCCAACCCATTTGCTGTTGGATTGTATGGTATTGAAGTAATATTCTGGATGTGGTGCTTGTCGCAGAACCGATAGAAGGCGTGGCTTGCAAACTGCGGACCATTATCGTGGATGATCCTTCGGAGCAGTCCAAAGCGATAGATGACGTGATGCTTAAGAAAGCTGATCACGTTTGAAGTTTTTACTTCTGCAAGCGGGACAGCTTCCGCCCATTTGGAAAAGTAATCCGTGATTACGAGTATGAAGCGATGTCCTCGGGAAGAAGGTGGAGTGATTGGACCAATAATATCCATTCTCCATGCTTCGAATGGCCAGGACGCCACTGTCGGATGTAGAAATTCGGATGGCTGGTGGATGAAGTCCGTGTGGACTTGGCAGGCTTTGTACTTTCTAGCATAGTCTGTCGCATCTGCTACCATCGTGGGCTAGTAGTAGCCCATTCGGCGAAGATGATCTTACAATTTTGGGCCAGGCTGATGGGCCCCGCAGACACCGTCATGAGCTTCGCGTACGGCTTCTTTGGCTTTCTGCGTTTGACAGACATCGAAGCAATAACCCATCATAGGATCGCCGATACAACATTTTCGTCTCTGTATCGTAGAAGAATCTGAGAGAACGCCGTCTGATGGAAGTAGCTTCCTTTGGGTTCTCGGGCAGGATGTCGTAGACTACGAAGTCAATGAATGGTTGTCTCCAATCTGGGACTTTGTCGAGCGTCTGAGCGGAATAACTCGCCACGAATTGAGTGTTGTTCTTGGGGCAGACTAGTTCGTGGCCTATCACATCCACCGATTGATGAGTATGATTTGGCACTGCTAGGGAAGCGGCAAGGCCTGTTAAGGCATCGGCTTCGATATTTCGGAGTCTGGGAACGTGTTCGATGAAGAACCCCTCAAACTACGAGATGATGTCGATCGCTATTTGGTGATAGGGGACCATGTCTTCGTGGTGGACTTCGTATGAGCCCCGGATCTGATTGACGATTAACTGAGAATCGCCGTATGCTTCAAGATATTCTACCCCCAGCTCTCTTGCAAGTTGAAGGCCAATGACCAAAGCGTTGTACTCGGCCACATTGTTAGAGCAGGGTTCTGTGAGAGAGTAAGCACGATTGATCACCAATCCGGAAGGAGATACCAGCACTACCCCGACTTCGACGAAGATGTTACCCTTGGGTCCGGTCCTTGAGGCACCGTCGAAGAACATTCGCCATATATCATCGTGAGAGGTTGCATGCGAGTCGACGACCTCATCTGGGATTCCTTCGTATATTATGGACAACTTCGAGCCCGGGTGGGCTGCCAAAAAGTCTGCCAGGGCTTGACCTTTAACAGCTTTTTATAGGACGAAGATCATATGATAGGGGGACAGCAATATTGCCCATGTAGCAAGGGAGAGCTGAGTGCCCCTGGTTTAGTCATGAGGACCCTGAGAGGGTGACTCGTGAGATCACATGTATGGTTTGTCCAGTGGCATACTGCCGCATCTTCTGAATGGCGAACACCAGGGCGAGGCATTCCTTCTCCACAGCGGTGTATCGGTGCTCTGGCCCAATCATAATTCGACTGAGGTAATATATGGCTTGCTCATGGCCTGTATCGTTGTTTTATGCTAGCAGAGCGCCGAAGGAATGCTCCATTGCCCGTACATAGAGCATGAATGGTTTTCCAGCAACCGGGGCCACCAGAACTGGAGGGTTCGACAAATATTCTTTGATGCTGTCGAAGGCCTGCTGACATTCTTCGTCCCATACGAATGAGACGCCTTTCTTCATGAGATGGATGAATGGTCGACATCGCCTGGAGAGGTTAGAAATGAGCCTCCTGATGTAAGCTAGCCTCCCTTGAAGGCCTCTGAGTTTGCGGAGATTTCTCGGGGGACCCATCTCCATAATTGCCTTTGTCTTCTCAGGGTCTACATGGATACCCTGGGCGGTGATGATAAAACCCAAAAACTTCCCGCTGGATACGCCCAGGAAGGACTTCGTAGGGTTCATTTTTAAATTATGTGCTCGTATCAGGTCGAACACCGTCCTCAGATCCTGCAGATGGTCTCCCTTATAGCGACTCTTGACAACGATGTCATCGAAATAGCACTCCACCGTCTTGCGTAAGTGGTCTCTGAAGATGATACTCATGGCTCTTTGATATGTGGTGCCGGCATTCTTCAAACCGAAAGGCATGACTGTGTAACAGTATGTGCCAATCGGTGTTCGGAATAATGTATGCTTTTCGTCGTCAGGAGACATCTTGATTTGGTTGTACCCCGAGAAGCCATCCATGAATGACATACGTTCGAAGCCACATGTGTTGTCAATCATGATGTCTGTGATAGGGAGGGGGAATTCATCTTTGGGACATGCCTCGTTCAGATTGCGGAAGTCGATGCAGATTCGAATCTTCCCATTCTTCTTGAGGATGGGTACTATGTTGGCGACCCAGTCTGGATGTTGCTCTTCTCGTATGAAGCCGCTGGCTATCATTTTGTTGACTTTGGCTTCGATCGCATCTATGATGTCCAGGCGGAAGCGTTGCTGTTGTTGTTTGACCGGCTTTGCATCTGGTCGTATGTTGAGCTTGTGAAGGGCAACCTCGGAGTTTAATCCTGGCATGTCTTCATAGCTCCAGGTGAACACATCAATATATTCTTTGACAAGTTCCAGTAGCGATTATCGCTCTTCGTCTGTTAGGCTTTTGCTGACGAAGATTGGTTTTGGAAAAGGTTCGCTGCCGAGATCCACTTGTACAACTTCATCTTCAGTAGGGGTTCTCTCTGTTCGAACCGCTTTTCCCATTGTGCATCCAACTGTTGGGCCCTTGGCTCTAACTCGAGGATCTCCGAAATGTCTTCATCTTCTTCATAAGCGTCGGCGAATGCCATGTTGACTGATAGGACTTGTCTGAATATGTCTCCGATGCTGGTATCTGAGTCAGAAGTTGGTGACCCGGTTGAATGTGAATGCCAGTCACATTCTTCATCTAAACTTTCAGGGGTCATTGTGGGTGTAACATACCCTAATCTACATCGAGTCTTGCAATAGTAGTCCCGTGGTTTGCCAGCCGGGACTGGTGGCTTTAGAGGTAATCGTCGCCCGGTGCCGTAGTTCAAGCCTGGCGTAGTCTCCAGATCATACCCCTGTTTTTGCATAAGATATTTGGATTGGGGGCTATAAAGATACAGAGGCAGTCTTTCGGCATCTGATTCAAGGTCGACTTCTTCTATGGTGAAGGGCTACGGATCGTCCTTCCGGCCGAAGATGATTGGATGGTCCCCTTCCTCAATTATGCGGTAAGCGTCTTCCACTGGAGTAAGCTGGATTGCGGTGTACACATTTGTCACCTGTGTGTGTAGGTGAGTTCCTATACCATGTTCCATAGCATACGTTGTACAAAGCTTATTGAGTTCGAGGTAGTTCAAAGATAGCCCTTTATTGATGAAGTAAGGTATCTTTTCTAGGGGGATTACATCATCTGCGGAAGGAACATCAGTATGGGCAGCCACATACTTGGCTAGCTCCGGTTCCTCTTTGGCTACCCCCTGTATAAATGAAGACTGAGAGGACGACTTGGGCAGCTTGATCGTCAGGGGTTCAGCTGGTAGAGCAGAACGTGGAGTGGTTGGTAGACTGGCGACCCCCAGTTTGGTACTCGATGCTGGATGGGGAGTGGTTGGTTCGCTAGAAGTCCCAGGCCTTGCATCGGGGTAATGACTCTTCTTGGGAAGGTGTATCGTCATTGGCTTGTCGGAGGGATTGAGCTTCTCTGTTTGCGGCTGGCCGGCTCTCGATAGCCTGATTGTCAATGGCTCCGTTGTGGGTCTTGGCACTTGGCCAGACCTTGGCAGCCGGATTATTATCTGCTCTTCTTGTGCCGAGAGGCTGATTGTGTCCTTACGTAGAGTGGCGGTAAGGGGTGCGGACTTGCCAGGTTTGCGAGCTTGGAGGTGGATCGTCAGAGGTTCTTCTAATCCTGTGGCTGTCTCGATACGAGCTTGCACATCTCCTTCACCAAGGTGCTTCTTCGACTTTTCGTACAGGCAAGAGTCTGAGCAGTAGGATTCGACCCCTTTGAAGGGACCGATGTCGGCAAATTCTGTCCTCACGAAGCCGTGTTTGTCAACATATTTGAAGCTTTGGTGCAGCGCAGAAGGCACGATCATATAATCGTGTACCCAAGGGCGCCCCAAGAGGATGTTGTAAGAAGTGTCTGCATCTATGACGTAACAGGTGACTTCCGACTGGAGATCGCCAATTTGACACTTCAGACGAATCTTCCCAATTGGGTAGCTTCTTTCCGAATTGAAACCGCTAATGGCGGTGCTTGTAGGCGTCAGGCGATGTATAGGGATGCGAAGATGATGTAACAGACCCTTCAAGATAATGCTTTTGGAAGAGCCAGGATCAATATACATCCGATCTACCTTTACGTCGCCGATGTATCCAGTATAGTATAGCGGGCGATCGTACAGGTTGGTTTTGATGAGCATGTCCTGCGGAGTAAAGACAATGTTGGGCATCGCTTCTGTGCAAGCGCTGTCTTGGAGATCTGCAGGCGGGTTCTCTCCCGTGAGGTTGACCTGAGCCAGGTACGCGTCGGCATTTTGGAGTACATCGCTCAAAGCCGCGCGAACATCCATTGAGAGTCTCAGAAGCTCGTATAATGATAACTTGGCCGGTGTGTTGGCCAATTACGCCAAGATGTCGAAGTTGTAGGGCCTCTCCAGCCCCTGTGGTGCCTCTTTTCGGAGGGATTTGTCAAAGCGAGTCTCCTTCGGCCTAGGCTTGTCGGTCGTCGGAGGCTGAGCCGGTCCCGGAGCGTCAGTTGTAGCGGGCTGATGATCTTCAGCCGAGTTATCAGCCACGGGTTGGGATTGTGCCCCAGACCGAGTGACGATGGCTGTAGCTTCTTCAATATCTGCCGAGATTGTGCGGCAGGACCTGACTTTTCCACTCTTCTTCTTGCAGATGGAAGATGGTGTGGGCCGAGTCACTTCTGATACCAAGTCTGGATGGACCCACATGTACTCCCCTCGTGATATGGTGAGGGGCACTAGACCAGCAGCCTGATCTCGGGGAGGTGGAAGATTATTAATCTCCATTGTCACCAGAGGGATGGGACCACACCGTCTTGAGTTTCTCTTAGAGAAAAGCTGCCAAATTGTACTGACACCATATTGGCTGTCACAGTTACCTCTTCGAAGTCGATGGCCAGAGCGTTCGAATCGATGAGATTTTGGACGTACCATTTTAGCTGGTAGCAGTCGTGTGTAGCATGGTGGACGTAGCAGTGGTAATGGCAATACTTTGGGTTCTCCATTTCTGCCGGCCGAGGTTCCCGTCTTGGTGGAGGAAGCTGAATTCTGTCTTCTTGTATGAGCATGTCCAAGATGGGCTTGACGTGACCGTCTTCGAAGGAGTAAGTGATTTGTGGCCATTGTTTGTCTGCCAATTTTGACTCAAGTTTCTGGGCTGTGTCGACCACCATAGCCTGCTTGTCCTTGTTATTCCGATTGTTGGTGGAGCTGCCCCCATTGTTGGTATTGGCATTGGGACACCTGCCCTTGTCCTCTCCCTCTGAGATGTGCAATCCCAGTTGGCAAACCTTCTTCAATCGTTCTTCGGCGCTTGTGGCACTGATGATAAACGTCTTCCAGTCCTTGAATTGACTTTCGCCCATCCAGAGACTGATTGTTGGAAGCAGTCTCTTTTGGCAAATTTCAATTAAGGAGAAATACGGATTTCCAGTGGGCAACTTCATTGGGGTTTGGCGAAACCGCTCAATATAGTTCCTTGTCAGCTCTTTCTTCCCTTGAATGACGTCCATGAGGGTGGACATTGTGATGTCCTGTCCTACTTCGTAGAATCTCTCCAAAAACATATGTTTAAAGCCGGCGAAGGAGTGGATGCAGTTGTCTAGCAGGTTGCGATACCAGTCGAAGGCGACTCCTTCCAATGCCCCGATGAATAATCGTGTGAGGATGGCATCGTCATGGGGCAGATGGTCGGTGGTGACCTCGAAGTAAGTGATGTACCGACTTGCGGAGGTCTTGCCATCATACGGGCTGATGTTGAACGGCTTATAACTTGGCGAGAATGGGACATCCCTCCATGCAACAGGGTACGGTTGCATATTCTGAGGTCTTGAGAGTTTTTTCGAGCGTGAAACATGGCTCGGAGCTCCTGGACCTCTCTTCTTGCTTCTCGGGCCTCATCCATAGCGGTGGGGGCCGTCACATCAGGAGGATTGTTGCCCGAATTTGGTGCCGCTGAATTCGAGTCCACATTGACCGCGAGACCCGCGCTTATTTGGCCAGGCGTCCCTCCTTGTAGAGTTGGAAGGGCCGCTTTGATCTCGTCTACATACTTGACCAAGGCGTACAATATAGCTTCGAGAGTGTCGATGTGTTGGCGATCACTGGAACCACCTTGGTTGCTGTCCGTCATGAATACCGTCCTTACGTGAGGGGAGATGGAGGGCACAGTGGAGGACGTGTCTTCCGAATCATACCCCTGTATTAAGAAGTCATCGGGGTATGTGGGAATGTCTTCCTCTGGTTCGGACTCAGAATGAACAGTATCCCCCAGTTTCCGAGTTTGCCTCGTCTTGGGAGTTATGGACGTCCCCGGAGATGTCGAAGTTTGCTGCATCTGACGGAGGAACGGGTACCTTAGAAAACTCCGGTGGTGGGTACCCGCTTAGACGAATCTCCCAGTGTAGCAGATTTCATTTTAGAACGGGTACCTTAGAAAACTTCGATGGTGGGCACCCGCTTAGACGATAGTCTCTTAGTCATAGTGGTTGAAATCTTCGGACTGGGGACGTTCGTCTTCTTTCCTCTCCCATCGGCGGAGACTTTCTGAGCAGAGTTGCAGGAGACGACGGGAAGTGCCTCGTCTTTTGAAGATGGTTGTTGCAGTCTTTGAAAGACGGATTGCAGAGCTTTTTGCACCATCGCATTATTGCAACAGCAGTTGACGATGACTTGGGTGCAGTGACGTCCGTGGGAGGACTCCTTGCACCCCGATGCACCTTCTCTTTCCTTGCGTTTGTGGAGAATGGCCTCACGCAAGTCAGATGGGTCTGGATCGACCAAGTTTGCTCCCTGGATTTTAGAAGACTTTTGGGAACCTCTCTGTCCGTTTGCCGCCAGGGGCTGGACTCGAGTGGTTCTGTACAACTTTCCATCTGAGGCCCGTATAACAGTATGTGGGACACTCGGATGGTCAGAGATCGGATCAGCGGACCGAACTTGCCAAGCTCGCGCTGCCTTAGACTTATTCACTCTAGTGCGTGAGGGCACATAGTAGGAAGAGTCTAAGTGGTGTTGTAGAGAGTCAGACATATCTTCTTGGGAGCACAAGAGATCAGGACCATAGGAGAGGCGGTCGAAGACAGAGCCGCGTGGAATAGGCGTCATGCGGCTGGAATCAATCATCTTCATGCGGCTGGCAGTTGTGGCCGCATAGGCTTTCTTCATGCGGCGGGGAGTCTCGGACGCATGAGTTTTCTTCATGCGGCTAGATGATCTGGCCGCATAGACCTCCTTCATGCGGCTGGCAGATTCAGCCGCATGAGCGTCGTGTATGCGGCTGGCAGACTTAGCCACATGAGTGTTCGACTTCTTCTTGGGGCGCATAGAATCACTCTTTGTCCCTCCAAGTCCAGCATCGTAGTGCTTTCCTCTGCCGGACTTGGAGACAGCAGAGTCCTCTACGGCTCGAAGTGGAGCCGTATGAGAGTCGTCTTCGACGTCTTAGGTAGCAGAGAGTACTCCGTCCAGAGCTTGGGGAGGAACAAATAATTTTGGCCTCAACTCGCTGCGAGCTTTCTTTGTGCGGGTTCTCTTCTGGACCGGGCCAGCGCTTTCCTCAGAGAGCATTTCTTCAAACGCCTGTTGGTCGAAGCAGACGACCATCTTCTGTTGCGTGGAGCCAAGTTTGGCTGCATCCGATTGCTTCACCGACTCCTCAGCCGTGGAGAAGTTTGTCCCCAGCAGAGTCGCCATCGTGTTTGCCATGAAATATAAAAAAATAGAACAATTATCGGAGGACTAGACTTTTACTTCACAATACAAACTCGCTTGTACAAAGAAAGCCTAGGGACGAAAACCTAGGTACAGCAATCTAAGTACAATTGTTTATTTTAGATTCTGGGGGATGACGGTAGAGGCTCGGGAAAGCGACGGCAGCTCTGTCTTACTCCATGGACGATCGGGTGCAGCCTTGGCTCTGTAGAAGAACTGCTTGGCGTTGATGAAGAAATGCTCTCTTTTCAGGCTCTGTATATTCTCTCTCTGGCTCTCCGGCTCTCTATGTCTCTCTCTGTATATGTCTTCTCCGTATCTCTCTGTCTCTGTCTGTCTTTTTTCGCAAGGGAATGGCACCTTGCTATTTATATATAAGAGTGGGGGGCATCATTAGGGTTTGCAATGATTGCCCATTCTTAAAAGTCGGCGGCTAAGGATCACTGGATCTGGGCCGTTCATCTTGAATACACGAGATTTGAGCAATAAATATGATTGCATTAAATCTTTTATGGGTAATTAATGATGATTGACATAAATCCTCCTGATTTGTCATGCCAACCTCAGATTTCTCGATACGTGTCATTAATTTGCTTGATTACAAATGATCTGATTTGATCCCAATATTTTATTGGGATTTGTTGAGGGATTTCGATCAATTTGATGCCACGTGCCCCGCTATCATGCCACGTGTCTTAACCGCAAGCCACTGCAAAAATCTGAGGCGCAGGAAAGTTGCTCCTTATTGAGCCGCATAAGGATGGCCACGTGTCAAGGCTGCTTGAGAGTAGCCCCCTGAACATTTGGACCCCATGGTGACGATCTGAGCCGCATGAGGATAGTCTTCGTGAGCCGCATGGGGATAGTCTTTGTGAGCCGCATGGGAATAGTCTTCGTGAGCCGCATAGGGCAGCCTTCGCTTGAACCGCATGGGACTAGTCTTCGTGAGCCGCATGGGGCTAGTCTTCGTGAGCCGCATGCGACTATCCACGTGTCAAATCCTTATGAAGGTTTCTGGATTTCAGAAGATTATGTCAAAGATTTCCTTCATTTCCATAGGAGTCTGCCATTATGACGGAGTCATAATTATATTTTTGTGTCAGGGCTGACATGTGTCAGAGCTGTCCTCCGTCAAAGCATTTAATGCAGTAAAGGACAAAATGGAAGAGCTATTTGCAGGCCACGTGGCTCCCCTCTGAGCTGCATAGAACTTGTTTGATCCGCATAGACGCTCGAGCCGCATGGATACTTGAGCCGCATAAACTCTCTGAGCCGCTTGGGGCTCCCTGGCCGCATGGATCTTTCTTTATTCTTTTCCATGCTTCTACACTATGTCGCATATTTTATATGCGAGCCTTTTTCGTCTTCATTGCACTGTTCAAATTGTATGTGCCGTATGTACGTCCCATGTCCGAGCCGCATGGGGGTATACCCTATGTCTGGGCCACATGAGAGTCGTATAGTGGCCGTATAAGCACTTTGCAAACTAACCTGCATAAGGACCCGTCGAATAGAACCGCATAAGTTCCTCTGAACTGAGCTGCATGAAGCCCCATCAAACAGGACCGCATAAGCTCATCTGGACTGGGCCGTATAAGGCTCCGCCGAAACAGAGCCGTATGAGCTCTGTTTAAATATTTTTCTAGCCATCTCTTGACTCTTTTGTTTTTGATTCTTGCAGCATCCATGTCGAAGGCTGAGATCATTGTGAAGGAGGAGATGCTGCCTCCTTTCCTCACACAAGAGTCTTCTTTCATTAAGGAGTAGGTGATACCCAAAATGGAGGAACAAAAAGAAGTGCTGGCGCCCAACGGGGAGGGAAACACTCCCAACATTGAAGCTGCTGTAAAGGAGGAGCCCCAGTCTGAGGGTAGTAATACTGGGAGTTCTGACCCTCCTGTCCCGGACGAGAATCTTAATCAACTAGATCCTTTATATGCAAGATGGTTGAGGGAATGGTATATGCATCCCCATAACTAGGGTTCCCATAAATGTCCGTCTTTTGTCTTGTTATTTTTGTCTATCTTTAGCTGTAGTTTATGTTTCGCTTATTTTGGAGATCAATGTAGTCTTTTTCTTTTTGTCCGAATGAAGCGATGGAGAACTTTTTGGCGTGCTCATGAAATATAATCATGTGAATGTAACTGATTTTTAATAAACATAATACATTCGCTCCCTTCTTTGCTTGTAGTAGTTGCCCTAATGGGGGACTTTTTGTGGACCTACTATCCTTGGCGTACTCCGATCTTGGATACGGATAATAAGTTGAGAGAGAACCAACATACTTATTCAAAGGTAATGAGGACGTGGTAAATATGATGGTTTCTTCGATGGAATCTTTCTACTCAGAGGTAATGAGGACGTGGTAGGAGTGGACACCATGAAGGGGTACATAGAACAACTCAGAGGTAATGAGGACGTGGAAGTTCTACGTAAGGGATGGTTTGTTTTTTATGGAAGTGAAACAACTCAGAGGTAACATCGACGTGGCTGTTTCAAAAAATTTGTGGATCTGTTACCCTGTTTATGCACTAAAGGTGCGGGTATTAGATCATGAGGAGAGTGTAAGTTCAGCGGTACCTGCGGGTACCTAACTCAACAATCTGGAAGATTTGGAGTCAGAATGTAAGTTCAGCGGTACCAGAGGGTACATAACTCAACACTCTAAGAGATTTGGAGTTAGAATGCGAGTTCAGCAGTATCAGAGGGTACATAACTCAACACTCTGAGAGATTTGGAGTCAGAATATAAGTTCAGTGGTACCAGAGGGTACATAACTCAACACTCTGAGAGATTTGGAGTCAGAATGTAAGTTCAGCGGTACCAAGAGGTACATAACTCAACAATCTGAAAGATTTGGAGGATGTCATTTCAGACATAGTACTTCTTCATAAACTTGTCGTTGATGGGTTACATGAGCAAGTCTCTATTTTGTTTTGTGAGGCGGTAAGCACCATTGGAGAATACAGCCTCGATGACAAATGGACCTTCCCACTTTGGCTGGAATTTGTCGGCAATTTTGTGAGTCATAACCATCGGCCTCCGAACTGCCAGAACGAGATCGCCTACTTGGAATGTTCTGATTTTAACCTTCTTGTTAAAAGCTCCCGAGATACGTGCTTGGTACAGCTCGATTCTTTGTTGAGCTAACAGGCGCTTCTCATCTAGAGCCTCCAACTCTTGTAACCGGTGATGGTGATTATTATCTTTCGTCAATCGATAGGTGCGGACGACGCGAAGCGAGGGGATCTGAGTCTCCAGTGGGAAAACTGCCTTACTTCCATATACCAGAGAGAATGGTGTGTTCTCGGTGGCCGTCCGTACTGTAGTACGGTACGCCTATAAGCATTCGCCCAGCTTCTCATTCCAGTCGCATTTGTTGGAAGACACGAACTTCTTGAGCAGCTTGATTATAGTTTTATTGAATGCTTCAGTCAGACCATTAGCCGTCGAATTGTACGATGTAGAAGTAATATTCTGGATTCGGTGTTTGTCACAGAACCGATAGAAGGCGTGGCTTGCGAACTGCGGACCATTATCGTGGATGATCCTTCAGGGCAGTCCGAAGCGATAGATAACGTGATGCTTAAGGAAGCTAATCATGTTTGATATCTTCACTTCTGCAAGTAGAACAGCTTCCGCCCATTTGGAGAAGTAATATGTGATTGCGAGTATAAGGTATCCTCTGGACGAAGGTGGAGTGATCGGACCGATGATGTCCATTCACCATGCTTCGAATGGCCAGGATGCCACCGTTGGATGTAAGAACTCGGATGGTTGATGGATAAAATCTGTATGGACTAGACAGGATTTGCACTTCTTTGCATAGTCTATCGCATCCGCCACCATCGTAGGCCAGTAGTAGCCCATTCGGCGAAGGCGGTCTTGCAATTTTGGGCCAGGCTGATAAGCCCCGCAGACGCCGTCGTGAGCTTCACGTACAGCTTCCTTGGCTTCTGTATTTGACAGACACCGAAGCAGTAATCCATCGTATGATCGCTGATACAGCATTTTCGTCTCTGTATTGTAAAAGAATCTGAGGGAACGTCTTCTGATAGAAGTAGCTTCCTTCGGACTCTCTGGCAGGATGTCGTAGACTATGAAGTCGATGAATGGTTGTCTCCAGTCTGGTGTTTCGTCAAATGTTAGAGCGGAGCAACTCTCAACACACTGAACGTTACTCTTGGGACAGACCAATTTATGGCCTATTATATCAACCAGATGATGAGCGTGATTCGGTATTGCTAAGGAAGCGGACAGGCCTGCTAGGGCATCGACCTCAATATTATGGAGTCTGGGAACATGTTCTATGAAGAATCCTTCCAAGGACGAGATGTGGTCGATCGCTATTTAGTGATAAGAGATCATATCTTCATGGAGAACTTCGTATGAACCCCGGATCTGATTGACGATTAACTGCGAATCGTCGTATGCTTCAAGATACTTTACTCCCAGCTCCTTTGCAAGTCGAAGGCCAATGACCAAAGCATTTTCCTCGGCCACATTGTTTGAACAGGGCTCCGTGAGGGAGTAAGCCCGATTGATCACCAGCCCGGAGGGAGAAATCAGCACCACTCCGACTCCGGCAACGATGTTGCCTTTGGGTCCAGTTCTCGAAGCGCTGTCGAAGAACATTCGCCAAATGACATCATGGGAGACCGCATTTGAATTGGCGACCTCGTCTGGTATCTTTTCGTATATTCTGGTTGTCTCCGAGCCTAGATGGGCTGCTAAAAAGTCTGCCAGAGCTTGACCTTTAACAGCCTTATGTGGGACAAAGATCATGTGATATGGAGACAATAATATCGCCCAGGAAGCAAGGCGAGAGCTGAGTGCCCCTGGTTTGGTCATGAGGACCATGAGAGGGTTGACTCATGATATCACGTGTATAGTTTGTCCCGTGACGTAGTGTCGTATCTTCTGAATGGCGAACACTAGGGCAAGGCACTCCTTCTCTACGGTAGTGTATCTGTACTCTGGTCCCATCATCTTTCGACTGAGGTAGTATATAGCTTGCTCATGGCCTATGTCATTATTTTGTGCTAGCAGAGCACCGAGAGAATGTTTCATCGCTCGCACATAGAGCAGGAATGGCCTTCCAGCAACCGGGGCTACCAGAACTGGAGGGTTCGACAGATATTCTTTGATGTTGTCGAAGGCGCGCTGACATTCCTCATCCCATATGAATGAAACACCCTTCTTTATGAGGTGGGTAAATGGTTGACTTCGCCCGGAGAGGTTAGAGATGAACCTCCTGATGTAAGCTAGCCTCCCTTGAAGGCCTCGGAGTTCACGGAGATTTCTCGGTGGACCCATCTCCATGATTGCCTTCATTTTTTTCGGGGTCTATGTGGATACCCTGGGAAGTAATGATGAAACCCAAGAACTTCCCGCTGGATACGTCCAAGAAGGATTTTGTGGGATTCATCTTCAAATTGTGCACTTGCATCAGGTCGAACACTGTTTTCGGATCATGTAGATGATCTTCCTTAGAGCGGCTCTTGACGGCGATATCGTCGACGTAGCATTCCACTATCTTGCGCAAGTGGTCTCTAAAGATGACGCTCACAGCTCTTTTATAGGTGGTGCCAGTATTCTTTAAATCGAAAGGCATGACTGTGTAGCAGTATGTGCCAATTGGTGTTTGGAATGATGTATGCTTTTCGTCATCAGGGAACATCTTGATTTGGTTGTATCCCGAGAAACCATCCATGAATGACATACGCTCGAAGCCGCAGGTGTTATCAATAATGATGTCTGTGATAGGGAGGGAAAACTCATCCTTCGGACATGCCTCATTCATGTTCTAAAAGTCGATGCAGATTCGGATCTTTCCGTTCTTTTTGAGGACAAATACTATATTGTCTACATAGTCTGGATGTTGTTCCTCGTAGATGAAGCCGCTAGCCATCAGTTTGTTGACCTCAGCTTCAATAGAATTCATGATGTCAGAACGGAACCATTGTTGTTGTTGCTTGACCGATTTTGTATCCGAACGAATGTTAAGTTTATGAAGTACAACCTCGGGGTTCAATCCTGGCATGTCTTCGTAGCTCCAGGTGAATACGTCGATATATTCTCTGACGAGTTGCAGTAGTGATTCTTGTTCGTCGTCTGTCAGACTCTTGCTGACGAAGATGGGCTTTGGAGAGGACTCATCACCAAGATCAACTTGCACAACCTCATCTTCGGTGGGAGGCTCTCTTTGTTCGAACCTCTTCTCCCATTGCGCATCTAGCTGTTGTGCCTACGGCTCTAACTCAAGAAGTTCAGGAATGTCTTCATCTTCTTCATAGGCATCGGCAAATACCATATTGACGGACAAGACTTGCCTGAATACGTCTCCGATGCTGACATCCGAATCAGAAGTTGGTGATCCGGTTGAGTGTGAATGCCAGTCCCATTCCTCGTCCGAGCTTTCAGGGGTCGTTGCCGGTGTAACATAACCTAGCCGGCATCTAGTTTTGTTGTAATAATCTCGTAGTTTCCCAGCCGGGATCGGTAACTGTAAGGGTATCTGCCAACCAGTGCCATAATTTAAGCCTAGCGTAGTCTCCAGGTTATACCCCTATTTTTGCATGAGGTACTTGGATTGAGAGCTATACAGATAAAGGGGCAGTCTTCCGGTGTCGGGTTCGAGATCAACTTCTTCTATCCTGAAGGGTTGTGGATCATTCTTCCGGCCGAAGATGATTGGATGGTCCTCTCCCTCGACTATGTGGTAAGCGTATTCCACTGGAGTAAGTTGGTTTGCGGTGTAGACATTTGTCACCTGTGTGTGTAGGTGGGTGCCTATATCGTGTTCCATGGCATACATTGTACAAAGCTTATTAATCTCGAGGTAGTTCAAAGATAGCCCTTTATTAATGAAGTAAGGTACCTTTTCCAGTAGGATTACATCATCTGTGAATGGAACATCAGTGTGAACAGCCATATACTTGGCCAGCTCTGACTCTTCTTCGGCCACCCCCTGTTTCAATGAAGACTGGGAGGATGACTTGGGCAGCTTAATCATCAGGGGCTCCATTGATGGAGCAGAACGTGGAGTCACAGGCGTACTAGCGACCCCCAGTTTGGTGCTCGGAGCTGGGCGGAGAGTTGTTGGCTGGCTAGCAGTCCCCGGCTTAGCGCCCGGCTGGCAATTATTCTGGGAAGACGAATCATCATTGGCTTGACAGAGGCATTGAGCTCCTCTGTTTATTGTTGGCTAGCTCTAGGCAGTCTGGTTGTTAGTGTCTCTGTCGTGGGCCTTGGCGCTTGATCAGACCTTGGCAGTCGGATTATCATCTGCCCCTTTTGTGCAGAGAGGCTAACTGCATCCTTACGCAAAGTGGCTGTAAGTGGTGCAGTTTTATCAGGTTTACGGGCTTGAAGGTGAATTGTTAGAGGTTCTTCCGCTCCCGTTGCCGCCTCAGTTGGAGCTTGAGTATCTTCCTCGACAAGGTGCCTTTTCGACTTCTCGTACAAGCATGAGTCGGAGTAGTAAGATTCGACCCCTTTAAAGGGATCAATGTCAGCAAATTCTGTCTTCACGAAGCCGTGCTTGTTAACATACTTGAAGCACTGATGCAGTGTGGAAGGCACGATCATGTAATCGTGTATCCAAGGACGCCCCAGGAGAATATTGTAGGAAGTGTACACATCTATGACATAGCACGTCACTTCTAACTAAAGGTCGCCGATTTGGCACTTCAGGCGAATCTTTCCGATCGGATAGCTTCTGCCCGAATTAAAACCGCTAATGGCAGTGCTTGTTGGCGTCAGGTGATGCATTACGATGTGCAGGTGGTGCAGCAGGCTCTTCGGGAAGATGCTTATGGAAGAACCAGGGTCAATATGCATCCGATCCACCTTGATGTCGCCAACGTATCTAGTATAATATAGAGGGCGATCGTGCAGGTTGGTTTTGATAAGCATATCCTGCGGAGTAAAGACAATGTTGGGCATTGCGCCTGTACAAGCGCTGTCCTGGAGATCTGTAGGCGACCTCTTCCCAGTGAGATTGGACTGAGCCAGATATACGTCGGCATTCTGGAGTGCCTCGCTCAGTACGACATGAACATCTTTGGAGAGTCTCAGGAGCTCGTATAATGATAACTTGGCCGGTGTGTTGGCCAATTGTGCCAAGATGTCAAAGTTGTAGGGCTTCTCCAGCCCATGAGGCGCCTATCTTTGGAGCGGTTTGTCAAAGCGAGTCTCCTTCGGCTTAGACTTGTCGGTCGTTGAAGGCTGAGAAGGTCCTAGAACATCAGCGGTAGCCGGCTGTTGATCTTCAGCCGAGTTACCCGGTATAGGTTGGGATTGTGCCCCTGACTGGGTGACGACAGCCGTAGCTTTTTCAACCTCTGCCGAGATTTTGCGACATGATTCGACTTTCCCACTCTTCTTCTTGCTGGTGGAGGGTGGTACAGACTGAGTCACTTCAGGTACCAAATCCGGATGGACCCACATGACCTTTCTTCGGGATGTGGTAAGGGGCACTAGTCTAGCATCCTGGTCTCGAGGAGGTGGAAGGTTAGCGACCTCCATCTTTGCTCTGGGGATGGGTACAACTCCATCTCGAGTCTTTGTTGGAGGAAAGCTGCCGAATTGTACTGACACCGTGCTGGCTGCCACGGTCACCTCTTCGAAATCAATAGCTAGGGCCTTAGAATCGATGAGATGTTGGATGTATCGCTTCAGTTGGTAGCAGTCTTGTGTAGCATGGTGAACATAGCGATGATAGTGGCAGTACTTGGGGCTCTCCATCTCTGCAGGACGAGGTTCACGCCTTCGGAGAGGAAGCTGAATTTGACCTCCTTGTATGAGCATGTCCAAGATGGGCTTGACATGGTCATCCTCGAAGGAGTAGGTGTCACGCCCCAGAACCAGAATACTGGAGAGCGGAGACGGACATAGCCAGCTACGTATAATGAAATGGAATCCATCTCACTATACGGTCACGGCTGTCTAGAAATATGAGGGTTTATCTACAAGCCATCAGTCTCTTAAGGTTATAAATTATCCTATTATCTCAATCTCAACCAACTAATAATAATTACAAGATATCAGACCGCCAAATATACAATTGTAAGGCATCCCAAACATTACATATCCAGATGATCATAAAGCTAGTCGTACAAAATGTAAGGACTAGCAAGAGTTAGGTCATACATGATCAACCTCGAGTTGTCAATCATGTTTACAGCCCGTAGGCAGACAGAAGGTAAAGTGCATCGAGCTAACAGGTGGCTAAATGCCTCAAAAGAATAATGTACAATTATAGTGGGAGAACAAAAGAAACCCGCTCGTTGCCAGGATTCCCTCTAGTGGTCACCATCTGGCTGGAAAGCAGGTAGATCCTCGGTAGCTGCTCCGAAATCTGGCCATACAAAACCAGCTGGGTCAGACCCCAGAAAGAGCAAGTGCCACAAAGGAGGCCACAAAATAAGAACAAAAGCTAGCAATTAGCACAATAATAATAAGGTAATAAAGACAGGAATTAAGGAAAAACATAACAGGTGATATACGATGAGATAACCACGGGACTATTCAGATAACCAGGTTACAACCCGTAAACCAAACAAGGACCGGGGTTGTAACCCTTCGTCTGAACGAAACTTGGATTCTTCCACCATTTATCGGCAAAATATAAGAAAATCATGGCAGATAGCAATCTTGTACAGGAAATCAAGACAAGACTAGACAGGTTATACTTCATTCAATCAATCACGGCCAAGCAGATACTACGGCTTACTACTTTAACTAACTAGGGTTATCACAGGCCTAGTTACTAGCAAGATGCAATGAGAATTCCAAGTCCGGTTACCTGTTTGTTTCTACCTGAGTGATCCCAGCAAGAAAAGGAAAAGATAGCAGGATATAGCAGACATACTGTAGTAAGATACATGTGTCCTAAGGTACCACACTCGACGGCGGGCTGGAAGTGCGCTCATCTCGACGGATAGCAACAAATCCCATGTATATATATATATAAAGCCGGGACCAAAGGGACAACAGGTAACTGGGGAATCCTCCATGAACTATTTGATCCATCTAGTCATTAACCTAGCCAGCTTCAGTATGAATCCCTGACCGTGGGAAACCAGGGATTCATGTCCTAGACATGATGCGAGACAAGACTGGTTGATTACACAAGCACATTCAATACAATCACCCATGGTGTCAAGAATTCACTTAGCATGTCAAGTTAAGTTAGCCGTCGCAACAGTATTAAGTTATCAAGTCAGGCTACAAGTCAGGAGTGCGCCGCCACGGGCCACTATCAAGTTATCAAGTCACAAGGATTAAATACAAGTTACAAGTTCGGTGTGCACCCCACTGGGTCACTAGTAAGGGGATCAGAGAATACCAGGGTCATAATCCACAGAAAAATCCCGAGAACCATACTAGTCATAAATAATTACTTGAAAACCGTGTTAGGCCGTGTCGGGTCAAGATAGTCGTGCTGTGTTGAACAGATCTCAGGAAAACCCAATCCATAAAAGAGAAACCAAGTCGAGAAATAAAACCAATACTCCAAATGCCAATGGGCTAAGCAAAGGGGTCAGGGGAGCAGCGTACGCACAAGACACGCACGCAGGAGAGCGGCGTACGCGAAAAAGTCACGCACGCAGGAAAGCTGCGTACGCGAAAAGTCACGCACGCTGGAGAGCTGCGTACGCAAAAAGTCACGCACGCGAGAGAGCTGCGTACGCGAAAAGTCACGCACGCTGGAGAGCTGCGTACGCAAAAAGTCATGCACGCCAGAGAGCTGCGTATGTAAAAAGTCACGTACGCCAGAGAGCAGCGTACACGAAAAGTCACGCACGCCAGATAGCAGCGTACGCGAAAAGTCACGCACGCCAGAGAGCCGCGTACGCGAAAAGTCACGCACGCCAGAGAGCAGCGTACGCGAAAAGTCATGCACGCCAGAGAGCTGCGTACGTGCAAAAGCACGCAAGCAGAGAGCTGCGTATGCGTAAAAACACGCACGCAGGGGAGCTGCGTACGCACAAAAGTCCCGCACGCAGGAGAGCTGCGTACGCACAAAAGCACGCACGCAAGAGAGCTGCGTACGCTCAAGTCTTCGTACGCAAGAGACACGCTTCCAACAGGAAGCGTACTCAAGAGACACGCTTCCAACAGGAAGTGTACCCAAGTCTGCGTACGCGCAAAAGCACGCACGCAAGGGGAAGGGTCTTCTTCTCCAAGGCTGAGAAGAAGCTCCAATGGCTCCCAAAACTTCAAAGCATCACAACGTGGCCATCCGAACTCCAAATTCGGATTTCTAAAGTTCCAACCAGGGTGGAATTGAACTCTCTTCTACATGGAAATATCAAAACCCATAAAAATCCAACTTAAGTAGATCAAAACCATGCAAAACCGAAAATAGGGAAAACTTAGATCTAGAACAATGGAGATTCAAAATCACAAAATGCTAAGTTCTAATATTGATCACCATGTCCTAATCTAGCAAATGGACAAATAAAAGAGGGTTCTCATGTGGTGGCAAGGTGCACTCGCCTATGGGTGGTGTTGTGGAAAGGAAGAAGAAGAGTGTTGTGTAGAGGAAGGAGAAGAAGAAATTAATGGAGGTTTATGAGGAGAAAGAAAAGGTTGGTGGAGTTTTAAAGAGGGTGGGATGTGGTGTGTTGAGGGTGGAGCATAGGCTAAGGTGTTCCAATACACATTAAACCAAACCAAGCCAACCCAAACCAATTAAAACCGAGCCATGACAAAAACCCAAAATACGAGAAATACCAAAATTCCACAAGTTGAGAAAAAATAAAAATACATGCCAAAATCCAGATACGAGTATAAATACGAAATACAGAAAATACGGGAAATGAGGGTGACAACTCTACCCACCTTAAAAGAATTTCGTCCTCGAAATTTAATCAAGAGGCTAGAGATGTCGGGACAGCTATACTATCGCAAGCAATCTATGCTACCAATCAATCATACAATCATACATGCAAACAAGAAATCGAAGTGCAAGGCATAAGGAAGATATTACACCTCACGAGCCAAACCGATTGGGATAACATGATCGGATATCATCCTCACACTCCCACGTTTTGACTCTCCCAAGGAGCGATGAACTCAAGCAACACGAACTAAACTGATAGTCTTGCGCTTAATGTCTCTCTCTTTGGTCAAACAGGGACACGGACCTCTTCTCATACGAAAAGGTTAAAGGCTATTGCTACCAACCTTTTCGAATGATTTAGGAAATAGCTCGGGCCCGAGATATACCGTTGTAATTAGGATACATGAAACATGACATGTGTCCCACATAACGACGGTGGAAAGCAAGACAATAGGACACAGATACCTCTCTGCCGATTCTGGATCTGGGCCTGGGCCAGGGCGAACTGTTGAGGCCTCTATTGCTGGAAGGCCTGGGCCTGAGACGGCAATGGACCCGGGAACGGAAGCTGTTGTGGTTGGTAAACTGTAACTGATTCTGGTGCTGGTGCTGGTCCAATAACCGAGGGACTAGTTACTGTCGACGATGATCTGTTTCTGAATGGACAAGATCCTATCATGTGCTCCGGCGAACCACAAACCAAGCACAATCCCTGTGCTCTGCGGCACTCAGTAACAACATGTCCCGGCTTCCCGCAATGAGAACAACCCGTTGCGAAAGGCCGTTTCTGCTTCTG
The DNA here is from genome assembly GCA_029216955.1 of Iris pallida. NCBI lineage: Eukaryota > Viridiplantae > Streptophyta > Magnoliopsida > Asparagales > Iridaceae > Iris > Iris pallida. The sequence goes on from JANAVB010025198.1 coordinate 15,491,410, forward strand.
CTGCTGGGGATAGGTCGGGGCAGAATGCTGTAAGGAGGTAACCAATCTGTCCTCGTAGCTCCAATAGTCAGGGCCCTAGCTGTTGGGGCCGGTGCTGAGGATTGGTTCATCTGGTCGTGAGACCGTTTTTGATCTCCGGTCCGGTCCGTTATCCTTCGGGAAGTGTACTCATGCCTCCTCGCTGCTCGCAAGACGACATCAAAAGTTCTGTGCTCGAACTTCTCTACTGCCAATATGATCTCCAAGTGGAGCCCCTGCTGAAATCGCTGTGCTCTATCTAGCTCGGTTGCCACCAAGGTGGGAGCAAACCGACTCAACCTTGAAAACTCGGCCGCATATCCGTCGACCGTCCTGTTCATCTGTCTGAGATTACTAAACCTGGTCTGTAGGTCATATCTAGCCACTGCGTCAAAGTACTTGGTCTGGAACATATCACTGAATACCGCCCACATGACAGGCGTACCCAAACTCGCTGCTTGCACAGCCCACCAGCTGCGGGCTAGGTCTAGTAACTGCAGGCGCACCACCGCCACCTTCTCTGCTTCAGGAGTCCTGGCTGCCTCTAAGATAACTTTAATATCCTGTAGCCAGGCATCTGCAGCAATAGCATCTTCGCTGCCATCGAAGAAGGGAGGACTCAGGCGCTTGAAATTATTGACCGCACTGTTCCCTCGAGGACCAATTCCGTTCATAGCATCTTGTACTGCTTGCTGCAAGGCATCACCTCGACGGTTCTGAGATGCAAGCAACTCACGGATGAGCCCTATCAAGACCCCATCCTCTGACCCTGCTGCCTGAACTGGCTGGACTGGGGGCATTGGTTCTCCAAAAGGTATGGCTCGGGAGGCAGTTGTGGAGGACTGATCTTGATCTTCTTATTGTTGCTGGTCTGTCGGCCGAACTTCTTTTGGCTGATCAACAGGAATGATGCCACTGAAGCAATGACATCAGGAATATTAAGGAAGGACCAGGATAGAACAATAATGCAAGCATGTTATCAAGTCAGGGATCCAAGGAGATAAGAAGATACGAGTGGAGATCAAAGGCGAGTACAGATTGAGACATCTATCCGGTAAACCCTCACATTTCTTGATTGACAAGACCTGTATGGGCCACCACTTAAACCATGTCATGCCCCAAAACCAGAATACTGGAGAGCGGGGGCGGACATAGCCAGCTACGTATAATGAAATGGAATCCATCTCAATATACGGTCACGGCTGTCTAGAAATATGAGGGTTTATTTACAAGCCATCAGTCTCTTAAGGTCATAAATTATCCTATTGTCTCAATCTCAACCAACTAATAATAATTATAAGATATCAGACCGCCAAATATACAATTGTAAGGCGTCCCAAACATTACATATCCAGATGATCATGAAGCTAGTCGTACAAAATGTAAGGACTAGCAAGAGTTAGGTCATACATGATCAACATCGAGTTTCCAATCATGTTTACAGCCCGTAGGCAGATAGAAGGTAAGGTGCATCGAGCTAACAGGTGCTCGTCGGCTAAATGCCTCAAAAGAATAATGTACAATTATAGTAGGAGAACAAAAGAAACCCACTCGTAGCCAGGATTCCCTCTAGTGGTCACCATCTGGCTGGAAAGCAGGTAGATCCTCGGTAGCTGCTCCAAAATCTAGCCATACAAAACCAGCTGGGTCAGACCCCAGAAAGAGCAAGTGCCACAAAGGAGGCCACAAAATAAGAACAAAAGCCAGCAATTAGCACAATAATAATAAGGTAATAAAGACAGGAATTAAGGTAAAATATAACAGGTGATATACGATGAGATAACCACGGGACTATTCAGATAACCAGGTTACAACTCGTAAACCAAATAAGGACCGGGGTTGTAACCCTTCGTCTGAACGGAACTTGGATTCTTCCACCATTTATCGGCAAAATATAAGAAAATCATGACAGATAGCAATCTTGTACAGGAAATCAAGACAAGACTAGACAGGTTATACTTCATTCAATCAATCACGGCCAAGCAGATACTACGGCTTACTACTTTAACTAACTAGGGTTATCACAGGCCTAGTTACTAGCAAGATGCAATGAGAATTCCAAGTTCGGTTACCTGTTTGTTACTACCTGAGTGATCCCAGCAAGAAAATGAAAAGATAGTAGGATATAGCAGACACACTGTAGTAAGATACATGTGTCCTAAGGTACCACACTCGACGACAGGCTGGAAGTGTGCTCATCTCGACGGATAGCAACAAATCCCATGTATATATATATAAGGCCGGGACCAAAGGGGCAACAGGTAACTGGGGAATCCTCCATGAACTATTTGATCCATCTAGTCATTAACCTAGCCAGATTCAGAATGAATCCCTGACCGTGGGAAACCAGGGATTCATGTCCTAGACATGATGCGAGACAAGACTGGTTGATTACACAAGCACATTCAATACAATCACCCACGGTGTCAAGAATTCACTTAGCATGTCAAGTTAAGTTAGCCGTCGCAACAGCATTAGGTTATCAAATCAGGCTACAAGTCAGAAGTGCGCCGCCATGGGCCACTATCAAGTTATCAAGTCACAAGGATTAAATACAAGTTACAAGTTCGGTGTGCACCCCACTAGGTCACTAGTAAGGGGATTAGAGTATACCAGGATCATAATCCACAGAAAAGTTCTAAGAACCATACTAGTCATAAACAATTACTTGAAAATCGTGTTAGGCCGTGTCGGGTCAAGATAGTCGTGCTGTGTTGAACAGATCTCAGGAAAACCTAATCCATAAAAGAGAAACCAAGTCGAGAAATAAAACCAATACTCCAAAAGCTAATGGGCTAAGCAAAGGGGTCAGGGGAGCAGCGTACGCACAAGACACGCACGCAGGAGAGCGGCGTACGCAAAAAAGTCACGCACGCAAGGGAGCTGCGTACGCGAAAAGTCACGCACGCTGGAGAGCTGCGTGCGCGAAAAGTCACGCACGCCAGAGAGCTGCGTACGCGAAAAGTTACGCACGCTGGAGAGCTGCATACGCGAAAAGTCACGCACGCCAGAGAGCTGCGTACGCGAAAAGTCACGCACGCCAGAGAGTAGCGTACGCGAAAAGTCACGCACGCCAGAGAGCAGCGTACGTGAAAAGTCACGCACGCCAGAGAGCTGCATATGCAAAAATTCACGCACGCCAGAGAGCAGCGTACGCGAAAAGTCACGCACGCCAGAGAGCTGTGTACGTGCAAAAGCACGCAAGTAGAGAGCTGCGTACGCATAAAAATATGCATGCAGGGGAGCTGCGTACGCACAAAAGTCACGCACGCAGGAGAGCTGCGTACGCACAAAAGCACGCACGCAAGAGAGCTGCGTACGCTCAAGTCTACGTACGCAAGAGACACGCTTCCAACAGGAAGCGTACTCAAGAGACACACATCCAACAGAAAGCGTACCTAAGTCTGCGTACGCGCAAAAGCACGCACGCAAGGGGAAGGGTCTTCTTCTCTAAGGCTGAGAAGAAGCTCCAATGGCTCCCAAAACTTCAAAGCATCACAACTTGGCCATCCGAACTCCAAATCCGAATTTCCAAAGTTCCAACCAGGGTGGAATTGAACTCTCTTCCACATGGAAACATCAAAATCCATAAAAATCCAACTTAAGTAGATCAAAACCATACAAAACCGAAAATAGGGAAAACTTAGATCTAGAACAATGGAGATTCCAAATCACAAAATACTAAGTTCTAATGTTGATCACCATGTCCTAATCTAGCAAATGGACAAATAAACGAGGGTTCTCATGTGGTGGCAAGGTGCACTTGCCTATGGGTGGTGTTGTGGAGAGGAAGGAGAAGAGTGTTGTGTAGAGGAAGGAGAAGAAGAAATTAATAGAGGTTTATGAGGAGAGAGAAAAGGTTGGTGGAGTTTTAAAGAGGGTGGGATGTAGTGTGTTGAGGGTGGAGCATAGGCTAAGGTGTTCCAATACACATTAAACCAAACCAAGCCAACCCAAACCAATTAAAACCGAGCCATGACAAAAATCCAAAATACGAGAAATACCGAAATTCTACAAGTTGAGAAAAAATAAAAATACATGCCAAAATCCAGATACGAGTATAAATACGAAATACGGAAAATACGGGAAATGAGGGTGACAGTAGGTCATCTGAGGCCACTGCTTTTCTGCCGGCTTCGGTTCGGGCTTCAGAGCTGTGTCGGTCACCATAGCCTGCTTGCCCTTGTTGTCTCGGTTGTTGGAGGAATTGTCGTCGTTGTTGTTGTTGGCATTAGGGCGTTTACCCTTGTCCTCTTCCTTCGAGATGTGCAGTCCCAATTGGCAAACTTTTTTCAACCTGTCTTCTGCTACAGTGGCACTAATGATGAACGTCTTCCAGCCCTTGAATTGACTCTCGCCCATCCAGAGGCTGATTGTAGGGAGCAGCCTCTTTTGGCAAATTTTAATCAGGGAGGAATCAGGGTTACCAGAAGGCAACTTCATCGCGGTTTGGCAGAATCGCTCAATATAGTTCCTTATCAGCTCTTTTTCTTCTTGAACAACATCCATGAGGGTGGACATTGTCACGTCTTGTCCTACTTCATAGAACCTCTCCAGGAACATATATTTGAAGCTGGCAAAGGAATGGATGCAGTTGTCCAGCAAATTATGGTACCAGTCGAATGTGACCCCTTCCAATGCTCCAATGAACAATCGCGTAAGGATGGCATCGCCATGAGGCAAATGGTCGGTTGTGACTTCGAAGTAGGTGATGTACCTGCTTGCAGATGTCTTCCCATCATATGGATTAATGTTGAATGGTTTATATCTTGGTGGGAAGGGAACATCTCTCCATACAGCCGGATACGGTTGTCGTATCCTAAGGTCCTGGCTGGTTTCTCGGGCGTGGAACATGGCCCGGAGCTCCTGGACCTCTCGTCTTGCCTCCCTAGCCTCATCTGCAGCGGTGGGAGCCAATATTTTTCGAGGATTATTACTCGGGTTTGGTGCAGCCGAGTTTGAGTCCGCATTGACTGCGGGACCCAAGCTTGTTTGGCCAGGCGTCCTTCCTTGCAGAGTTGGAAGGGCCGTTTTGATCTCGTCCACGGATTTGACCAAGGCATGCAGTATGGCCTCCAGAGTGTCGATGTGTTGGTGATCACTAGGACCATCTTGGTTGCTGTCCGTCATGAACACCGTCCTCATATAAGGAGAGATGGAAGGAACGGTTGAGGACGTGCCCTCTAAGTCATACCCTTGTACAGAGAAGCCGTCAGGATATGTGGGAATGTTTTTCTCTTGTTCGAACTCAGAAGTAGTAGTACCCCCAGCTTCAGAGTTTGCCTCGTCTTGAGAATTGTGGACGTCCTCGGGGATGTCTGAACCTGCTGCATCTGTTGGGGGAACTGATTCTCCTGGATTATCTTCTTGGAACACCGGATTGTCATGGATGTTCGAAGGAGTACTACCCCCGACTTCAGTGCCTCCCTGAGATGTGGACGACGAATCTCCAAGTGTGGAAGATTTTATTTTGGAGCGAGTACCTTGGAAAACTTCTCTTGTAGCAGTCGTGGACAGCCTCATAGAAGAGAGTTTCTTGGTTGAGATTTTTGGGTTAGAGACATTTGTTTTCTTCCCTTTTCCGCCGCCATGGATCTTCAGAGCAAAATCGTAGGAGGCGACGAGAAGTGCCTCGTCTTCTGAGCTTGGTTGTTGCAGTCTTTGGAAGACGGATCGCCGATCTTCTTGTGTGGTCGTCTTGCTGCAGCAGCAGTTGACAATGACTTGAGTGCAGTGATGTCCGCGAAAGGATTCTCTGCACACCAAGTTTTTGTCTCTTTTCTTGCGTTTATGAAGAATCATATTGCACAAGTCACTCATTTTATGGGCCCGGGAGTCCTCAGCACATGAGTGTGTTGGCATCCTGCCTGCTCCCTGATGTGGGGATAGTATGAGTACTTGCCCCTGATCATTGTTTGGAGATTCTTGATAACTATCCCGTTCGTTAGCCGCCGGGGGCTGGATACGGATAGTTTTATATAAATTTCCATCAGGGGCCCGCGTAATAGTCAGCGGGACGCCTTGATAGTCAGAAGTTGGGGTAGCTGACTCAGCTCGACGAGCCCGCACTGTCCTAGACTTCTTTTCTCTAGCACCCGAGAGTGCATAGTAGGAAGAGTCCAAGTGGTACATCACAGAATTTGGCACAACCTCCTGAGAGCCTCTGAGGTCCGGACCGCATGAGAGGCGGTCAAAGACTGACCGTGAGCCGCATGGAGCAGATGGTATGCGGCTGGGATTGGTGGCCGTGCAGGCAGTCTGCATGCGGCTGTTATGTGTGGCCGCATAAACCCTCTGTATGCGGCTAGAAGAGGCGGCCGCATAAGCAGTCTGCATGCGGCTGGCAGCCGCGGCCGCCTGAGGCTCCTTCATGCAGCTAGAAGTTTTGGCCGCATGAGCCTTCTGCATGCGGCTGGCTTCTGTGGCCGCATGAGTCTTCATGTGGCTGGCGCCCTTATGCGGCTTCTTCTTTGACCGCACAAAGTTCCTTTGCCCCTGCAAGTCCGGTATCGTAGTGTTTTTCTCTACCGAACTTGGGGGCAGCAGAGTCCTCTATGGTCTGAAGTGGGGCCGCATACGAATCTACGCCATCCTGGACAACAGAGAATACCTCATCCAAAACTTGGGGAGGAGCAAATAATTTCGGCCTCCACTCCCTACGGGCCTTCTTCGTGCAGGCTTGCTTCTGGACCGAGCCAGCGCTCCCGTCGGAAAGCATTTCTTCAAATGCCTATTGGTCGAAGTGGACGACCAGCATCTGTTTTGTGGAGCCAAGTTTGGCTGCGTCCGATTGCGTCACCAACTCCTCAGCCGTGGAGAAGTTAGTCCCCAGCAGAGTCGTCATCCTGTTTGCCATTGATTATAAAAGAACAGAACAGCTTTATAGGAGGACTGGACTTTTATTTCACAACACAAACTCGCTCGTACAAAGAAAGCCGAGGGACGAAAACCTAGGTACAGCAATCTAAGTACAATTGTTTAGTTTTTCTGGAGGGGTGACGATAGAGGCTCGGGAGAGTGATGGCAACTCTGCCTTACTCCTTTGACGATCGGACGTAGCCTTGGCTCTGATGAAGAAATGCTCTCGGGATGTGTAGGGAAATTTTTCTGTGCGCCGCCGCTCTCTCTGTGCGTGTCTCTGTCTCTCTGCTCGTCCTCTTGCTCCTCTTCTCTGCAAGGGAATGGCACCTTGCTATTTATAGGGCTTTGTGATAAGTAGGGTGTGCAGTAATTAATCCTTTAAAAGCGGGCTGTTAGGGATTTGGTGAAGATTTGCCTTGATCTTCTTTGTTTGAAATTAATCTGGGCTGTTAATGTTGATTGCACTAAATCTGCGCGGTTTGTTGGAAATCGATCTGGGCAATTAATGTTGATTGCAACAAATCTGTTTTGTAATAATTTGTTGATATCAGTAAATCCAAGTGAATAAATCTTGGTCAATCTCTTGCCACGTGTCCCAACTGCATGTTATGTCGATTGCCATAAATCTGAATTATTGAGATTTGATCGACTCATGCCACGTGTCCCAACTACTGCGAGCCTCATGGAGGACTGTCATAGTTGAGCCGCATGAGTGTGATCTTGTGTCAGAGCCGCATAAGGGTGGCCTTATCTGAACCGTATGGAAGTCCTTTAATCTGAGTCGCATGAGGGTGGCCCCTATGATCCGAGCCGCATGGGAGTAGCAGCCGCATAGTAGTAGCCCCTAACCGAACCGCATAAGGGTGGCCACGTGTCAGAGCCGCATGGGTGTGGCTTCCTAAAATCGGAGCCGCATAAGGGTGCCCCCCACGATCCGAGCCGCATGGGAGTAGCAGCCGCATGGGGGTAGCCCCCAGTCGAACCGCATAAGGGTGGCCACGTGTCAGAGCCGCATGGGTGTACCAACCGCATGGGAGTGGCTGCCGCATGAAGGATGGTAGCCGTATAGGGATCTTCGGATTTGGTGGATCGTGCCAGCTATAAAGATTTTCTTCATTTTCCTAGGAGCGTGCCATTATGTCAGAATCATCATTGCAGCTTTATGTCAGAGCTGTCAATTCACCTTTATGTCAGAGCTGTCGTGTTATGTCAGAGCATTAAATGAGGCTACTGCTTGATGGCTAGCTGTATAGGCGAACCTCATAGAGCCACGTGGCTTTTACCCGAGCCGCATGGAGCTATTAACGATTTCTGAGCCGCATGAGGCTCTGAAGGACTTTTGAGCCGCATGAAGCTCTAAAGGACTCTTGAGCCACATGAAGCTTTAAGAGATTCTTTGAACAGCATGAGACTCCCTCTGTTTTGAGCCGCATGGATTTTTCTGTTCTTTTTCATGCTTCTACACCGATATCTGGCCATAAAAACCAGTTGGGTCAGATCCCAGAAAGAGCAAGTACCACAAAGGTGGCTTCACATAGGAACTAAAACCAGCAATTAACACAAGAATATAAATAAGTAGTAAGAACTAGAATTGTATAGAAATCAGGATGATATACGACGAGACAACCATGGAACTATTCAGATAACTAGGTTACAACCCGTAAACCAAACAAGGATCGGGGTTGTAACCCTTCATCTGAACGGAGCTTGGCTTCCCACCATTTATCGACAAAATAATATAAGAAATCATGTCATGTCATGTCATCTTAGCTGACGCAACAGCGATTCGAGGTATATCATATCAGGTATATTTTTCAGGAGTATGCCACGACGGGCCACTATCATATCATATTGCATGTCAAGAGTGCACCACTACGGGTCACTGTCGTATTTAGGGATACATGTACAATTAACATAGCACAAGCATTCCATCAAGAGACCCAACTTATACTGAGGGTCACAAGACATGAGCCTAATTAATAACAATTAAATAATAATAGTTAACTCATCAAATAAACAGCTTATGAGAGAGCCATACGGCAGGGTAATGGGTCCTCGTGCGACCGAGATAAAAATATTCATGCGGCTCAGGAAGAACAGGTATACGCAGCTCAGGAAGCATATGGGACTCATGCGGCCAGAAATGGGGAAGGCGCATGCAGCTCAAAGGGCAGGGTCACATGCGGCTCAGGAAGCATATGGGACTCATGCGGCCAGAAATGGGAAAGGCGCATGCGGCTCAAATGGCAGGGTCTCATACGGCTCATGAAGCATATGGGACTCATGCGGCCAGAAATGACTCGGGTCCTCATGCGGCAGAATAGAGACTAGTTCATGCGGCTAGGAAAAGCGGGACGCACGCGGCTCAGTCCATGCGGCTGGAAGTGGACGGGTTTCCATGCGGCTGGGATTCAACTCATGCAGCCGAGATGGACTTATGTGGCCAGATCAAGAAAGTTCATACGGCTGGAAATGAACAGGTCACATGCGGCTCGGGATGCAGGAGGTCTTATGCGGCTGGGAATGGGCGGAGTCTTAAGCGGCTGGGAATGGTTCATGCAGCTGAGAGGTATTATGCGGCTCGAAGTTCAATAACTTATGCGGCTAAGAAGGAAACTTGCCGCATGAGAAGGCATGCGGCTAAGTTCATGCGGCTCAAGGGTTCAGGGTCTCATATGGCTGGGATTATCCATGCAGCTCGGAAGAACTCTAGCTGCATAAAATAGTCGTGCGGCCAAGTCAAGTATTGTTCTTCTTCCCCAAATTTTTCGAGAAGAAGAACCATGAAGGCCATGCTTCCAAGCTCCATAATTCCTTCATCCAGAGTCCAAATCCAAACTTCTATAGGTCAAAATGGGGTAAAATAAAATTTCCTACAACATAGAACCGTCAAAACTTAGAAATAACAATGTTAAATAGATCAAAATCCAAGAAAATCCAAAAACATAATAAACATAGATCTACATGAATTTAACCATGGAAATTAAAAATACTAAGTACTAAAGTGGGTTAGAATGCTGTGAAGAAGAGAATGGAACAATAAAATGTGGGATTACTCCATGAAGCAAGATGCACTTGCCTTAGCTCCCCCTCTCTCTCAGGTAGGTGAGGTGTTAATGGTGGGAAAGAAGAAGAGTAATGAAGAGAGAGAAAGAGAAGTGGGCTAATAAATGGGGATGGTGGTGGTAGGTAGGGGGTTTGGTTCACAACCGAACCAAGCTGAACCAATACAAGCCACACCGAACCAAGATGAACCATGGCCAAGCAATTGAAAATACCCAATAAACCAAGCAAGAAGACATGCCATATGAGTCAAAATACGTACACGTATACCTAGATACGTAATACGAACAACAGGCATTACACTCGTCGGCGCGAACTTAGAGGCACGGCGAAGCACAGTGCACTGGCTGGAATGGTCTGGGCGGAGGCGGACTCCGACAACTGCTCCGGAGGACTGGCGCGCATGGCAGCGCCGAATCTAGGTCAAAAAAGGACGGTGGAGCTCTGGAAGAGGCGCGGTCAGGGGCGACGTCACCTGCGATCAACTGGCACGGGGCTGTGGTGATGGTCTCTTCATTTCCTTTTCCTTTGACTATTTTTTTGCGATGGTGGTGGCGGATTCGGGTTTTGGGAAGGTGGTGGTGGTGATGGTCATGATGGGGTGAACGAGGTGATGCTGGTGGTGGTGTTGAATCGTGTTGGCCGGGGTAGGCTGTCGTATTATGGTGTTGGCGGTTGTGGTGGAGCCGGGATAGTGGTCGGGGCTGTCCTGGCAGTTTGTCGGAGTAGGGGTGGTGATGGGTGGATTGGTGATGGCATGGTGGTGGTCGGGAGGGGGGTGCCATTGGTGGCGGAGGAGGTGGAAAGCATGGGCTTCGGAACGGGGAGGCAGGGTGCTGCTACAGGAGTCTAGAAATGGCGGTTGCTGGGGAAAGCTCGCTGGCGGCTACAATAGTTTAGTTTTAGGAAATTTTATTGATGTAATAAGTATTGGGATTGTCCAATATATAGGGTAAAGTAGAAACCCTAATGGCAGTCTTGTAATATGTAATAAGTGGTAGGAAAAAGTAGTGGAAAAATCACTAACAACTAATTTAAGACTGACCATTAACAATTTTAGCTATCCTCTAATTCACTTAGTCAAATATAAAAATATTTATTTACAAAATCATATTTTGACAACCATTTTATTAACTTTAAAGTATATTCGTAATATATTTTTTTATTCCGAAAAAATGAGTATGAATTATTTATGAAGAAATCTCATATATAACAGTTTTTTTTGTAGAATCAAAAGTCCATCCAAATATTGATAGCGAAATACAAATCGAAAAAAGTACTTCGTATCAATTTCGAAGATTTAGAAAAAATTAGAAAATAGAAAAAATCCAAAAATTTGAAAAAAAAAATTAAAAATTTGATTTACGGAGGTTACACTCTCGTCTAGACCTCTAGCGCCTTGTAGTATCTTGTACTCCTAGTCAACTATGTATGCTAGGCTGCTAGTGGATATATATTGTCTCAAAAGCAGACACCGCATGGGGCATATGTTGCATGATTTTCATTGTAACCCCTATTCAAATACTGAAGTACTTAATACTCATATACATACTCTTCTAATAAGTACATGAAAATGGGATTTTTTTTTTTTTTTTTTTGATGCCTCATTCTAGTTCTTACTTATTTAACAATGTGAGATTTTTAGCTTCTTGAGAAAACAGAAGTTGGGCTTGGAATAATTCATAATTTGTTTGATATCTCATATTAATTAGCAGCATTGCATAATTGTATGGAATATTTGGACATATAAAGGCTAACTTATATAGCTTCCTAATGATAAGTTAGGTAAGTACAATTGAGGAGAATGGTATATAAAACTCGATAGAACTGATAGCCAAATAATATTGTATTCTTATTTTTAAATTGCCAATGAGTTCAGTGCTTTAGTTAAATAACTGATATTTCAGAGGTTAGTTGATATTTTGTTCTCTTCCCTTTTGATTGTTTCCTAACACCTCCTGATATATGTGACGTGCTTTTAATTAACTTGAGGTCTTCTACTTCAGTTTTTAGTTTTGAAAGAACCAAATATTGTACCATAAGACACGGCCTGACTGAATTGCTTTTGCTACGAATATGAAAAAACATGCTCCTGTAGTCTTACATAACTGGTCAGCCTGAACCCAGTTTGATCACTCCAAACTATATGATTTTCTAGTTTGGGCATGGGATTAAGGGATTTTATTTTGCTTAGGTTAATTCAGGTTGGTCTAAGAGGGAAGTTTTAAGGTTCGAGTTTTTGTATAGGAGGGTATACTGAGAGTATATTAGTCTTTACTTAGCCGGAGTTATGGGTTTGAGCTAAGGGCCAAATCTTTGTTTATGAGAGATATTGGCATTCTTGAATCAGCTGGAAGTGTGATACTTTTAGAGAAAGTTTAGGCAAGAGGTATTCATAGGTGTAATGCAGTGTGTGTATGCTCACATGTATCATCTAGCAACATAAGTAAAGGGGGGGCTACTGCAGGTGTGTAAGGGATGGCAGTCTGTGTGTGTTATTAGGCAGAGGGTGGTAGAGTGTTCTTGTGTGTGTGTGTGTGTGTGTGTGTGTGTGTGTGTGTGTGTGTGTGTGTGTGTTTGAGTGTTAAATAGTAAAAGGATTAAAGGTAGGCATATATGTAAATGATTAGAAAAAAAATGTAAATGATTACGAAAATGGTATATGGGTAAGACATAATGGCTAAATTTATCTTACTTGCCATTTGCACGAATCAGAGTGATCAATTGATTTCATTCTTTTCCTTATCATAATTTTGATTTCAAAATCTTCAAAATGTGTTATTAAACTTATTTTTCTGTTGTTGCATGCAGGTGTTGATAGTTGTTGTTGTTGTTCAAATCTCCATCATTCGTTTAGTCGGATCATCTTTCAGACATTCAAAGTCTAGTATATTATTTGTAATCAATTAACTTTATGTATTTTTGTTATAAAGGTCAACAGTTGGCATATGTTATTTAAATTATAATGTTCAATTTAACATTTTTGTTGAATTTATACTGTTAATTAGAGTGTGCATGGCAAATATATTCAAATTATTTTTTCGAATGATTTTACCTTTACCGACGTTTTTGGTAAACGTTGGCAAATTGTTGGAAAAATGTTGGGAAAGAAATCCCAACATTTTTTGCAAAAGGTTAGGAAAAAGGTTTAGTTTGTCAAAACGTTGAAAAACTATTACCCATTAGTATATAATTTCTGACGTTTATTAAACGTTGTTGCAACGTCGTCTTTACATATGCCAACGTTTATATGAAACGTCGTAAATTTTCGACTACGGCAAAGACGACGTTTATCGAGAACGTTGATAAAACGTCGGGTTAACCTTTGCCAACGTTTTTGACATTTTTCTCGACGTTTATAAAACGTTGAAAAAAATCAATTTTCTTGTAGTGATCCATATGGCACCGTACGAAGCCGTGTACGGGCATAAGTGCAGATCACCCATTTGATGCGATGAAGTGGGGGAGCGACAGATTATTTTCCCGGAACTGGTAGAACAGACCGTACAGAAGTTCAGGCTCATTCGAAAAGGACTAATGATTGCACAGAGTCGACAGAAAAGCTAAACCGACACCCATCGACGACCCCTCGAGTTCCTGGAAGGTGATCATGTATTTCTGAAGGTAATGCCCATGCGAGGAGTCACCACGTTCGGAGCTAAAGGCAAGTTGAGTCCATGATTTTTTGGTTCCTTCGTCATACTCAAGCGAGTCGCCCCAGTAGCCTATTAGATTGTATTGCCGCTAACACTGTCGGATGTACACGATGTCTTCCACGTCTCTCAGTTGTAGAAGTACATACATGATCCGAGCCATGTGGAAAGTCTTGGTCAGTTAAATCTGAAGGCGGACTTGTCGTATGTGGAGGAATCAATCCAAGTCTTAGAGCATAAATATAAATTGATTAGAAATCGTACGATCCCTCTCATTCACATGCTCTGGAGGAACCATTATCGAGGAGTCGACCTGGGAACTAGATGTCATTTTTCGATTCTGTAAAATCGATAGTCGTCCCCCGGATATGATGTCGTGCGAACCTAATTTATTATCGCGCAAGGCATAGTCATAAGGTAATCTGAAACACAGCATCTAAGAGAGTGAGAGCAGACAAATTGAATAGCACATTAAGACAGAAAAACTTTTTATTTTATTGATAATAGACATCATTTACAGACTCCATTACAATCGTGTCACGTGGGCTTTACAACATGACTCGATTACAAAAGGAGTGCCGATGAGATGGCCGTTCCATACATACATCCCTCATTGACAACAAAAGTATTGGATCCACCTGGGTTGGAGGGATGCCGAGACATATTTCTTGGACTTGTAGAGAGTCTTCAAAATTTAGCAGCGAGGTTTTCGACGTGCGGTCGAAGCTTCAAAAGCACGAAATATCGCCTAGCTAGCTGGCGCATGCCTCCTGGTTCCTGTCACCTGCAAAGAGCGAGGGGCGAGGGTCAGTACTATCACATATACTGGCAAGTGGTTAATTAAACCCAAGCTCTGCATTTAGTTCAAGCAATTTTATAAAATATGTTAGCTAGCTATTTTGTGATCTTTCTAACCATCCAGTTCGATTTGCATGTTAACATGTTTTGAGGCAAGCAATTATCCAACTTTATCCCGTGTCACGTGCATTGATTCAAGCCGTGAAAGGGGTATGAAGGTCACTGGCAATGTCAAGCCATCATAGACTATAGCTGGGTTAGACGGTAACCCTTTCGCGACGGGTAGCGAGCCCTATGCAAAAGTTTTCGAATCACCTACGCCTATTTAAGGCTGGCGCTTGCTACAACTCATTCCTCCTGGACCGAATTGGTTTCTTGGCCAAGACAACCGTTCGAGGAAACTACACCTTATGCATAAGTTGTAAAATGATCGTTTTTGCATATTCATGAAATATATATTCTATCTTTTTACTAAAACCTTTAACTTTCTCTTTTAGGTGTGAAACATCCCCTTTCTTTGATCTTAGTCATTTATACACTTTAGCCGTATCGTTGCGATAAACGTTAATCGATTCATCCTTTGGTTTGTATAGGCTAAGTAAATAAGTCATGAGAAAGCAAGTATCAGTTTTCAGGCAAAACAGTTCTGTTTGCCATGAAATATAAAAGAACAGAACAATTATCGGAGGACCGAACTTTTACTTCACGTTACAAACTCGCTTGTACAAAGAAAGCCTAGGGACGAAAACCTAGGTACAGCAGTCTAAGTACAATTATTTATTTTAGATTTTGGAGGGTGACGATAGAGGCTCGGAAAGGCGACGGCAGCCCTGCCTTACTCCTTGGACAATCGGTATGCAGCCTTGGCTCCTTGTGAAAAGATGGTTGGCGTTGACAAAAAAATGCTCTTCTTGCTCCTCTGTTGCTCTTCTGGCTTCTCTCTCTCTCTCTGTATATTTTTTTCTCTGACTATTGGGGAGTCTCTCTGTATATACGTATTTTTCTCTCTGAAATTGTATATCTCACGAGGGCATGGCACCTTGCTATTTATAATAGTGGGATGTGATCATTAGGGTTGCCAATGATTAGTTTTTAGAGATGGCGACGGCTTGGGGATTGGTCCATCTTGGCCATTCGTTTTGATTATGATGAATCTGGGCCATTAGGTGTAGATTACACCAAATTCTATGAGCAATTAATGTTGATTGGAATAAATCTTTCTTATACTGATCTTCTGATATCTGCAAATAAATTAGATCTATTCTTCTGCCACGTGTCCCAGATTATTGGGATTTGACCCAATCTTTAATGGCAGCAAATCTGAGGAAATAATCGGTTTAGGACACGTGCCCTAGGAACTGCTGGGGGGATCTGGGCCGCATGACGGATGAGCCGCATATGAATTTGAGCCGCATATGGTTAAGCCCACGTGTCAGGGCTGCGTGGGCAGTGGCCCTCACTTGAACCCTCTAACCACAGAGGAGTAATCCTTATGGGCCGTATAGGTATATATCCGCCTGGGCCGCATGGACATGATCCTCTTGAACCGCATGAGAAGTCCTCGCTCGAGCCGCATGAGGCTTTTATGGCCTGAGCCGCATAGGATGGATTCACTCTGAGCTGCATGGGAAGTCCTTTGCTCGAGCCGCATGAGGCTTCTATGGTCTGAGCCGCATAGGATTTATTCTGAGCCACATGAGAAGTGAGCCGCATACGAACGCCCACGAACGCCCACGTGGCAAGGCCACGTGGCATTTTTATAGCTCTCGGGGAACTTGTGTCAGAGATCTCTTTTCTCTTCCCTAGAGATTATGACAGAGTCATAATTACCTGCCTTTGTGTCAAGGCTGTCAACTTTTCAGAGGGGTCAGCCGTCAAAGCAATTAACGCAGCATGGGTCGGAAGGGAGCACTACCCGGCCACGTGTCTTCTGAGCCGCATAGAATGCCTTGGGCCGCATAGCTCCTTATGCCGCATGACTCCCTGAGCCGCATGAGTCTTCTGAGCCGCATGGATCTTTCCTGGCCACATGAGTCATTTTTTTTAGTATTTTCCATGCTTCTACAGGACCCCCTTTAAAGTTTTCAATTTGTAAAATTGAAATACTTTGAATAAGAAGCATGGTCGTGTTCCTCTAGCCGCATATGGAATTCTGACCGCATAGAAGTCCCGGCCGCATGAATTATTCAGCCGCATAAGTGACTCAGCCGCAGGAGACTATTCAGCCGCATAGCTTCTTGCCACGTCATTATTTGCCACGTACGACAATCTTCAGCACTTAAATGTTGTTGATTTTTTAAAGGCCGCTTTTTGGTGCGGGATCCGAGGAGCTTGGCCTTTATTTTAGGTGGCTCGCCTCGATAACCGAAGAGTTGGTCTTCGTATATGTACGGGAATCGAAGCATCCTTCCCTTGCCTATAAATAGGAACGTGTTCAGTTTTGGAGAGATTTATTTTACTCTTTCTCGTCTTCGGCTTCCTGCTGCTCTAACTCTCTTCCTCTTTAACCATCCATGGCTCCCAAGAAGACTGCTGCGGCTAAGGCGGCAAAAGGCAAAGGATTTGCTTCTGCAGCGATTGCGGCGACAAACGTGGCAGCTCCTCCGCCGGCCGACATATCCTCCGTTCACCCCGACGTCCATCCTCCCGCTGCTGGTAAGGGCAATACTTGGGGACCCTAACTTTCATGGCTATGTTGCATACTTTATGCACAAGACGTGTGTACGTCTCATGTTCAAGCCGTATGGGACTTGTCAGCACTTCGTCCATAGA
This sequence comes from Iris pallida, assembly GCA_029216955.1. Taxonomy (NCBI): domain Eukaryota; kingdom Viridiplantae; phylum Streptophyta; class Magnoliopsida; order Asparagales; family Iridaceae; genus Iris; species Iris pallida. The sequence continues at coordinate 15,508,575 of JANAVB010025198.1, forward strand.
GCCACATGAGCTTGTTATTCTCGATTGGGACCGCATATGCCTTGAACCGCCTAAGCTCACCTGACCCTGAAGCGCATAAGCTCGTCTATTTAGAGCCGCATAAGTTCATCTTGAACCTGAACCGCATGGACTCGTCTGGTTCTGAGCCGCATAAGGCTATGCTGGACTGAATCGTATGTCCCCCCATTAATGTAGGACCATATGAATTCTATTCAATGATTTTTTTATCATCTCCTGTCTTTTGTTTCTCTGTAGTCTCCATGCCGAAGACTGAGATCGTTGTGAAAGAGGAGGCAGTACCAAATATGGAGGATCCAAGAGAGGAATTAGTACCCATCGGAGAGGGAAGTACTTTTCCCGTCGGAGCTGCTGTAAAGGAGGAGCCTCGATCTGAGGGTAGTGTTGTTGGGAGTTCTGACTCCCCTACTCTGGATGAGGATCCCTCTCAATTGCATCCTTCATATGCAAGGTGGTTGAGGGAATGGTATATGCGTCCCCGTAACTAGAGTTCACAGGCTCTTGTAGATGTCTGTCTTTAATATTTCTGTCTGTCTTTAGTCGTGGTTTGCGTCTTGTTTCTTCTTTCCTTTCTGTCTGAACGAGGTGATGAAGAACCTCTTTGATTCTGTTTGTAGTCGTGTGAATGTAATCGGTTCCTTTAAATGAATGGAATATATTTGCTTCACTTTTGCTTTGCAGTAATCATCTTATTGGGACATTTTGCGTGGACCTATTGCCCCTAACGTACCCTGGTTTTGGATACGGACAATAAGTTAGAAAGGAACCCATCATATTTACTCAGAGGTACTAAGTACATGGTAAGTATGAGGGTCTCTTTGGCGGAGCCTTCCTACTCAGAGGTAATGAGGACATGGCAGGAGTGGACTCAATAAAGGGGGGGTACATAGAACAACTCAGAGGTAATGAGGACATGGAAGTTCTACGTAGGGGGTGATTTATTTTTGGTGGAAGTGGGACGGCTCAGAGGTAATGAGGACATGGCCGTCTTGGAAGTTTGTGGATCCGTTACCTTTGTTGTGCACTGGGAGTGCAGGTATTAGATCATGAGGGAGGATCTCTTATAGGAAGAAAGTTCAGCGGTATGGTTATACATGACTTTCATTCAAAAGAGTGACCAGGATGTAAGTTCAGGGGTACCGATGGGTACATAACTCGACAATCCATGAATGTTGGAATCAAAGTGTAAGTTCAGAGGTACCAGCAGATACATGACTTAGAAATTTGGGATATCTTTGTGGAAGAAGGGCATGAGTTCAGCGGTACACGCGGGTACGTGACTCGAAAATCTGGAATATTGTGGGTGCGAGCTCAGCGGTACCAGCTGTCACGCCCCGATTCGGGGAATCGCTCGCTTTGCTTCGATTCACGCCGAATCGATCATCCTCGCTAAGGCGTGATGCCGTACAAGTCTGGAGTTGCACTTGTACAAGGCTAGAACATGCACATTCATATCATTTGAAACATTTAAAATTAAGCCACAGTTGCAGAAATATTGGAACACAATATAGGAAGAAGAAATACTCATTTTATTCATAATTGTAGTCAGAATACAACTTTTCTCGATAATATTTGAAATGCCATTTCGGCTACATTGATTCATGAAAAGAAGTACAACTGATAGGCTGCCATGAAATAATTTCCCGTTCCATACATCATGCCCCTTTAGTACTTTGAAATATAAGCAGCTATCTTTGAAATCTCCGCAATACTTTGTGCGTCTTTAGGGAAAAACAACTTGAAAGGAAACAGCAGTTCAGAAAGCTTTAGTTCGGACGTGCGCCTGAGCCTTCTCCAGTACCTGTGGAGGAGGGGTCAGCACATTATAACAATGCGCTGGTGAGCCCCGTTGGCCCACTCAGCTAAACCAACATTTGATTAATGACAAGCATTTTAAAGATATGAACTTATTAGGGACAGGCAACATTCAGAGTAATTCACAATAAATGTAACATGGAATAAACCATGTTTACTTTACCATTGGCCGAATCCAGCTTTTCTGCATAAGATACAGGATAATAATAATATACTTACCGCCCCTGCATAAAATAATCATTAGCATGCATCCTGACTACATGGCCACTGGCGTTGTTAAACCATATGGACATCTCTTTGCCTTATAGGACTTCAAGGTAATGCAATGACTCCAAAGTAGGTAGCTAGCCCCTAAGGATGCCTCACAATACCCGTGCTCCCATTAGCACGCCAATGCTTCCTCCTAGGCCGAATCGGTCCCGGCGCCCCAGTACCGATTCGAGGAAACACACCACCAAACCTTGTGCACAAGTTGTCCATAACCATGCGAATGCGTGATCGACTCGATAAGCAAACAGTGCATGGTAGTTTTGAAAGTAAATAGACAACTTGTTCATTTCGCAGCATTTCATCATCATTCTAGGTATCAATTCAATCTCAATTCAATGTTCAGTGGACAAGCATAATCTCAATTGTTGTTAACAGTGTAATCGATTCATTTCAATGTTCAAGGGACTAGCATTCATTTCAATGTTCTATGAACTAGCATTCATTTCAATGTTCTATGTTCAATCTCTAGCTTCTTAGTGGTATTGACTTGTGGCATTTAGCAACTTGATATCGATCAACGGATGTTGCAAGACAATTATTTAGTTGGCATGAAGGAATAGCGAGAGGGACAATACCACCACAGAGATCCACACTCACCAAATTAGAGAATCGCCGAGAGAGAGAGGAACACTTGCACGCTTAGCCTTCCGTCACGCGTCAGTCTGCATTGGCACCAAAAGTTTGGTTAATAATCCATCTCGTTGTGTTCTCTTCTCTCAGAATTCTCAAGATTGAATGCTATGCAAATCGATGAAAATGGGCAAGAATCAAATCATCGAAAATCATTCAGAAAAGCATCCATCAAAACCAAGCAGCAAAACCAGCAGCAAAACATCCAGAGAAAACTCTTGGACGCATTTCAAGAGAAACCAATCCATTAGTTGGAAAGGTTCTTATGCACTTGTCCGTGATCGATTCGGTGCCGACGGTAAGTTTCCCCAATACTCGGTTCCGACCGAGTTAGCCAAGCCACAAGCCTTACATAGTGAACCGCTAGGAGCGGGACACTACATAATATACCACTAAGAAAAAGTTTCGTCCTCGAAACTTAAAGCAAAAGTCCTACCACAAAAATATCAAACAGCGAAGGGTATTTCACCCGCATCTCTTCCTCTAATTCCCATGTCGACTCCTCTACAGCATGGTTCCGCCACAGCACGTTGACCAGGGGTACTGTCCGATTCCGCAAATCTTTCTCTTTCCTGTCCAGAATTTGGACAGGCTCTTCAGTGTAGGATAGGTCAGCGCTCAGCTGCAGCTGGTCGAAGTTCACTACGTGACTTGGATCATGCACGTATTTCCGAAGTTGGGATACATGGAAGATATCGTGCACATCAGCCAGAGCCGGAGGTAGTGCAAGTCGATAAGCCATTGAGGCTACCTTCTCTAAAATCTCGAATGGTCCGACGAATCTCGGGCTTAGCTTTCCTTTCATCCCAAACCGTATCACACCTCGCATGGGTGTGACCTTCAAGAAGACATGATCTCCTGCCGCAAATTCCAAAGGTCGTCGATGTACGTCCGCATAACTCTTCTGTCGACTTTGAGCAACTCTAAGTCTTTCTCGAATTAAGCGAACTTTCTCGACGGCCTGTTCCACAAGTTCTGGTCCGAGCACTTGCCGTTCACCGACTTCATCCCAGCATATCAGTGATCGACATTTCCGTCCATATAAGGCTTCGTACGGGGCCATTTGGATACTTGCCTGATAACTGTTGTTATAGGCAAATTCTGCTAATGCGAGATGTGTGTCCCAATTTGTCTTTGAATCGAGCACGCACAATCTCAACATATCTTCAAGAATCTGGTTTACTCTCTCTGTCTGACCATCAGTCTGCGGATGGTAAGCCGTACCGAAGTTTAACTTTGTGCCCATAGCCGAGTGCAGACTTATCCAAAATTGCGACAAGAATCTTCCGTCTCTATCCGATACTATAGAAGCTGGCACCCCATGTAATCGAACAATTTCATTTATGTAAATCTGAGCCAACCGTTCTACTCCCCATGTAACTTTTATTGGAATGAAATGTGCCGACTTGGTTAATCTATCCACGATAACCCAAATCGTATCATTTCCCTTCTGAGTTCTTGGCAAGCCGACTATAAAATCCATACAGATATTATCCCACTTCCACAGTGGAATAGCCAAATTTTGTAATTTTCTGCCTGGCCGTTGGTGTTCGGCCTTCACACGCTGACAATCCATGCATTGTGACACAAATAGCGCCACATCCTTCTTCATACCATGCCACCAAAAAGTTGAGCGTAGATCTTTATACATTTTTGTGCCTCCCGGATGCAAGGAATACTTTGCGAAATGAGCCTCGGTCAGTATTTCCTTCCTGATATCCTCGTCCTTAGGGACGCACAATCTTTCCTTGACACGAATAGTGTCATCTTCAACGGTAAAGTCTGACGCCTTTCCTGCTAGAATCAACTCGCGTATCTTCTGCAGAAACGGGTCATCCTTCTGAGCAATCTTAATCCTTCCCTGGAGACTCGGCTCAAGCTGCAATTGAGCCAACTGTACATTCTGCGGACGGATTCTGAACTCGATGCCCATCTCTTCAAGATCCCGTAGTACCTCTTTTGCTATTGTTAGGGATCCAACAAATTTCCGACTCAAGGCATCAGCTACCACGTTTCCTTTACCCGGCGTGTAAGAGATTGTCAAGTCATAATCTTTGATCAATTCTAACCAACGCCGCTGCCTTAAATTCAATTCCTTTTGTGTGAATATGTATTTCAGGCTTTTGTGATCCGTGAAGATCTCGCAGGACACACCATAGAGATAGTGTCGCCATAATTTCAACGCGAACACAATCGCCGCCAGTTCTAAATCATGTGTCGGGTAATTCTTCTCATGTTGTTTGAGTTGTCTCGAAGCATAAGATATTGGCTTCCCACGTTGCATGAGAACACATCCCAACCCAAGTCCCGATGCGTCACTGTAGATCTGAAATCCCTCGGAGCCTTCCGGAAGTGCTAAAATTGGAGCTGTGACGAGCCGTTGCTTGAGTTCTTGGAAGCTACTCTCACAGTCGTCAGTCCACTTAAATACGACTCCCTTCTGAGTTAGGCGAGTCAAAGGCGACGCGATTCTCGAAAAGTCTTTCACAAATCTACGGTAGTACCCGGCTAAACCAAGGAAACTCCGTATTTCACTAGCTGATGCAGGCTGCTTCCAGTCCACAACTGCCTCAATCTTCTTTGGGTCAACGGCAACACCTTCTGCCGAAACAACATGTCCTAGGAACGACACGCTGTTCATCCAAAACTCGTACTTACTTAGCTTTGCATAGAGCTGGTTGTCCCGCAGCGTCTGAAGTACTTCTCTCAAGTGCTCGACATGAGTCTCCCTGTCCTTTGAGTAGATGAAGATATCATCGATGAACACAACAACAAACTTGTCTAAGAATGGTCGAAACACTCTATTCATTAAATCCATAAAGGCAGCTGGAGCATTGGTCAAGCCGAATGGCATGACCAAAAACTCATAATGTCCGTATCTTGTACGGAATGCTGACTTAGGAACATCTTCAGGTCTGATCTTCAACTGATGGTATCCTGAACGAAGATCAATTTTTGAAAACACGATCGCCCCTTGTAGCTGATCGAATAGATCATCTATCCTTGGCAAAGGATACTTGTTACGGATGGTTGCCTTATTCAGTTCTCTGTAATCGATGCATAGCCGCATCGTTCTATCCTTCTTCTTTACAAACAGCACTGGAGCTCCCCATGGAGATACACTTGGGCGAATGTATCCCCGGTCTAATAATTCTTGTAGCTGCACCTTTAGTTCCTTCAATTCTGCCGGAGCCATCCTGTACGGCGCCTTAGATATCGGACGAGTATCCGGAAAGGTGTCAATTGTGAACTCAATTTCTCTATCCGACGGCATCCCAGGTATCTCGTCCGGAAACACATCAGGAAACTCTGCCACAATTTTGGTCTGATTTGAGCCTACACTCTTCATTCGAGTGTCTTGGACAGAAGCGAGAAAGCCTTCACACCCCGAGTACAGCATGTGCCTTGCTGTAACTGCCGATATTACCATAGGTCCTTGGAACGCCGAGCCGCACGAGTAAGAAAACTCTGTTTCTCCAGGTAGGCGAAACACAACTCTCTTATCCGTACAGTCGATCGTTGCATGACAGGCGCTGAGCCAGTCCATTCCCAATATGATATCGTACTCTTTGATGTCGAGTACAATTGCGTCCAAAGATAAAGTTTTGCCTCCAATCTTGATGTAGCCGTCCCTGCAAATCAAAGTTGCAGGCATATCTACTCCCGAAGGAGTACTAACACACAAAGCTGTCTTTAATTGAGTCATACAAATTTTATTTTCCGTTGCAAAATCAGAAGAGATAAAGCAATGAGTAGCACCAGAATCAAAAAGTACTCTTGCAGGTATGCCTTTGTACAGCAACATACCTGTTATAACATTCTCTGCGGTCTGGGCCTCTGCCTGAGTCAAGGCATAAACCCTTGCTTGGCCACCTTGTTGATTCGGTGCATTTCCAGTTGGAGCTGGCAAGGCTGGTGGCGCCTGGCCACGATACTGGTTGTTGTGTTGGCCCCGGTTCTGATTGTTGTTATGCCCACGATAGTAGTTATTGTTATTCCCACGAGGAGGATACTGGTTCTCTTCCTTAGTTCTGCATTCAAATGCCTTGTGATTCATTCTCCCACATTTGTAACACCCGACGCGACAATCCTCGCGACGATGACCAATTTGATTGCACCTGTTGCAACGCAGTTCCTGATATGGTCCCTTGTTATTGCCCGTATTCGGACGCTTAGGCGCATCATTTCTTCCTGCAGACCAAGGTCATTTCTGATTGTTGAGTCCTTGGTTACTCTGCGTTGTCCCACGACTACCCGGTTGATGAAATCTCTCCATTTCGAGAGCTGTCTCGTACGCCTCCCGGTAAGACGTACATTTACGACTTAGAACATCCCGCTCCAGGCCTTCATTCAAGCCTTGCACAAATCTTCCTCGCTTGGCGTCGTCGTTCGGTACCATGTACCCAGCGAATGCGACTCTCTTCAAAAACTCTGTCTCGTAGTCATGCACTGACATACTGCCTTGTCGAAGTGCAATGAACTCATTCTCTTTTCGTTGTCGGACAGCAGGTGGAATGAATTGAGTGATGAAAGCCTGCTTGAAGGCCTCCCAAGACATCTTTATATCCTGACTATTTCCGCAAAGTGCCTGTCTCTGCGAAATCCACCATTCCTGGGCCTTGAGACGAAGTTGTACAGCGGCACACTCCACTCTCTTACTGCCCTGAATCTCTAACATTCGGAAATAGCCCTCCAGTGTGTTCAAGAAGCCCATCACCTCATCTGGCTCCTCTTTCCCATTAAAATTAGGTGGGTCACAACTTTTAAATTCAGAGAACTTGAAGCTCGTCCTCTTCCGTGTCGGCGTCTCAGATTTCTCTGTCGGCACCTCCACGGTCTCGGTTGCTGTGGCCTTTGCAGAAACATTAGAATCGGCCGACAGTTTGATGACAATCTGAGTTAGACTATCAACTTGCTTTTGTTGAGCATCCAGCTGCTCCTGAAACTGATACTGAAGCTGCTCCTGAAGCGCGCGATGTTGAGCTTCGCTCTGCTTCCTCTGAGCCTCCATTTGCTTAATCAGTTTCTCAATCGGGTCAGACGATGAATTCGCCTTTGAGCTATCACCCTTGGTCATTCTACAACAAAGAAATAATTCCATTAGCACTCATAAAATATTTATGGGCTTATTGTATGGAACATTATTTCATGCCAGCGCTATCGACACCATCAATCGAGAAAATTTGCATCAAGACTTCCTTTTTGAAATAATTATTTTTTTTGAAATCCGAGGAAGTGAAACCGAGCTCTGATACCAACTTGTCACGCCCCGATTCGGGGAATCGCTCGCTTTGCTTCGATTCACGCCGAATCGATCGTCCTCGCTAAGGCGTGATGCCGTACAAGTCTGGAGTTGCACTTGTACAAGGCTAGAACATGCACATTCATATCATTTGAAACATTTAAAATTAAGCCACAGTTGCGGAAATATTGGAACACAATATAGGAAGAAGAAATACTCATTTTATTCATAATTGTAGTCAGAATACAACTTTTCTCGATAATATTTGAAATGCCATTTCGGCTACATTGATTCATGAAAAGAAGTACAACTGATAGGCTGCCATGAAATAATTTTCCGTTCCATACATCATGCCCCTTTAGTACTTTGAAATATAAGCAGCTATCTTTGAAATCTCCGCAATACTTTGTGCGTCTTTAGGGAAAAACAACTTGAAAGGAAACAGCAGTTCAGAAAGCTTTAGTTCGGACGTGCGCCTGAGCCTTCTACAGTACCTGTGGAGGAGGGGTCAGCACATTATAACAATGCGCTGGTGAGCCCCGTTGGCCCACTCAGCTAAACCAACATTTGATTAATGACAAGCATTTTAAAGATATGAACTTATTAGGGACAGGCAACATTCAGAGTAATTCACAATAAATGCAACATGGAATAAACCATGTTTACTTTACCATTGGCCGAATCCAGCTTTTCTGCATAAGATACAGGATAATAATAATATACTTACCGCCCCTGCATAAAATAATCATTAGCATGCATCCTGACTACATGGCCACTGGCGTTGTTAAACCATATGGACATCTCTTTGCCTTATAGGACTTCAAGGTAATGCAATGACTCCAAAGTAGGTAGCTAGCCCCTAAGGATGCCTCACAATACCCGTGCTCCCATTAGCACGCCAATGCTTCCTCCTAGGCCGAATCGGTCCCGGCGTCCCAGTACCGATTCGAGGAAACACACCACCAAACCTTGTGCACAAGTTGTCCATGACCATGCGAATGCGTGATCGACTCGATAAGCAAACAGTGCATGGTAGTTTTGAAAGTAAATAGACAACTTGTTCATTTCGCAGCATTTCATCATCATTCTAGGTATCAATTCAATCTCAATTCAATGTTCAGTGGACAAGCATAATCTCAATTGTTGTTAACAGTGTAATCGATTCATTTCAATGTTCAAGGGACTAGCATTCATTTCAATGTTCTATGAACTAGCATTTATTTCAATGTTCTATGTTCAATCTCTAGCTTCTTAGTGGTATTGACTTGTGGCATTTAGCAACTTGATATCGATCAACGGATGTTGCAAGACAATTATTTAGTTGGCATGAAGGAATAGCGAGAGGGACAATACCACCACAGAGATCCATACTCACCAAATTAGAGAATCGCCGAGAGAGAGAGGAACACTTGCACGCTTAGCCTTCCGTCACGCGTCAGTCTGCATTGGCACCAAAAGTTTGGTTAATAATCCATCTCGTTGTGTTCTCTTCTCTCAGAATTCTCAAGATTGAATGCTATGCAAATCGATGAAAACGGGCAAGAATCAAATCATCGAAAATCATTCAGAAAAGCATCCATCAAAACCAAGCAGCAAAACCAGCAGCAAAACATCCAGAGAAAACTCTTGGACGCATTTCAAGAGAAACCAATCCATTAGTTGGAAAGGTTCTTATGCACTTGTCCGTGATCGATTCGGTGCCGACGGTAAGTTTCCCCAATACTCGGTTCCGATCGAGTTAGCCAAGCCACAAGCCTTACATAGTGAACCGCTAGGAGCGGGACACTACACCAGCGGGTACGTGACTCAGAAATCTGGAGAATGGTGAGTATGAGTTCAGCGGTACCAGCGGGTATGTGACTCAAAAATTTGAAAATTTATGGAGTGAGTTCAGTGGTACCAGCGGGAACGTGACTCGAGAATCTGGAAAACTATGAGGGTGAGTTCGGTGGTATCAGCGGATGGATACATGACTCAATAATCTGGAAATTTATGGAGCGAGTTCAGTGGTACCAGCGGGTACGTGACTCGATGATCTGGAGAATGTTGTTTAAATATAGTATTTCTTCAGGAACTTGCCGTTGACGGGCAACATGAGCAAGTCTCCGTTCTGCTTGGCGAGGCGGTAAGCACCGTTGGAGAACACAGCCTCGATGACAAATGGACCTTCCCACTTTGGCTGGAACTTGCCGGCGATCTTGTGAGTCATGACCATCGGCCTCCGGACTGCCAGAACAAGATCACCCACTTGGAATGTTCTGATTTTGACCTTCTTGTTGAAGGCTCCTGAGATGCGTGCTTGGTATAGCTCGATCCTTTGCTGAGCTAGGAGGCGCTTTTCATCTAAGGCCTCTAACTCTTGCAGTCGACGTCGGTAGTTATCATCCGTTGTCAATTGATAAGTGAGGGCGATGCGGAGTGAGGGTATTTGAGTCTCTAACAGGAGAACTGCCTCACTCTCGTATACTAGAGAGAATGGTGTATTCCCGGTGGCGGTCTGAATTGTGGTGCGATAAGCCCATAAGCACTCGCCGAGCTTCTCGTTCCAGTCGCGCTTGTTGGAGGAGACGAACTTCTTGAGAAGTTTGATGATTGTTTTGTTGAACGCCTCTGCTAACCCGTTTGATGCCGGGTTATACGGCGTCGAAGCGATATTCTGGATACGGTGTTTATCGCAAAATCGATAGAATACGTGGCTTACAAACTGTGGACCATTATCATGGATGATCCTTCGGGGCAGTCCAAAGCGGTAGATGACGTGATGCTTTAGGAAGCTGATCACGTTCGAAGTCTTGACTTCGGCGAGTGGGACAGCTTCCGCCCACTTGGAGAAGTAATCAGTGATCGCAAGTATGAAGCGATGTTCTCGGGAGGAAGGTGGGGTGATTGGACCAATGTTATCCATTCCCCATGCTTCGAATGGACAGGAAGCCACTGTCGGATGTAGAAATTCTGATGGTTGGTGGATGAAGTCAGCATGGACTTGGCAGGCTCTGCATTTTCTTGCAGAGTCTATCGCATCTGCCACCATCGTGGGCCAATAATAGCCCATTCGACGAAGGTGATCTTGTAGTATTGGACCGGGCTGGTGGGTCCCGCAGGCACCTTCATGAGCTTCTCGTACTGCTTCTTTGGCTTCTGCGTTTGACAGACACCGAAGCAGTAATCCGTCGTAGGAGCGACGATACAGCATCTTTGTCTCTGTATCGTAGAAGAATCTGAGAGAACGCCTTCTGATGGAAGTGGCTTCCTTTGGGTTCTCGGGCAGGATGTCGTAGACGACGAAGTCGATGAATGGTTGTCTCCAATCTGGGGCATCATCGATCGTCTGTACGGAATAACTTGCCACAAATTGCACATTATTTTTGGGACAGACCAGTTCATGGCCTATCACATCCACTGATTGGCGATCATAATTCGGAACTGCTAGGGAAGCGACAAGACCAGCTAGGGCATCGGCTTCAATATTTCAGAGTTTGGGGACGTGCTCGATGAAGAACCCCTCAAACGACGAGATAATATCGATCGCTATTTGGTGATAAGGGATCATGTCTTCGTGGCGGACTTCGTACGAACCCCGGATCTGATTGACGATTAGTTGGGAATCGCCGTATGCTTCAAGGTATTCTAACCCCAGCTCTCTTGCAAGTTGGAGGCTAATGACCAGAGCGTTGTACTCGGCCACATTGTTAGAGCAGGGCTTGGTGAGGGAATAAGTGCGGTTAATCACCAATCCGGAAGGAGAGATTAGCACTACCCCGACTCCGACGACTATATTACCTTTAGGTCCGGTCCTCGAAGCACCGTCGAAGAACATTCGCCATATATCATCGTGAGAGGTTGCATGCGAGTCGGCGACCTCATCTGGGATCTCTTCATATATCCTGGAGGATTCCGAGCCCGGGTGGGCTGCTAAGAAGTCTGCCAGGGCTTGACCTTTGACTGCCTTTTGTGGGACGAAGATCATATGATAAGGGGACAGCAATATTGCCCATGTAGCGAGTCGAGAGCTAAGTGCCCCTAGTTTGGTCATGAGGACTCTGAGAGGGTTGACCCGTGAGATCACATGTATCGTTTGTCCGGTGACATAGTATCGTATTTTCTGAATGGCGAACACCAAGGCGAGGCATTCCTTCTCAACCGTGGTGTATCGGTGCTCGAGTCCAATCATCATTCGGCTGAGATAGTATATGGCTTGTTCGTGGCCTGCATCGTTGTTTTGTGCCAACAGGGCATCGAGGGAGTGTTCTATTGCTCGTACATAGAGCAGGAATGGTTTTCCAGGGACTGGGGCCACCAAGACCGGAGGATTTGACAAATATTCTTTGATGCTGTCGAAAGCACGCTGGCATTCCTCGTCCCATACGAATGAGACTCCTTTCTTCATGAGGTGCGTGAATGGTCGACATCGCCCGGAGAGGTTGGAAATGAACCTTCTGATGTAAGCTAGCCTCCCTTGAAGGCCTCTGAGTTCGCGAAGATTTCTCGGGGGACCCATCTCCATGATTGCTTTCGTCTTCTCAGGATCTACATGGATACCCTGTGCGGTGATGATGAAGCCCAAGAACTTCCCGCTGGATACGCCCAGAAAGGACTTCATAGGGTCCATTTTTAAATTGTGCGCTCGCATTAGGTCGAATACCATCCTTAGATCCTGCAGATGGTCTCCCTTGCTACGGCTCTTAACGGCTATATCGTCAATATAGCACTCCACCGTCTTGCGTAAGTGGTCTCGAAAGATGATGCTCATGGCCCTTTGATAGGTGGCACCGGCATTCTTCAAACCGAAAGGCATGACTGTGTAGCAGTACGTGCCAATTGGCGTTCGGAATGATGTATGCTTTTCGTCATCAGGAGATATTTTGATTTGGTTGTACCTCGAAAAGCCATCCATGAATGACATGCGTTCGAAGCCACAAGTATTGTCGATCATGATGTCTGTGATAGGAAGGGGGGATTCATCTTTGGGGCATGCCTCGTTCAGGTTGCGGAAGTCGATGCAGATTCAAATCTTCCCATTCTTCTTGAGGACGGGTACTATGTTGGCAACCCAGTCTGGATGTTGTTCTTCACGAATGAAGCCGCTGGCTATCAGTTTGTTGACTTCGACTTCGATCGCGTCCACGATGCCCGGGCGGAAGCATCGTTGTTGCTACTTGACTGGCTTTGCATCTGGCCGTATGTTGAGTTTGTGAAGAGCGATGTCAGGATTTAACCCTGGCATGTCTTCATAGCTCCAGGCGAACATATCAATGTACTCTCTGACAAGTTCTAACAGCGACTCCCGTTCTTCGTCAGTTAGGCTTTTACTGATGAAAATCAGTTTTGAAGAAGATTCGCTGCCGAGATCCACTTGTATGACCTCATCTTTAGTAGGAGGTTCTCTCAGTTCGAACCGCTTTTTCCATTGTGCGTCCAATTGTTCGGCCCATGGCTCTAGCTCGAGGATTTCGGGGATGTCTTCGTCTTCTTCGTAAGCATCGGCGAATGCCATGTTGACTGACAGGACTTGTCTGAATATGTCTCCGATGCTGGTATCCGAGTCGGAACTTGGTGACCAGGTTGAATGTGACTGCCAGTCACACTCTTCATTTGAACTCTCAGGGGTCGTTGTGGGAGTTACATACCCTAACCCGCATCGAGTTTTGCTATAGTAGTCTCGTGGTTTATCCGCCGGGACTGGTGGCTTCAAAGGTAATCGTCGCCCAGTGCCGTAGTTCAAACCTGGCGTCGTCTCCAGATCATACCCCTGTTTCTGCATGAGATATTTGGCTTGGGGGCTATAAAGATACAGAGGCAATCTTTCGGTATCTGACCCGAGGTCTGCTTCCTTTATGGTGAAGGGATGCGGGTCGTCCTTCCGGCCGAAGATGATTGGATGGTCCCCTCCCTCGATTATGCGGTAAGCGTCTCCTGCTAGAATAAGCTGGATTGCGGTGTGCACATTTGTCACCTGTGTGTGTAGATGAGTGCCTATACCGTGTTCCATAGCATACATTGTACATAGCTTATTGAGCTCGGTGTAGTTCAAAGATAACCCTTTATTGATGAAGTAAGGTATCTTTTCTAGGGGGATTACATCATCAGCGGAGGGGACGTTGGCGTGGGTAGCCATATACTTGGCTAGCTCCGGTTCCTCTTCGGCTACCCCCTGCGTAAATGAAGACTAAGAGGACGACCTAGGAAGCTTGATTGTCAGTGGTTCAGTTGATGGAGTTGAGCGTGGTGTTGTTGGCAGACTAGCAACCCCCAGTTTGGTACTCGATGTGGGGCGAGGAGTGGTTGGTTCGCTAGAAGTGTCAGACCTTGCATCGAGGTGATGACCCTTCTTGGGAAGACGTATCGTCAGCGGCTTGTCGGAGGGATTGACCTTCCCTGTTTGGGGTTGACTGACTCTCGGCAGTCTGATTGTCAGTGGCCCCGTTGTGGGTCTCGGCACTTGGCCGGACCTTGGCAGCCAGATTATCATCTGCTCCTCTTGCGCCGAGAGGCTGATCGCGTTCTTCCGCAGAGTGGCGGTAAGGGGTGCGGACTTGCCCGGTTTGTGAGCTTGGAGGTAGATCGTCAGGGGTCCTTCTGATCCCGTGGCCGTTTCGGTACTAGCTTGTTCATTTCCTTCATCAAGGTGCCTCTTCGACTTTTCGTATAAGCAAGAGTCCGAGTAGTAAGATTCGACCCCTTTGAAGGGATCGATATCAGCAAATTCTGTCTTCACGAAGTCGTATTTGTCAACGTATTTGAAGCACTGGTGTAGCGTGGAAGGCACGATCATACAATCGTGTATCCATGGGCGTCTCAAGAGGATGTTGTAAGAAGTGTCTGCATCTATGATGTAGCAGGTGACTTCGGATTGGAGGTCGCCAATTTGATACTTTAGACGAATCTTCCCAATAGGGTAGCTCCTGCCCGAATTAAAACCGCTGATGGCGGTACTTGTAGGTGTCAGGCGATGCATTGGGATGCGGAGATGATGTAGCAGACCCTTAGAGATGATGCTTATGGAAGAGCCAGGATCAATGTGCATCCGATCCACCTTCACGTCGCTGATGTATCCCGTGTAGTATAGCGGGCGATCATGTAGGTTGGTTTTGATGAGCATGCCCTACGGAGTGAAGACGATGTTGGGCATTGCTCCCGTGCAGGCGCTGTCTTGGAGATCCACGGGTGAGTCCTCCCCGGTGAGGTTGGATTGAGCCAGATAAGCATCGGCATTTTGGAGTGCATCGCTCAATACAATACGAACGTCCTTGGAGAGCCTTAGGAGTTCGTATAGTGACAATTTGGCCGGAGTGTTAGCCAATTGTGCTAAGATGTCAAAGTTGTAGGGCCTCTCTAGCCCTTGGGCTGCGTCCTTTCGGAGAGATTTGTCGAAGCGAGTCTCCTTCGGCCTAGGCTTGTCGGTCGTCGAAGGCTGAGCCGGTCCCGGAGCATCAGTTGTAGTAGGTTGATGATTTTCAGCTGGAGATACTCGTTTTTTTCCTTCTCCCTTCGGCGGGGACCTTTTGGGCGGAATTGCAGGAGACAACAGGAGGTGCCTCATCTTCTGAGTTCGGGTGCTGTAGCCTTTGGAAGACGGACGGCCGATCTTCCGTCACTGCTGTGTTGTTGCAGCAGCAATTGACGATGATTTGGGTGCAGCGAAGTCCAAGCGAGGACTTTTTGTACGTCGACACTCCTTCTCTTTCCTTGCGTTTGTGGAGGGTCGCCTCCCGCAAGTCAGAGGAACCACTCTGTCTGTTTGCCGTCGGGGGCTGGACTCGAGAGGTTGTATACAACTTCCCATTCGAGGCCCGTGTGATAGTCAATGGGATGCCGCAATAGTCAGAGGTTGGGACAGCTGACTGGGCCTGATGAGCCCGTGCTACCCTAGACTTCCTCCTTTTAGCACTTGTGGGTGCGTAATAGGAGGAGTCCAAGTTGGGTACCACAGAGTCTGGCATATCATCCAGAGAGCCATCAGGGTCAGGACCGCATGAGAGACGGTCGAAGACAGATCGAAAGAAGCATAAAACGGATGCTATGCGGCTAGAGTTGGGTACCGTGCAGGCTGTCTGCATGCGGTTGTCTTCTGCCGTCGGACGAATTGTTTTTGTGCGGCTAGGAGTCACGACCGTACAGACTGGCCGCATACGGTTGGCAATTGTGGCCGCATGGGTTTTCTGTAAGCGATTGACTCCCACAGCCGCATAAGTTTAATCCGTGTGGTTGGTAACTGTAGCCGCATAAGCTATGCGGCTGACAGATATGGCCGCATGAGTTTTCTTCATGCGGCTGGAGGATGTAGCCGCATGAGCTTTCTCCCTGCGGCCGATAGCCTTATGCGGCTCGGATCTCATAGAGTTCCTCTTTGCCCCTGCAAGTCCAGCATCATAGTATTTTTTTCTGCCGGACTTGGGGACAGCAGAGTTGTCTACGATCTGAAGTGGGGCCGCAGGGGAATCTTGCTCGCCATCTTGAACAACAGAGGGACGCTCTTTAGCAGGAATGAAGGATCGGGGTCTCCACTCCTTACGGGCCTTCCTTGTGCGGGCTCGCTTCTGTACCGGGCCAGTGCTCTTGTCGGAGAGCATTTCTTCGAACGCATGTTGGTCGAACCGAGCGACAATCTTTTGTTGCGTGAAGCCAAGCTTGGCTGCATCCGATTGCATCACCAACTCCTCAGCCGTGGAGAAGTTAGTCCCCAGCAGAGTCGCCATCGTGTTTGCCATAAAATATAAAAGAACAGAACAATTATCGGAGGACCAAACTTTTACTTTACGTTACAAACTCGCTTGTACAAAGAAAGCCTAGGGACGAAAACCTAGGTACAGCAGTCTAAGTACAATTGTTTATTTTAGATTTTGGAGGGTAACGATAGAGGCTCAGAAAGGCGACGGCAGCCCTGCCTTAATCCTTGGACGATCGGTATGCAGCCTTGGCTCCTTGTGAAAAGATGGTTGGCGTTGACGAAGAAATGCTCTTCTTGCTCCTCTGTTGCTCTTCTGGCTTCTCTCTCTCTCTGTGTATTTTTTTTCTCTGACTATTGGGGAGTCTCTCTGTATATACGTATTTTTCTCTCTGAAATTGTATATCTCACGAGGGCATGGCACCTTGCTATTTATAATAGTGGGATATGATCATTAGGGTTGCCAATGATTAGTTTTTGGAGATGGCGGCGGCTTGGGGATTGGTCCATCTTGGCCATTCGTTTTGATTATGATGAATCTGGGCCATTAGGTGTAGATTACACCAAATCCCATGAGCAATTAATGCTGATTGGAATAAATCTTCCTTATACTGATCTTCTGATATCTGCGAATAAATTAGATCTATTCTTCTGCCACGTGTCCCAGATTATTGGGATTTGACCCAATCTTTAATGGCAGCAAATCTGAGGAATTAATCGGTTTAGGACACGTGCCCTAGGAACTGCTGGAGGATCTGGGCCGCATGACGGGTGAGCCGCATATGAATTTGAGCCGCATATGGTTAAGCCCACGTGTCAGGGCTGCGTGGGCAGTGGCCCTCACTTGAACCCTCTAATCACAGAGGAGTAATCCTTATGGGCCGCATAGGTATATATTCGCCTGGGCCGCATGGATATGATCCTCTTGAACCGCATGAGAAGTCCTCGCTCGAGCCGCATGAGACTTTCATGGCCTGAGCCGTATAAGATAGATTCACTCTGAGCCGCATAGGAAGTCCTTTGCTCGAGCCGCATGAGGCTTCTATGGCCTGAGCCGCATAGGATTTATTCTGAGCCGCATGAGAAGTGAGCAAGGCCACGTGGCATTTTTATGGCTCTCGGAGGACTTGTGTCAGAGATCTCTTTTCTCTTCCCTAGAGATTTGTCATTATTACAGAGTCATAATTACCTGCCTTTGTGTCAGGGCTGTCAACTTTTCAGAGGGGTCAGCCGTCAAAGCAATTAATGCAGCATGGGTCGGAAGGGAGCACTACCCGGCCACGTGTCTTCTGAGCCGCATGGAATGCCTTGGGCCGCATAGCTCCTGATGCCGCATGACTCCCTGAGCCGCATGAGTCTTCTGAGCCGCATGGATCTTTCCTGGCCGCATGAGTCATTTTCTTTAGTATTTTCTATGCTTCTACAAGTTCGATAGCAAGTGTTACGTCAAGAATCGTGCCATAATTTTATTGATTCTACACTATGGCGACAAGCATTTCTTTTGTGTTTCATATTGATTTTCAAACAGAGGGTCGAGGTGAAGAAGGTCAGCCACTCGCCTTAGTCTTTGCTTCCGGCGAGGGACTGGTTGGCTGCGCTGACGTTGCCTACGCGATCACCTGAAATCGTATAAGCAACTGATTAGAACACTGTATTATTTAAGGAATTCGATACGAATGTGACTTCGAAAATGCAAGCCATGAAAACCATCAAAAATATTCACGAAAACCAAAGCTAAAGCCAAAGCAAGTGCGGCATAAAAAACCAGTGCAATAGGAGGTCTCTCCCGGCTCAATCGCAGAGCCAATCCTTGAGGTGCAACCCGCTGAATGTGGGACTTGATTCCGAAGAAGTATTTCCATAACGATAAAATAATCTTAATTCAATCGCTCCCGTTCGACCGATTCAACCGATTCTAATCTATCGTTCCCGACTCAATCGGTAGCGACAATGTTCCTTTCTTGCGCACCCCATAGACGAAAATGGTGCAAGATGTAGGGACGGGGCACTATACGTAACCAACTAATAAAAAGTTTTATCCTCGAAACTTAAGAATAGAACCTACCTTCTAAGAGAATAATGAAGGAAATTCCTTCTTTATCTCTGATTCGAGCTCCCAAGTCGATTCTTTAACCGAATGGTTACTCCAAATCACGCGGACGAGAGGAATCTTTTAATTCTGAAGCAACTTATTCTTGCGTTCCAAGATTTGGACCGGTGCTTCAACGTATGATAGGTCTGCCTTTTAGCTCCAGGTGACAAAAATCTACCACGTGGCTTAGGTCGTGCACGTACTTTCACAACTGAGAGACGTGGAAGATATTATGCACACCCGCTATGCTGGCGCCAGGGCAATCTGATAGGCCACTGGGGCGACTCGCTCGAGTACTTCGAACGGCCCAACGAATCTCGGACCCAACTTTTCCTTTGCACCAAACCGGGTAACTTCTCGCACAGGCGACACTTTAATAAATACGTGATCGCCTTCTTGAAACTCGAGGGGTCGACGATGAACATCCGCGTAACTTTTTTGTCGACTATATACAGTCTTTAATCTTTCTCGAATGAGCCAAAGATTTTGCACAGTCTGTTCCACTAGTTCCGGGCCGAGAATCTGACGCTCTTCGACTTCGTCCCAGCAAATGGGTGATCCGCACTTTCGTCCATACAAGGATTCATACGGCATCATTTGGATGCTGGATTGATAGCTATTATTGTATGCAAATTCGGCCAGAGGTAGATGAACGTCCCAACTCGACTTGAAGTCAATTGTGCAGAGCGGTAACATATCTTCGAGAATCTAATTTACACGCACTATTTGGCCGTCAGTCTGGGATGGTAAGCTGAGCTGAACTGCAACTTGGTACCTAGAGCCGACTGAAGGCTACTCCAGAAGTGCGATAGAAATCGTGCATACCGATCAGAGACGATGGATACCTGGACTCCGTGCAGCCGTACTGTAACCCCGCTTTTCCTGAACAATTAAATTTTAGCATTTTTTCTAATTTTTAAAAATTCTTAGAAATAGTTATCTATGATTTGTTTTTATGAAATATTAATTTTCTAAATAGCATCACGGTGTTTTTATAATTATATTAGAATTTTGAGATGAATGAATCTAGATTTTAGTCACAATATTAGTTATCTAACTAACTAGTACTAACAATTAATCTAGAATTTTTCCTCCAACTAATTTGTTGTACTTTCCAAGAATTGTAGCAGCTTCTTGACAATTTTTCTAATAACCTATACCCACCTTTCTAAAAAAACTCTTAGGAGAGTTATGTAATTAAGCAATTATTGCATGTCAAATTACAATTATACCATTTTTTCTATCATTCCCTATAAGAGCTGCTGAGGAGAGAGGAAACTCATTTTTCCTCATTCATTTCTTCCATAGAGCTCTAGCTCTGTTCGATTCCCAAATTTCCCTCATCTCCTTTTTCCCGCAACTCTTTCTAAACCTTAATTTCATCACCACCACGGCTTCAACTCTACTGGTGACAACCAGGGTTACGACGATGGTAGATACTTCCCAATCGGCTGAACCGACCATCACCACCACGACGGCGGTGCGACGACGCTCGATGGACAATTCATTTCTCTCCAGTGGCTAACCCGAGGGTGGAACCTCTCGGTGGCGACCGCGCGAAGGTTTTCTTCTTTCCGGCGGTGCAGCTGCTCCCAGGCGATACTCGACAGTTCCTTCGACGAATCGTTCTTCCCGATGGTGACTGCAAGGATCATTTTTCTCCGGTGACGACTCTTCGTCTCTCTCGACATTCTTCATCATGGGATCGTCATCTCCGCTCTGCAAATGATTCAAATCAGGTGTGTCTCGACCTTAGTTTGCTGATCGGGTATGATTTAGTATGCAATTCTTGAGGACTCGTTGTGGTTGATTTCTGGTGGAATTGGGACAGGAGAACGAAGCATCAATTCGAGATGTTACGATCCATCTCGATTGTAAGTTTTGGTCTGAATCCTCCTTCATTTTTTGAAATTTAACTCTTCGTTCCAATTTCCTGTGTATGCCTTGAACCTGTAATGTTTAAACAAAATTTTGAACCACATTTGGACACGAACGAGACTGTGTCCGACTCCTGGGAATTGTGTCTTGCTACGATTTGGATCATTCCAGGTACGAATCTGACCATCCTCTAAATATTGAATGTTGTTGTCAATTTTGATTAAACTATTACTGTCCAGATTTATGGTTTCAGTTTGTGTCCGATTTTGAGTTCGTGTCCAGATCTGTCCCGGATGGTTCGTGTCATGTGTGTGTATCCATGTCTGGGTTCGTGTCTTATAGTAGCCGTGTCCAGCTCTGTTGCATTCAAATTGGGTTGGGTGTGTATTGATCAATAGGATTAGTAAGGTTGGAGGGAAGGCTGAATAAGGATGGAATGCTGGAGTCCTGGCCGAGTAGTTGATCTGCAGTTGTGAATTTTTATTATGATTTTGAAATCTTTTGATTGTATATTTTTGTAAGTTTTGTATTGTAAATTATGTTAGTTCTTATGCATTTTGTAACTATATGGTAATATTTTGGACAGGTTACTTTAATGGGTGGAAGTTAGAGCTTGATACCAGATTCTTAGGATGAGATGGGAATGCAAACAGTATTTCAGGTTTGGAAAATGGTTGGTTGGACTCATGAGTTGTTTAAAGTCTCAGTTGTTTTGTATGATTCAATCATTCTGAGTTTGGGCTCGAGGCTTTAGGCTGATGCTTTGGGATTGAGAGAGTTGTTGGGTT
This sequence comes from Iris pallida, assembly GCA_029216955.1. Lineage (NCBI taxonomy): Eukaryota > Viridiplantae > Streptophyta > Magnoliopsida > Asparagales > Iridaceae > Iris > Iris pallida. Next base: position 15,529,973 of record JANAVB010025198.1, read on the forward strand.
TTAGTCTTGTTGCTAGACCATGAGTTATGTTGGTATGCATTGAGCAAGGTGCTGGTGAAGGAGTAGCAGGTTTGGCTTGTTGGGCATTTAGGTCGGATCCATCGCCGAGCCTATATTTTTTAAAGCTTGATACTTGGTTTTGAAATAAATTAACTATACATATATTTGGCCAGGTTGAATTGGTATTGCTAATAATTCCTACTAATAGTGGTCTTAATGAAAGTCGCTGCATCATTATTACTGAATGTGTTAGGGCTGTTAACTGTTATTTTAGGAAATATATTTAGATAAATTTCTAGCAAGAGTTTCTATTGTTCCTTTCTAATATTTTGTTAACAATTAAATTGAAATTTCTAGTGTATTATTTTATGATAGCTTAATGTATCATTGTGGATATTGTATAGTAACATTTATGGCAGGTAGTTTAGTATACTAATTACTATCCTAAAATGTTATTATCTAATAGATGAATCTATCTAGCTAATCCTATTTTTACAAGCTAGTATTATATGGTATTTTGGTAATAAAACTATTTTCTGTTAGAGGGTATAGATTGGTTAGGTATATATATATAATTAAGATGTTGGTTAGCAATAGATTATTACCTAGTATGTAAGTTAGCTGCTTATCTAGCCAACTAATTATCTAGTGTCATTATGTAGAGCTTAACCAACCTATACTGATACACAGGATCAGGAGGACATATAGATTTTCTCTCTATTCCCAATAACCCTAAACAAGGCAAGTACATTCTATGGTCTTGTGCATTTACATTCATTTCTTGTACTCCTCTTGATGACACGATGTGACACGATATCATGTACTCTTATACTTTCGTGTTCTTGTACTTACTTGTGGTCGGGGAGGGAAAATACACTAGCTATGTGACCAAACCCAAAGATCAGAAATTCAGGTTGATAGCTTGAAGCCAAGCTATTGTTTTCCTCCATAAAATTTTCCTCCACCACCAATGTGTGTGCACCGTGTCGGTGTCCACTTTCTCCGTGTCAGTCTTGATTACCTCTGATCCGACCCCAGGTGTATTTCCACTATGTGTATTATTTGCATGTACAAGTTTCTTTCCACAACCGTACGTGTTCAACAACCCCGAACCTCACCTTCGTCCCTCTGTCACGCAAGATACAAACCCCAATATCCCCTGCCATGTTCGATAACCCAAATATGACGACACCACTCAACTATACCAACCAAAACCCAAAACCTACTTCTGGCCACCGTCGGCCGACCCATCCTCGTCGTGCACGCCACTATCGCATCCACACCGCTCGACCCGTCCCTGCCTTCTCCGGCAGCTCCCTATCGCACCCACACCACCACCACAACCTTCAGTATCACCACCGCCACAAAAATTTCCTCACCACCGCAACCAAATTCTATCATGACTACTTACCTCCGGTCGAAGTGCGCCCTCGATCCGGCGACCCACAACGGATCTCGACCAGCTGTCTCCCTTAAATAGAGCCACCACTACACCGTCCTTAAGCAGCCATCGTCGTCTCCAACCGGAGCGCCGCATCTCGTGGAGTATGTCTTCCTTAAACAGAGCCACCACTACACCGTCCTCAAGCAGCCATCGCCGTCTCCAACCGGAGTGTCGCATCTCACGGAGTACGTCTCCGACGAGTTTCGTCGACGACCGTGGTAGGGAGCCTCTGCATGCATGCGCCCCCGATCTTCTCCCTCTCCTCTCGATCTGCCTCCCGGTCCTCTCACAGCCGCCGGCGTAGCCCCCAGTCGCCTGAGCCCATGTAAGTCCTCTCTCTCTCTCTCTTACCGCTCTTCCCCTCTCTCTCATTCTCCCGCTTCTCCGTCACCTCTGCTCTCCTCTCCTCTCTCCCCCTATATTTCATTGACTTTCTCTTTTTCTTTCTCAATTTCTATTAAAAGTCGCATCTTTCTCTCTCTTTATTAATTGAGTATTGCACCACTACTGTTGTTTCTTTTAATTTATTATTATTAATTTTATTATGATTACTATTATTATTACTAATTTTGTTTTTAGGGTAGTGTATATATTATATTAGTTGTAATATACAATATTTTGAGATACAAGTGTATGCATCCAAAATAGTAGTATTATTATTTTATATGTATACAAATATTATGGTTACCAAATATTATTATTTTAGTATTTTATACAAATATACTTAATATTCCAAAAATTATATTGGTGAAAAATATATATTATTAAGCTTGGCCTTACATCAATTTCAAATTGTTTTAAAAACCCTAAAAATATTATTACAGTATTTTCTAGCTATTTTCAAAATATAGTATTTGGTTTAGAAGCTAAAATGTTAATGGCATTGTAAAATACTTTTGATCTAAAATTATTATCACAGTATTTTCTAAAAATTATAGTTTAACCAAAAATGTTTTCTAGAATTTTCCAAGAATATTGATGTAGTATTTTACGTCAAACTATATTTTTCCATAAAATTATCTTTTTCTAATATTTTCAAGCTTTTATTTAAATATTTTGAGTAAGAAAAATATAGTTTTTAAAAAGTATATTTAATTTTCTAAAATAGCTGTATATAAATATTTATTTACACCAAATCCATCGATTGTCAATTTTGACCATGGCTGATCATATTTTCTATTCACTTGCGAAATCGGACTTCCTTATGTTGACCCTAGCTAATTTGACTGTTCTGGACTCGATAGAACAGCCAGTACCATCATCGGAGGCCATCTTGTGAAGTTGTAATACCAAAGTCAATTTTGTGATGTCATGATCACCACACCACACCAAGCAGCACTCTAGGCAAGATACCTTGTCATTTGTTGCTTATTTACTTTTAGCTCACATATTGCAAGCTTTTACTTATTATTTATTTCCTGCAAAATAAATTGTGCTACATAGTCATGTTTGGATACAATTCTACTATTCAGTTCTATTTCCTGTTACTTAATTTTTTTCTATGCACATTTGACCTATAATTTAGAGACTGTCCTTTATTTGTGTTGTATTCATTGGCCTTGACACAATTGTGCCACGAAGTCACGAGTCACATGGATCTCGAACTTAAGTAGCTCGCTGGCCACCGGTACGTGTAGTTGTGCGATATATTAACTACTAATAGTATTTGCATGACTAGTTTGACTTAGCAGTTAATAGAGATTATATGTGTTGTGGATACAACATAGATAGGCATAGAGTGGGAAGGACATTTCCTTAGAGTATGGGATACCATGAACATTATCTTTTGTGACCGTATGCTCCACCGAAGATGTCACGCCCCACTCCCAAATATATGCGATTTGGGCATAACCTTGCCAGCTGATACAACCTAGAGTGAGCTGCCCAATTTAATGGACTTACTTAGGTGTACTACGCTGTAAAAGTAACTAACCAACAAAGGCAATCATTTAAATCTCATCCACAGATATTATAAAGGAAAGTACTGAAATAAAAGCAGAGTAGTCTGAATATCCAAATACAACTGAATGAAAATACAAGTCCGGTGGAAACAATCCCACAGTACATCAGAATGGAAATACATGAAAGGGAAGATAACTAGCTAAGAGCAACAGCTAACTAGATAATGAAACTCTCAGCCAAGGTAGTAGCATACCCTAATCAAGGGAACTCCTCAGAGAACACCTCGTAGTCCTCTACAAAGTCTCCCGCCTCAGCTCTGGATCCGTATATCGTCAAGTACAGATGCTCGTCGGGATCTGGAAATGAATCAGGTCCTTAGAATAAAGCAAGATACAAATAGGAACATGCCAAGAAGTAAATACTGATATAAACATAAGGGGCGTGCTAACCAGTCTAAGTGAATGCATATGAAAACAACTTTGGAACGTATGGGTGGGTAGATAAGGAAATGGCATCGAGTCACGAGCCAATGTCGGATGACGAGCCGATGTAAACATACAAGCACTAGTATACCTCCCGACCGTACCTAACGCACAGCTAGTGGCCGCTGCCGGATGCATCCCCTAGTGTATGTATAGCCCATAACCATGTATTCATGCCCATAATCGGGTATCCACTGAGGCTAGAATAATGTAACTGTCTATCCCGTATGACTACTTGTTGTCTTCCCCGCCTAGAGATGTACAAGTCGCATCCACGGCCCTTACATCTACTCTCAATAAAGATTTAGCTATCTAGAACCATCTTTACTCTATATGTGTCATCACACATGCCGCTCGCACTGATGGGCAGTCAAGAGCGTCAGCGCGTGCCATGATTTGATCTCACTCGGTGTGTATCATAACACGTGTCATGGTCAAGAGAATTATAATCACAACTCTGAAACTAAGGGTGTGTCGCCTAGAGCTAAGTCAAGTAGGTAACTCTAAGTGTCGATGCCATCATCGACTATGCCCGAGGCAATTCTCAGACTCAAATACTAAGTCTACGCTAACAAAAGTATAATGAAGTATATGTAAAAGTAGTAATACGAGGCAAGGTATACTTGCCTGCAACTCCGAAATGTTCAAGCAATGCTCCGGTCCCTCCTGTCTCAATCATGACGTCACAGAGACCTACAAATTCACAACCAAGTCTTACGATACGTTAAACATTCCTTCATGATTTATATAACTATTTTCACACAAATACGTATGTACGTATATATATACATAGAAATATATATAATATGACAAGATAAATATATAAAAAGTGTGTACAAGGGTTTATACCCAACTCCACCTACTGTTGCTAGGTTCACCATTAAATATGAATATTGGTTATATCTAAATGTGCCACACATGTATATATATATAGGATTAGATAAGTGTGTGTCGCATGTACATAGGAAGCAAATGACAATGGAACATAAGGAAAGCTATTGTGCTTATATATACCATATGTATATAAGATTGAATTAATGTGTACATCTATGACAACGTAAGACTTGAACCTAGCTAATGTCATTATATGCATAGGAAACAAGTGAATTGGAGTCCTAATGTTATATTAACATGCATGAGGAAGTTATGAAATGTGGACCTATATATACACAAAAGACTTATTAATATATATACATGACAATATATATAGGAAACAAAAGACTTATTAATGTTGCATGTGTATAAGGGATTGAGTGTTGCCTATATATATAACATAGCAAGAACACATCACCTAACCTACTGTTATTATATATGCAATGTTATTATATGTGCACAAGCAAGCAAGTGAAATGAGGACTTGATGTTGGTCTCCCAAGTGAAGAAAACATGCAAATGGTACCACACATAATATTATATTAACAAGTGAAGGGTGCATGCTGCTATGACTAGTTCTTGTAAATGAACTTGATTATCAAGCTCAACACCATTTCTCAAGTCCAACTAAACAATGGTAGAACATATATATCAAATGAAACTGTAACGCCCCAGTCCCAAAAATACGTAGGACTAGGATCGTAGACATGTCAGCCGTATAATATACGTAAGCTGTAAAATGCAGTAGAACCACAACTAATCTCATCCACACAAAATACAAGAATAAAAGATATCATATAATCTATGAATTGTCATTGGTACATGCAGTTGGGCGGAGACAAATCCACTACCAAACATAAAAAGAAATACATGATAAAAGAATGATTTTGGCAAGCGAAGCGAAGACGATCAAGGTGCAATCATCCTCGAAGAAATAGAGATGATCATGGCCACGGCTAGAACACCTGCGAAAGACAAGAACACACACCTGGCGAGATAACCAGATCCTCGGAGGGACATAACAAGATACAATAAACATGCCATATAAATACTGAATATAAATATGCCACAATCAAAGAAAGTGACAAGACATAAATAAGGTAAACTAACCGTACTAAAGTGAACATGCAGTGAGAACAAACCTTTCGTCGCATGAGCCCTGGCTGTAAATAGGATCTGGTATAGTCCCCACTTGGTCACCAGTGACCTAAGTATATGTAACACCCCAGTCCCAAAATACTTAGGACTAGGTACGTATCCATGCCAGCTACATACATACAAAGTATGCTCCAATATATGGAAATTTCGTATGAATACATAAGCTGTAAAATGCAGTAAACCAAGAGTAATCTAATCTCATCCATAAATGAAGAATAAAAGATATCATATAATCAACTGTAATAAGTCTTTGTACAATATGTTGGGCGGAGACAAATCTACTACCAACAAGTAAGGAAAAAATATACATGGAAACTGAAATAATTTGGCGGGAGTAGCAAAGGAAGACCCAAGACACGTCATCTCCGAATGAATAGAGAAGATCGCGACCTCGGCTAGAACACCTGCAATATCACAGAAGCACACACATGGAGAGATAACCAGGTCCTCAGAGGGACGTAACAAGATACATAAAGAACATGCCACATAACTGAATATGTATACCATGTCATAAATCACAAGTAAAGTAAATAGTCCCACTCGTAACAAGATCCAATACCTCATTATCAAAATAGTGGACTACCTCTACAACGAAACAAGGACAAGGGGTAGCACACTATGTCGCGATGAGACATTGTCCCAAGCTACTAATGGGACGGGGTGATATGACATTTGATGAAGGTTACCTGACCATTCTAATGTGTTTATGCAGTAAGAACAAACCTTCAACGCATGGGCACTCTGGCTCAGTAGCAGTAATCTCAGGTATGGTCCCATCAGGATACCAGGGACCTCAAAGCATAACATTCATCGAATGTCAGAGGCTAGCAGTAAATTAGGATCCAGGACCGTATCTCCCATAGAGATAACCGGCAATAGGGAAGTGCATACGTGGCCCATACGTTAAGGAACTGTTCTTCCCACCCAATGCCTAACAGAGTCACATCCATGACTCATATACCTCTACTAACTGCTAAGTCTCCTAACATGCCTCTATTAGAAGTTAGCCCTAACGTATGCGCATAGGCGATCATCCCACACGCAAGAACCTCTACATGCTATGCATCTCACACATCTTCGTGGTACAACTGTGTCAAGGTATATGCAATATACTACAAACGGTAGTTTCTTAACTCTAAGTCCACATGCAATCAAAGGATAATAACAAATTATATCTAATATCACTGAGCAGACATTAAATCAAGAACGGTAAGAACTAGAAATAAATGAAAAGTGACATGTAATAAAATGCAAACTGAATATAAACAGTATAATGGCAAGGTATCTTGCCTGAGGTTATGTGCAAAGAGAATAATCCAGCAGCTCGAACAAACAAATAAACGAAGCAAGAAAAGCCAAATCTCGCAGATGACTTCGGATGCTGCAACAAACATCATGAACGAGTTTAGAATAAAAGATATGCCTAGGAAATGTCTGTCCAAAAGTTAAATTCTGGAACAGGGGAAAATCGTAATTTTGGGTCAAAACGATTTCCGCCGTTGGACCCGCTTTGCACCGAAATACGTGCCAATATCTATGGTCTCTAAAGTCGTCAAACTATATGTCTACAGATTTGTTTTGATGAGACGAACCCAACGGTATGTCCAATTTTGGATTCCGGTGGGCCGTGCACAAAATTGCCCGTTGAGTGGGATTGTGGGCCCGCCAAAATAGCATCCTGATCAACGGTCTCAGAATCGGACCAAACTTGGCTCACAGGACCAGAAAAATATTTTGAGTCCAATGGCGCAAGTTTCATCACGAAATGAAGAGTGTGCAGAAAGTTGTGACTTAATTTGCAAAGGGTCGATGCGGGGTATCTTGACGGATACGTACTGATTTTGTCGCGCATATGCAACGAAATCGGGTTCCGTCAGTTCCCACACGTCGACAACATCCATACACGCCTTTCGATGCGTATAGTGTGCGACCACATCGCCCGGTTTGTCCGGGCGCACGTCGTATCGGGTGTTCTTCCACTTTTTGAAAACAGAATTTATAATTTTTCGTGAAACTTTAACAACGTGCAACTTTTTACACACTAGATGAAAAGTGAATCCATAAGGTGCGTTACAATCTCGGTTATGTTGTCTTTGACTGTCTTTAATTAGTTTGTACAAAATCTTAAAGTACATAACGAAAATTGGCCGACAAGTTGGTGTTTTACGACAGTTTTTAATATTCCAGAAAAGTGGTTTTTCTCCAACTTTGTCTCGATTTTTCGAGCAAGTTGGATGGCCATTGTCATAACCTTAATTTTTATTTTATTTTATTTTTTATTACTTTCTGTATTTCAATTATTTTCAGCCTTTTAAAAAAAATATATATTTTTCTATATTATTTTCTCAAGAAAAATATAAATAGTACAAATGAATAAATCAGATTTTTCCAAATTTCCCCTCATGCAGAGTCTATTTTTGTATTTTACATAAAATGTTTAAGTGTCATCCATGCATGGAGGAATTGCCACATGGCATTCTCTCCCCATGACAAGGCTTTAGGGGCAAATGGGTAACATCAAGAGAGAACCCAATTCTTTTTATGACTAGAAGTTGGAGAATGAAAAATTTTCATTCCAACTTCAAGTTTTACCAGGTACTCACTCATTCTCTTCTCCTTCCTCCTCTTCTTCTTCTATCACTACCACTTTTCTAACTTGAGGGTATTTTGGTCATTTTTAAAATTTTGGAATTAATTTTGAATTATTATTATTATTTATAATTATTAGAATCTTTAAGTAATTTTTAGTATTTTTGATTTGGTGCTAGTTTTGACTTTGACTAGTGTTGACCTTGGAGACTGTCCTAGAGGGTAACCTAGGTCATGACTATTGGTTAGCTTATGGAAAACCCTAGCTTGACCTAAGTTAGTGAAATCAAACCCATTAGAATTATTTTGGAGAAATTAGAAATTTATTTGAATAGGAAATGGCTTGTGGTTTCACAAGTCATGACTTGTGATTTTAGCCATAAAGGCCCAACCCAACACTAGTGCAACCTAACCCTAGCCCATTCCAGCCCATGGCCAGCCACACTTAGGTCATTCCCACCTATTTAATCCCCTCCTAGATATTAGGGCTAGCCTCCATTAGGAATATTTTGCAAGTTTAGAAAGAGGTGAGTCTCCATCTTCCTTAATCGATAGAAATTCCATTTCAATTCATTTTTCCCCCAAACCAATTGCAATAGGACCTAAATTTATTGTACTTGCTGTTGTTATTGAGTAATTTCAAGGAAGAAACAATTTGGAAGAGTTTTGGTGGTTTGGGGATCCTCTTATTTTGGGGCTTTTTGTTACATTGTAAATTCCTAGGTAATATTCTAATCTACTCCATGAAATTCTGTTTTTATTGCATATCTAGGAAGCCCTAGGCCTAACCTAACTATAGGACTAGCTAACCCTAGAATTCGAGTCCGATATGTGTCTGTATCGGACACGTATCAGCCTATGTGTATAGGTGTTTGGTAAAATACCCCAAAGGGCATTTCGTTTGAATTTCTGGAATGTACTTGAATAGAAAATTAAGTTTTGACCTCGCTTATGTGATTCTATTGCTCTGAGCATGTTTTGGTGTCATGTCGAGTCGCCATAGATACGCGGACATGCGGTTGCACGCGCGCGCGCGCGGGCAGGTTGCTTGCCCTACTGCTCGGGTACGATTGCGCTGTGCACACGACACTTCGACACATGATACTTGACACACGTGTTGTATCCATGACTGACACGAGATTCCTAGAGTGACACGAACCCTCGTGTCGTGTCGAACACGGATTCGCGCGTGCACTGTGCGTGCACTGTGCGTGTGTCAGTGTTCTTTTGGTTCACTGTTTTGTTACAGTTTTTAAAAGTTTAATAGTGTTTTATTTGCTAAATTAGATCTAATATAATGTATGATATGTGTTATATTAGGATTACATGTTAGTTTATGTTTTGATTGGGATTTGGTTTCGAATTTGGGAAAATGGCATGATAGCTGATACCTGTTACTGATACTGGGTTTTCCGTGTTCTGAAATATTAAATTCCAGTTTCTATTTGATGTTTTCAACTATAAATTTCTCCTACATGATTGTTAGTCCATGTTAATGAAGTATTCCATTCGAAATTGGGCTTTTGGTGTGTTAATGGAATTTGGACATGTGAGTTGATTTTGAAATTGCTGTTAACTGTTACATTGGGTTCTTCCTATTTTTAAACTGAGTTTTGTGTTCCTTAATAAACCTGAGATTGGTTAAATTGAATTAGAATGGCCATTTAATGTGAATTCTCATGCATGTATTCGTGTCTTTTTGTGTTTGAATTCGAATGATAGGTTGGAGTATCATTTTTTTCTATCAACTGTTTCATGTAAACTGTCATATAGATTTCTATAACCTGAGGAGTTGTTCCTTCCTATCTAACTGAATGAAATGATTCCAGTCATAATAGCTGAGTGTTCTCCTCATTTTCTGTAATTGAATGTTCATTCAATCTTAAAATACTGATTTCCCTTCCTTTCGAAAACTGTATGGAAATGAATTCCTAACCTGAGATTCCTCAATTCCCTCTTAACTGGATTATATTCCAGTTATCATTTATTGATTTTCTTTCCATTGTAACTGTCAATTAATTCCAGATTTCATAATGTTTAGTTAGCCACTAATTTTATTTGACACTTGAACACAAGTGTGTATCATTCACTCACAGGATTATACACTGCTATATGCACATAAATGTATTCCCTGTTTCAATTCCTATAACCTATCAACTACATTCTAGTTTTCACATTGCTAGTTAGACTTCACGGATTTTACATTTCCTATTTTTTTCCTGAGATGCATTCACTGATATCCCTTAACACATGAACACTACACTGGTACTCCTATTAAGACACATACTATATCACAACCCTATCATGTATCTCACACACACACCCCACCATATTGCACTTTCCTGTATACACACAGTTCCTATTTTCCCACACACTCTTGCACATGTCAAACACACACTCTACTTTCTCTCAAGCCTAACACACACACCTGACACATGAGCACATGTGTCCCCCTTTTCTCTCTCTCTCTCCTCTTTCTCTCTCTCTCTCTCCTCTCTCTCTCTCTCTCTCTCTCTATATATATATATATATATATATATATATATATATATATATATATATATATATTTATATATATATATATATATATATATATATATATATATATATATATATATATATATAAAATATATATATATATATATATATATATATATATATATATATATATATATATATATATATATATATATATATATATATATATATATGTATCCTATAAAAAAAAAAAAAAAAAAAAAAAAAAAAAATATATATATATATATGTATCCTATATATATGAGTGTGTTCTATTATATATATTAGATATACATGTATGTGTAGTATGTATATATATGTATATAGTAACCTATAGGCTAATATGTATTTCTATGTTATATTATATAATATAGCAATATGTGTATTATATTTTAGAGATAAATATTGTTATGTGTATATGTGTTATGGTTGGCTTATAGGCATGATATAGCCTATGGCCTATGTATGTGTCTGTTTGCCTAGTAAATCTAGATTGGACTTGTATAGCCTTGTTAGACCTAGAATAGACTAGTTAGACTAGTATAGACTTGTTTGACCTATGTTTGACCTTGGTTGACCTAGTTTGACTTCTAGGGTTGACCAGAGTTGACCAAGAGTTGACTTTGGCCTAGATTGACCTAGATTCATGTAGAATGCATTGACTTGCATCTTATTATCATTATAGACTCATAGTGACTTGTACTGTTCTATAGGAGACAGACACCACTCCTCGGACAGTATATATTCTTCAGATTCTCAGGATACATGCGAGTACATTCTCTGATCATTTCATATCCTGCATTAGAAGTATATTTCCTGCTTTAGATTACTTTACATGATGCTGACACGTTGGAAACACGGATTAGTACTATATGGATCTTGTTGTGCGATGTTATTCCCTTAGCGGATACATCGGGTATTCGTGTTCGTGTACTTTATCGTGAGCATCGTGTACTCCTTATATTCGTGACATTCGTATACAAATCGTGTGAAATCGTGTATATTCATGTATTCACATGATCTTCGTGTACGACTATACTTCGTGTACAATAATATAACTTAACTAGATCCTTGTGTATTGATTGGGGCGTGGGAGTAGAAGTAGATATGTATTTAATCCAGTAGATTACTCGTGTACAACCTCTGTAGATTACTTGTGTACAATATCGTGCCGTCTACATAACCATCTTGTGCTCTTAATCACTAGCACTGTTAGTTCTCTATATACTGTAGCTATTTATTTACAGTCTCTCTCTTTTTACCATATTATTCTTTCAGTATCTTGTATCTTACTCTTTAGCATGATTATATATCCTGACCTGCTATAATTTGTTGATGTACTATGCTTGCTCCTGTCCTGACTGGACCTGTTGAAAATTTTACAGAGGACGAGGCTGAGGCGTTCTGCCCTACCTACTACGGTGCTACATTAGATGAGTGCCTGGACTTGGACCAGCAGCAGGATCCACTAGCAGTAGATGACACTCCCTTAGATTAGGATGTCTTTACTTTTTTGGATCACTGTATATAGATTCTGAGATTTGGGATATGTATTTATTTAGACACTTAGAATTCTGGATTGTATCTCTGTGTTTTCATTCCTGGATATTATCTATCATTCTATCTATCTTTATCCTGTTCTACCTTAGTTGTGATTGAGATATATTTTGTTATGTCACCCCCATTCGGGGAGTATAACTATTTATTACCTTAAACTGTTAGATGTTGTGACCTAGGACAGCGTTCTACCGCCGACACTGCGGTGTAGGCTGGACGTACCCATGTCTCGTGCCCTTACTCTAGGGTGCGGGTCGTGACACATTTTTAGTGGTGGCCCATGCAGGTCTAGGTTAGAAATGTGGTGGTATTCGAACTAGAATATCGCTGCAGCCTGCAGTAGAAATTAGTATATTTTTGAAGGTACTCAATCACACAAGAAAAACTCCTTATCAAATTCCGTATATCTATTTTTCTGCTTATTATCTTCCTTAGAAATTTAAACTGTCCTCCTCTGATATTTTGACTCATTCTCAGTAATTATTTCTTGTTTGATCTGTGTCTCCAGGATGGTTGAGACGAAATCGCATCGCCCTGGACTGGGAGACGCTGGAGAGGGGTCTAGCACCTCTCGACCTCAGCAGCAGTTAGCTTCCGGTGCCACAGGGCCAGTACAGCCCTCAGGAGTCGGTGTCTCTGCAGCTTTTGGAGGAGCACCTCCACCAGTCAGGAGGCCGAGCGTTGTAATTCCTGAGATCCTTCCACCGTAGCCGCCTCCGCCTGCGGGGATGGTAGATGTTGCACATCTCTTCTCCTTCGTGGAGAGGATTCTGGAGTCCTACCAGCAGCAGCAGACGAGGCAGACTGCAGATTTCCGTCAGAGGATCGATGAGGCACACCAGCTGGTTCGTACTACAGTTGAGATGATTACTGCTCAGAGGACCCAACAGCAGCCCCGTCGGAGGGAGAATGATATACAGGACTTCCAGAAGATGCACCCTCGGGAGTTCTTCGGCACAGAGGGCATCCACTATGCCGACGACTAGATGGAGCATATCGAGGAGATATTCAGGCTGGCGAAAATACCAACTCGACTCCAGATCGAGGCGGCGGGCAGTCAGATGCAGGACTTAGCCTGTGCGTGGTATCAGACAGATCCCAGGGTGGGAGTTGAGGGCCAGACTTGGGCCCAGTTCAAGGAGATATTTTAGGAGCAGTTCTTTCCTGATGTGGCCTTGGGAGGTATCGAGGCACAGTTCGAGGGTCTGGTTCAGGGGAACCAGACGGTGGCTGAGTATGCTGTGGAGTTTTGTAGACTGGCCCGTTTTATAGATGACTTGACCGAGAAGACGAAGACGAGGAAGTTTCGCCGAGGCTTGATTAGAGAGGTTCGGTCGCTGACTAAGAGCGACCGGAATGCTACATTTACTGATATATTTTCTGGGGCTATGGCAGCGGCAGACGGCCTAGGGTTGAGGCAGAAGAGGGGTCGCGACTTCCAGGGTAGTAGCAGCAGGCAGGGGCAGGCCAAGAGGCCTCACTTCCAGCATCAGCAGCCACAGAGGCCAGTTCAGCAGTATCAGCATCAGGGCCGTGCACCTTTTCAGCAGGTGCAGCATCAACAGCAGAGAGGGCAGTAGGCACCCAGGCAGCAGGCTATCAGTTGTACCTTCTGCAAGAAGCCTGGGCACAAGTGGGACGAGTGTCGGAAGAGACTCGGTAGATGCTTGATGTGTGGATCAGCGGATCACCAGATACGAGAGTGTCCAGTTACGTCGATGCGTCCGATACTAGGAGGAGCTGGGGCAGCCAAGGCTCCAACAGGTCAGCCGAGGGGACCAATCCTACAGACCCAGCAGCAGAGGTTCCAGCAGCACCAGCAGCAGGCACGAGGTGGACAGCAGGGGCGAGCTTTCGCCATGGCAGCTGAGGATGCCGAGGCCGTAGGAGAGCTGATAGCAGGTTCGGTTCTTCTCGACACCCTTCCAGCATTTGCACTCTTTGATTCCAGGGCTTCCCACAACTTTGTGTCAGTATCGTATGCTATTAGACACAGTCTGGTTTCTGAACCATTGCCTAGGACCTGCAAGATCACGACCGGGGGTGGGGTCATCATCGTGAGTGATATTTCAGAGGGCGGAGCATCATATTGGGAGGCCGAGAGTTGGGAGTGAATTTATTTGTCATGCCATTACCGAACTACGATATTATATTAGATATGGACTGGCTGAGTAGACACCACGTCCGCATTGATTGCCGAGGGGGTAGATTTTTGTTTGGGGTGCCAGGAGAGCCAGAGTTTGAGTACATCCGGCGGCAGGCAGAGCATGACGAAGGAGTCTTCTGTGGAGCTTCAGTTAAGAAGCAGGTGGCTCTGTATCCCTTGATCGCAGAGTTTATGGACGTATTTCCAGAGGAGTTGCCAGGGCTTCCACCGGACAGGGATATTGAGTTCTCGATAGACTTGGTTCCCGGCGCGGAACTGATTTCTCAGCATGTCTATTGAGTGAACAACAGTAAATTGGTGGAGCTGAAGAAGCAGGTGGATGAGCTGCAGGACAAGGGCTTCATCCGATCGAGTTCTTCACCTTGGGGTGCACCGGTACTTTTCGTACCCAAGAAGGATGGATCGGTACGGATGTGTATCGACTACAGGGCACTTAACAACCTGACGATCAAGAACAGATACCCACTGCCGCGGATCGATGATCTCTTTGATCAGTTGAGCGGAGCTCGGGTGTTCTCCAAGATTGATTTGAGGTCAGGTTATCACCAGGTGAAGGTAAAGAGGGAGGATATTCCCAAGACCGCTTTCAGGACGTGGTACGGGCAATTTGAGTTTTTGGTTATACCGTTTGGGCTGACCAATGCACCAGCAGTGTTTATGAACCTTATAAACAAGGTGTTCCACCAGTACTTGGACAAGTTCGTGGTGGTATTCATTGATGATATCCTGGTGTATTCGAAGACATAGGAGGAGCACGAGGAGCACTTGAGAGTGTTGCTGGAGACACCCAGGAGGGAGAGATTGTATGGCAAGCTCTCGAAGTGCGAGTTCTTCCTAGACATAGTTGACTTCTTGGGTCATATGGTGACTAGAGATGGTATCTCAGTAGACCCGAAGAAGATCACAGCAGTTGAGGCTTGGGCAGTGCCGACTTCAGTGGCAGAGATCAGGAGTTTCCTGGGGCTGGCGGGATATTATAGGAGATTTGTGCAGGATTTCTCCCGGGTTGCAGAGCCGTTGACTCGGTTGACTCGGAAGGATACTGAGTTTATTTGGTCAGAGGAGTGTCAGGCGGCTTTTGATGAGTTGAAGAAGCGGCTTACGATAGCTCCGATTCTGACATTGCCTTCAGGATCAGGTAGATTCACTATTTACAGTGATACTTCAGGGAAGAGGCTGGGTTGTGTCATGCAGCAGCATGGGAAGGTAATTTCCTATGCTTCCAGGCAATTACGTCCCCATGAGAAGAACTACCCTACCCATGACCTGGAGTTGGCAGCAGTAATTTTTGCTTTGAAGTTGTGGAAGCACTATCTGTATGGCGAGAGGGTGGAGATTTTCACAGATCACAAGAGCTTGAAGTATGTGTTTACACAGAAAGAGCTCAATATGAGGCAGCGTAGATGGCTAGAGTTGATGAAGGACTTTGACATCTCACTTTAGTATCATCCGGGGAAGGCCAATGTGGTTGCCGATGCCTTGAGTAGGTATCCGGCAGCCATGTGTTGACTATGGATTGGCACTTGCTTACAGACTTGGAGAGCCTTGGGATCGAGATGATTGTGCCCGGGGTGGAGATGCAGTTATGGGGCCTTCAGATACAGTCGGACTTGGTGGAGAGGATCAAGGTGACGTAGTTTGAGGATGTGGCTCTGCGGTGTATTCGAGAGCAGGTTCATGCAGGGTTGGTGGATGGCGAGTTTTTACTTGCAGAGGATGGTGCCCTGAGCACGGTTCCAGGTTATGTGTACCTAGCGGGGAGCTCAAAGAGCAGATCATGCAGGAGGCTCACAGATCGCAGTACTCTATACATCCTGGTGCCAATAAGATGTACAGGGATCTGCGAGAGCATGTCTGGTGGTACAGGATGAAGCGGAAGGTAGCTCGCTTCGTAGCTAGATGCTTGGTCTGTCAGCAGGTCAAGGCAGAGAGGTAGAGGCCCGGAGGATTATTGCAGTCGTTGCCCATTCCAGAGTGCAAGTGGGAATATATCACCATGGATTTCGTATCTGGGTTGCCGCGTACGCCAGGAGGAAAAGACGCGATTTGGGTCATCGTTGACTGGTTGACCAAATTGGCCCACTTTTTGCCATTCAAGGTGGGTACGTCTACAGAGAGGCTTGCGGAGTTGTATATGAGGCAGATAGTCAGGATTCACGGGGTTCTCGTCAGCATTATCTCAGATCGGAATAGTCGCTTTACCTCCCATTTCTGGAGGAGTCTGCAGACTAGTTTGGGCACTCAGCTCAAGTTTAGTACTGCATACCACCCCCAGATGGACGAACAGTCAGAGAGGACTATTCAGACGCTTGAGGACATACTGCGGATGTGCGTCTTGGATTTTGGAGGTTCCTGGGAGGATCATCTATATTTGGTGGAGTTTGCTTACAACAACAGTTATCAGGCCAGCATTGAGATGTCACTGTTTGAGGCTCTATACGGGCGTAGGTGTCGTACACCCTTATCTTAGGATAATGTTGGAGAGCGAGCTTTACTGGGACCAGAGATGGTTGTTGACGCAGCCGAGAAGGTGAAGCTCATCAGGGACAGACTTCACGTGGCGTAGGACAGACATCGGCACTGGGATGATAGCCACCGGAGGCCGTTGGAGTTTGAGGTACAGATTTAGAGATAGGATTAGAAGTAGGTTGTATTTTTGTTTTGTTTGATTGATCATATTTGATTTTTTTAGTAACTTGAGACCTTGCTTGTGATTCGGTTGGAGACATGGTTTTTCTGCGTTTATCTCTGACTCATGGTACGATACATTTTGGTGGAGGTGGGAAGCTTAGCCCGTGCTTTATCGTCCCTTTCGTTATCAGCGGGAGAGTCGGTGACATGGCATAAAGGCTAGACTTGCCACCTGCACTAGTGGGAGTTCACAACGTATTTCACGTATCAGAGTTGCGATGGTACGTGGCTGACCCTAGCCATGTGCTCGATCATTCGGAGATTGAGGTTCGACCTACTCTCAGTTATCCAGAGCAGCCTATGGAGATTCTGGATCGCCGAGAGAAGGTACTGAGGAACCAGGTCATACCCTTGGTACGCGTGGCATAGAGGCATCATTCTCCGGGCGAGTCTACCTGGTAGCGGGAGGATGAGATGCGCGAGCGGTACCCCTATCTTTTTGGATCTTGGGGTATACTTTTCTATCCTTCTCAACAGTTTAGTTTTGCCTTTAATTTCGAGGACGAAATTATTTTAAGGGGGATAGATTTGTCACTACCACTTTTCTAGCTTGAGGGTATTTTGGTCATTTTTAAAATTTTGGAATTAATTTGGAATTATTATTATTAATTATAATTATTAGAATTTTTAAGTGATTTTTAGTATTTTTATTTCGTGCTAGTTTTGACTTTGACTAGTGTTGACCTTGGAGACTGTTCTAGAGGCTAACCAAGGTCATGACTATTGGTTAGGTTATGGAAAACCCTAGCTTGACCTAAGTTAGTGAAATCAAACCCATTAGAATTATTTTGGGGAAATTAGGAATTTATTTGAATAGGAAATGGCTTGTGGTTTCACAAGTCATGACTTGTGATTTTAGCCATAAAGGCCCAACCCAACACTAGTGCAACGTAACCCTAGCCCATTCCAGCCCATGGTCGGCCACACTTAGGTCATTCCCACCTATTTAATCCCCTCCTAGATATTAGGGCTAGCCTCCATTAGGAATATTTTGCAAGTTTAGAAAGAGGTGAGTCTCCATCTTCCTTAATCCATAGAAATTCCATTTCAATTCATTTTTCCCCCAAACCAATTGCAATAGGACCTAAATTTATTGTACTTGCTGTTGTTATTGAGTAATTTCAGGGAAGAAATAATTTGGGAGAGTTTTGGTGGTTTGGGGATCCTCTCATTTGGGAGCTTTTTGTTACATTGCAAATCCCTAGGTAATATTCTAATCTACTCCATGAAATTCCGTTTTTATTACATATCTAGGAAGCCCTAGGCCTAACCTAACTGTAGGACTAGCTAACCCTAGAATTCGAGTCCGATAAGTGTCCGTATCGGACACGTATCAGCCTATGTGTATAGGTGTTTGGTAAAATATCCCAAAGGGCATTTCGTTTGAATTTATGGAATGTATTTGAATAGGAAATTAAGTTTTGACCTCCCTTATGTGATTCTATTGCTCTGAGCATGTTTTGGTGTCATGTTGAGTCACCACAGACACGCGGACACGTGGTTGCACGCGCGCGCGCGCGGGCAGGTTGCTTGCCCTGCTGCTCGGGTACGATTGCGCTGTGCACACGACACTTCGACACATGATACTTGACACATGTGTTGTATCCATGACTGACACGAGATCCTAGAGTGACACGAACCCTCGTGTCGTGTCGGACACGGATTCGCGCGTGCACTGTACGTGCACTGTGCGTGTGTCAGTATTCTTTTGGTTCACTATTTTGTTACAGTTTTTAAATGTTTTAATAGTATTTTATTTGCTAAATTAGATCTAAATATAATGTATGATATGTGTTATATTAGGTTTACATGTTAGTTTAGGTTTTGATTGGGATTTGGTTTCGAATTTGGGCAAATGGCATGATAGCTGATACCTGTTACTGATACTGGGTTTTCAGTATTCTGAAATATTAAATTCCAGTTTCTATTTGATGTTTTCAACTATAAATTTCTCCTACATGATTGTTAGTCCATGTTAATGAAGTATTCCATTCGAAATTGGGCTTTTGGTGTGTTAATGGAATTTGGACATGTGAGTTGATTTTGAAATTGTTGTTAAATGTTACATTGGGTTCTTCCTAATTTTAAACTGAGTTTTGTGTTCCTTAATAAACCTGAGATTGGTTAAACTGAATTAGAATGGCCATTTAATGTGAATTCTCATGCATGTATTAGTGTCTTTATGTGTTTGAATTCGAATGATAGGTTGGAGTATCATTTTTTCTATCAACTGTTTCATGTAAACTGTCATATAGATTTCTATAACCTGAGGAGTTGTTCCTTCCTATCTAACTGAATGAAATGATTCCAGTCATAATAGCTGAGTGTTCTTCCCATTTTCTGTAATTGAATGTTCATTCAATCTTAAAATACTGATTTCCCTTCCTTTCGAAAACTGTATGGAAATGAATTCCTAACCTGAGATTCCTCATAACTGAATTATATTCCAATTATCATTCACTGATTTTCTTTCCATTGTAACTGTCAATTAATTCTAGATTTTATAATGTTTAGTTAGCCACTGATTTTATTTGACACTTGAACACAAGTGTGTATCATTCACTCACAGGATTATACACTGCTATATGCCCATAAATGTATTCCCTGTTTCAATTCCTATAACCTGTCAACTACATTCCAGTTTTCACATTACTAGTTAGACTTCACTGATTTTACATTTCCTATTTTTTTTCCTGAGATGCATTCACTGATATGCCTTAACACATGAACACTATACTGGTACTCTTATTAAGACACATACCATATCACAACCCTATCATGTATCTCATACACACACCCCACCACATTGCACTTTCCTGTATACACACAGTTCCTGTTTTCCCACACACTCTACTTTCTCTCAAGCCTAACACACACACCTGACACATGAGCACATGTGTCCCCCTTTTCTCTCTCTCTCTCTCTCTCTCTCTCTCTATATATATATATATATATATATATATATATATATATATATATATATATATTATGTATTGACATATATATATAGGTATACTATATATATGAGTGTTTTCTATTATATATATTAGATATACATGTATGTGTAGTATGTATATAGTAACCTATAGGCTAATGTGTATTTCTATGTTATATTATATAATATAGCAATATGTGTATTATATTTTAGAGATAAATATTGTCATGTGTATAGGTGTTATGGTTGGCTTATAGGCATGATATAGCCTATGGCCTATGTGTGTGTCTGTTTGCCTAGTAAGTCTAGATTGGACTTGTATAGCCTTGTTAGACCTAGAATAGACTAGTTAGACTAGTATAGACTTGTTTGACCTAGGTTTGACCTTGGTTGACCTAGTTTGACTTCTAGGGTTGACCAGAGTTGACCAAGAGTTGACTTTGGCCTAGATTGACCTAGATTCATGTAGAATGCATTGACTTACATCTTATTATCATTGTAGACTCATAGTGACTTGTACTGTTCTATAGGAGACAGACACCACTCCTCGGACAGTATATATTCTCCAGATTCTCAGGATACAGGCAAGTACATTCTCTGATCATTTTATATCCTGCATTAGGAGTATATTTCCTGCTTTAGATTACTTTACATGATGCTGACACGTTGGAAACACGGATTAGTACTATATGGATCTTGTTGTATGATGTTATCCCCTTAGCGGATACATCGGGTATTCGTGTTCGTGTACTTTATCGTGAGCATCGCGTACTCCTTGTATTCGTGACATTCGTGTACAAATCGTGTAAAATCGTGTATATTCATGTATTCATATAATCTTCGTGTATGACTATACTTCGTGTACAATAACATAACTTAACTAGATCCTTGTGTATTGATTGGGGCGAGAGAGTAGAAGTGGATATGTATTCAATCCAGTAGATTACTCGTGTACAACCTCTGTAGATTACTCGTGTACAACATCGTGCCGTCTACATAACAATCTTGTGCTTTGAATCACTAGCACTGTTAGTTCTCTATATACTGTTGCTATTTATTTACAGTCTCTCTCTTTTTACCATGTTATTCTTTCAGTATCTTGTATCTTACTCTCTAGCATGATTATATATCCTGACCTTCTATGATTTGTTGATGTACTGTGCTCGCTCCTATCCTGACTGGACCTGTTGAAAATTTTACAGAGGACGAGGCTGAGGCGTTCTGTCCTACCTACTACGGTGCTATATTAGATGAGTGTCTGGACTTGGACCAGCAGCAGGATCCACTAGCAGTAGATGACACTCCCTTAGATTAGGATGTCTTTACTTTTCTGGATCACTGTATATAGATTCTGAGATTTAGGATATGTATTTATTTAGACACTTAGAATTCTGGATTGTATCTCTGTGTTTTCATTCCTGGATATTATCTATCATTCTATCTATCTTTATCCTGTTCTACCTTAGTTGTGATTGAGATATATTCTGTTATGTCACCCCCATTCGGGGAGTATAGCTGTTTATTACCTTAAACTGTTAGATGTTGTGACCTAGGATAGCGTTCTACAGCCGACACTGCGGCGTAGGCTGGACGTACCCACGTCTCGTGCCCTTACTCTAGGGTGCGGTCGTGACATCTTCTTCTTCATATTCTTCTTCCTTTCTTCCATTCTTCTTCTTCCTTCTCCTTTCTTTTTATTTTTTTCTTTCTTTTACTGCTGCACTTGCTGTGGCTGCTGCTGCCGCTTAGCTACTGCTGCTGCCGTGCGGCTGCTTGCAGACAGGCGCCGCCGCCGGCCAGCCAGCCCCTTCCTCTTTTCATCATTATCACCATCTACTTCTTCCTTCTCCTTCCTCTTCATCCTCTTTCTTATTTTTCAATTTCCTTCCAAAAATAATTCTAGGTTTTGAGTTTAACCCCAAATTCCCAAATTTGTGCCCTAGGTGCTGAATTGGAACTTTAGGAAGAACTTTCCTCTAGGAAGCACACTCTAAGAACTCAGGGCAAGCCCTCTCTCCTCCTTCCTCTTGAATTGTTTCGTACTAATTGTCATATTCTTGAATTTGTATAATAAATACAAGTATATTTATATTCTGAATTTTTCATAACAATGGAAAAAATTCAACCATTAAGCAATGTGATGTGCTAGTATATTTTTGTATACGTATGTATATATAATATATAGAAAGAGGGAGACATAGATTTTTCCTTGGAATGATAATTATGCATGATACCTAACCAAATGTATGAATGCATTCATAGATACACTTGATATATATATATATATATATATATATATATATATATATATATATATATATATATATATATATATATATATATATTTTATATATATATATATATATATATAAAATATATATATATATAAAATATATATATATATATAAAATATATATATATATATATATATATATATATATATATATATATATATATATATATATATATATATATATATATATATATATATATATGTATTTAAAATATATATATATATATATATATATATATATATATATATATATATATATATATATATATATATACATATATATATATGTATGTATTTAACTTGACAAATTATATGTAACCATCTATATTTGAGAATTTGTTTAAATTAGGTTTTCTTAATCTTCTTGAAATAATAATGATCAATTTGTTACTATTGACAAAATCCAACCATAAGATATATATTGTGCTTATGAGCCTAAGAATTGGTAGAGATCCATGTATAGACTTTTGCATTTCAAAGCTTGTTGTGTTCATGTGTATATGTATATATATACATATAGATATTATCCGTGTATTAATCTTTAAGCATGAGACCTACGTACATGTATATGGGTATACACATAGATACTCTTAACACATATATACATCTTCACATACACATACACAAGTACATTAACACTTTGACATATTTATAGAACTCAACTTATAAGTCACGTTACAACTTAGAACTTTATTTTATTTTTTTACTCCAATGAGTTTCAACATATATGGATTATTATATTTTTCACGAATTGTGTCTACTTGTGATAATTTTTAGGAAAGATTATTAGCAAATTAACTTGCTACCTAAATCTGTCCAAAATTGTATTTTACTCAAATGATCACGTGTTAGCATGATCTACTAGTTAAAATCGATGGTTATGGGCACCTACATGTTAGCATAACCCTATATTTATAGTTTTCAACATTAAACATTCTGTTATATCTCTAAAAGAAGCTAATGTGGTTATAGAAAATAATAGTATCTTGGCATCGATTGTGTTACTAATATCCATATTGTTTTGACTTGGATAGCGTTTAGATAAAGCACTTGCAAAACCAAGAATTAAAAACACGCTTGCTTGCTTACTAAGGTAAGAAAGCTTTATTATTTTGCATAACTTTATTGTATTTCGTGTTGCCGGTGTTGAGAGTTGCTCCACTGAAGGGGTCGGCGTACCCGGTTATATAATTGTGTGTTACCGGTGTTGAGGGTTGCTCCACCGAAGGGGTCGGCGTGCCCATATATTATTCTTTTGTGTTTAATTGTATCGGATTGATTTCCGGGTCAGTAAATACAAAGGAGACTCTGCCGAAATTTTTGAGAATTTCCAGAGTTAGTCTATTTTTTTTGTCAATTCGGACTCTTTAGAAACTTTTGACTCAAGTTCTAGACCATTGGAACCATCCATCTTCGACCTATATTATCGGAGGGATTCTTGAAAATCATTGTCCGATTAGATACTTGAAATTTTACCTTGGTTCCAACATTTCTCGGACTACTTCAGTTTCAGAAAAGACAAAACTATTATTTGAATGCAACTTGACTTCTAGGGCTCCTGTTTGGGAGATAGTTTCTCTGAAGTCTGAATGTTTAGAATAGGTTGCATGGGATTTGGGAGAGAAACCATTGAATCACACCCGGCTGACTTCTTTGCAATATAATTTTTATTTTCGTACTGATCAGTCCCTGATACGGTGTTTGTGCGGCCGTGCGAATATCCGGGGTAAGGCTTAGCTCACTTTCTTGATCGCAATTGGACATCCAGGCCCTGAGTTTCAGCTCAGCTATCCATTTGCACATTATCCTGAGTTTTCAGCTCAGAATACTTATTAATTCATTAGATATCCAGGCCCTGAGTTCAGCTCAGCTCTCTAATGAATGGGTTCGATATTCTTGGAAAAGTCCAAGTCATACGAACTTTTTGTTATAACACATGATGCGATGACTCGACCCAGATGATTCGAAAACCACTCATGATGTTATCTTGCTTGTAATCACATCAATATGTGATAGTACAGATGGCTGGAGAATCTAAGCACCAACCCGTTTTGTACGAGCTTGATCCCGGGCAAATGGGGTTATTGTTGAGATGCTAGGCGAGTGTGTGTGATCCAGAAAGTTTTTCTAAAATTGCATTTAGGTCTAAAAAGATCTTGTCGTGTCCTTGCGACATTAAATTGAGAATTACTTACCTTTTGACTAATATCAGGGTATGAGTTTTAATTGCTCTAGATACTATATCTTGTTCACTTGTCTTATCATTACGTATTCATACTTCTCCTTTGACTGAGGGCTTGCTCGTCGTATTGACGCCCTAGTTTTGTTCACTAGGGATTGATGAAGATCAAGATGTGGATCAGGCGTACACTAAGAACGATCTCTATGAATGATGTGGAACGGATGGAATGTAGCTTCATTTTGAGAACATCTTCAATTATGTAAATTATGTGTTTGAAGACAATAAATCAAATATGTATATTATGTATTTTGATGAATTCTAGACCAAGTATGTAACATTTTTGGATAAATGAATTTCATGTCAATTGTGGAATTTCTGTGATTATGCCTTATATCTATGCCTATCCCGGACCTTACAGGCGACAACCGCAGGGTATAATTCGGTACTCATTGTACTGCTGCGTAGCCTGGAAAGAAATATCACGTACCTCGAGTCATCCTAGGAACCGGGGCGTGATAGCCATGTCAAAATCCACCTAGGGGATCTCGAAGAGGGTCATGTGGGCTTTCTACACGAATTTACGGATCGAAAATCGGAGTAGAATTGACAGAGAAATTGATCGGGGAAGTGGGATACCTTAAAGTGGAAATTTGTTGCATGGATGACGAGGGGCTGACTTTCGATGCTCCGTTCATCGCGCACACAACTCCGTTGCTGGTGAAACGAACTCGTAGACGAAGAGGGTATGTTCTACCACAATTTTCGTTTTGGAAGTCTAAGGTTTTGAGGTCTATGGAGAAAGTTATATATAAAACAAATTAGGTAAAAACCTAACACTACTATTATTACTAATACTAATAACCCAATGGCCCACTCACGAAAAAATTCGAGGCTTGCTGCTGTACACAGCAAGCATGGAGGGGGTGGGGCCCGCCCCTTTAAGGGGTGGGTTTGACCCTTTTTTTCTTTTCCTTTTTCTTTAAATCTTTTCTATATATTTATAACTATGTATATATATATATATATATATATATATATATATATATATATATATATATTTTATATATATATATATATATATATATATATATATATATATATATATATATATATATATATATATATCCATAAATCTTATTTAAAAATTTAAATACCAAATTAAATATTATCTACCCAATTATTTAATATATTTAAACATATCTACATATATATAAAATTCAAATCACAATAAATCAACTAAAAATAATAATAATATCTCTATAGAAAAATTATGTTTATTAAATCTTCGCAAAATAAATTTTAATAATAATAAATTAATAAAAATATTTCCAATGGGTGAACTTATTCCGCACACCCTTATCCGGGTCCAAAACTTTTGTACAAATATTGCACGATATTATTTTATAATAAAATACCAGTACTAGTACGAATAATTAAGTAATTAGAAATTGCTCCTAAAATTCTAAAATAATTTAGAAAATATTTGTATATAAATAAAATATGCCTACATGGCCACATTTGGTCACACTACATGCTTATATGGGCTTAAATTGGTTCGGGCCCAATTCGGACTGGTTTGGACAAACCGGGTCATCTAAAAATTAATATATGAAATAATATCTACATAAAATATTTTAACTGCGTTAATTCACAACTCGGCCTGGTTTTCCTAGTTCAGACTGAACTATGGCTAGGCCTCCCATGACATGGCTAATATACTGGTCAAAGCACACTGCTACATCTTTCGTGCCAAAATTCATGGTCGCCTTGTGCTCAAAACGCAACAATGGCTAAGGTTATTTTTAATAATTAATAAAAACCATAAATTGTATAAATTAAATTTGAAGTCTAATAAAATAATAAAAAATAATTTAAAAAATATGGATTTTACATCCTACCCAACTTACAAGAATTTCGTCCTCGAAATTTAGGATTAATAGGGTAGGTAGTGTTGAGTAATAGGAAGAGTAGTTTAAGGCGTGGATATAGCCACAGGACTAAAGTGATACCTTGGGTCTATCTATCAAGTACAGTGTCTTGTCTTTCTGAAATAAGTAAAAGGCAAGAACAATAAAGGTTTCAAAGACGAGGCTATCGAGTATGATTACGAGGTTCATAGGCGACAGAAATAATTCAAATGGGAGTTACCAATGATGTCGGGACGAGACCCTAAGGCAGGTTTAACTATGTCTCCATCCACGTAGAATAATTCATGGAAAGCGAACCAAAGTGCAATAGGTTGATCAGACCATAATGCACCGGTTCTGATTAGACAATATGTTAGTGGGTGCACCCAATAATATATGCCATGATCAAGCTTGATAACGAAATAAGCTTGCAAAACTGAAGCTACAACAGCAGCATGAGATAGTCAAAATATGAGCAAGGGAGGTACTGATGAAGAAAAATTTAAATAGTCCAAGATCTTTTAAAATCAAGTCTTGCCCGAAGTTTGGGCCTATACAGTTGTCTTGGTTGACTGGCTAAGTTAGTATCCTCTGAACTTATAGTCTAAGCAAACTTATCAACATGGGTCACAAGGACAAAGGCTTTGTTGGGCTGTGAGGTATTCTACCCAACTTACAAGGGTTAAACTAGTAATGGGATGGGACAATGGGTTAAGCAATCAAGATACAGCACAAATTTAAGCATTTAAGGAATTAAGTAGAACAAAATCACATATCGGGTCGAAAGAATTAAGTCGAGGTTGAATCCCTATCCATGGTCGAAAATATATCGGTATCATGGTAAAGATTATAGTTTGGCCATTTTGACCATAAAGTCATATCAAGAAATAGAGTAACAGGAGACGTGTTTTAGTGGGACATGATATATCTACATGAAGGTGGGCTTGTCTAGGACTTACATATGAAATTTGTTGGATGGAAAAGTCTAGTGTTGTACTCCAAATATCCAAGTCATAGTAAGGGACGCCAAAAGTTATAAAATAGAAAGTAGGAGTTCACAAGGTGATAATTAATGCACAAAAATAAAGAAGATCAAGTTAAAGCATGAAATAAAATTAATTAGAGAATCCAGTAAAAATAATTTAGGAACACAATTCCGGAGAGAAGATAGTCTCCTAGATGAGTACAGTTAAGGAACCATTAACTCATTATTCAAATTGCAAATGGGTTAGAAGGTCGCAATTAAAAGATCTAGAATTGAAGGAATGTCGAGTAAGTCGAGGTTGAAATACAGTCACATAGCTAGGTAGATGACTAACAACACTTGTGTATATACTACTATCATGGTCATAAGTAACATGGCAATTAGTGTGGAATACTTCTAACTCATTAGGGCTACCTTTGTGGCCTACCATTAATATTTTAACTCGTGTTTCCTCCAACAATTTCTGAATAAATATAAAAAATTTAACCACCAAAATTTGCTCACTTCAAGCTGTTCAAATTTATCATGACAAATATTTAATTCACTTTCATAAATCTCAAAGCAAATTTTTACCATGTTACTACTGACTTTTTTTTTAAAATTTTACTTTTCCACTCCAACTTTTAAACTCAAGAAACTCATGAATCAAAAAAAAAATTATATCACTTCATTACTTTAAAACTCTAAAAATTTCTCCAATAACCCTCAAGATAAACTTTTAACATATCACAAATAATCTAAAATTTACAGCTCAATATTTTAACACACTCATCACATAACTTCTATTTCTAAGTCATGGTAAATTCCTTTAATCAATCAAAATAACTTTTTACCACATCTTTAGTTACTTTTTCCAAAGATTGTAATATTAGCAATCTAACTTTAAATTCAATATTCAAATGATCTTATCAGTCATCAAATCAAATTTTTTTCCAAAATTTCTAATCAATCTCGAATAAACCTCTATTGTGTCACAAATCAAATCTATATATTTTTCTTCTTCTATCATTAATTCAAATCTTAAACTCAAAATTTTAAATAGGAGTTATCAATCATAATTCATACAAAAGTTTAAAGTCGATCCTCAATTTGGTTATATATCCTTCAAAATATTTTTAACCAAAATTCTTAATAGCATTACTCCAAACTTAAAATTAAAAATTTTACGAACTTATTAATTGGGAACCATACAACCCAATTTAAACCCAAGCTTTATCAACCGCCCTCATAATCTTACAGCAGCATTTAAATTTCAAAAATTCTTTTCAACTAACTTTATATCTATTCAAGGATGTATAGCTATAATCCAATAAATCACAAATATCAAATCTTGAAAATCAATCAATTTCTTAAACCAAGTATGAAATTCTATAAATCCTCTGGTGTTTACTATTTAGAAATCTCAAGGTTAAAACTTTTCGTGGTAATATCCTACTTTACCAATTACTAATCATTAAATCACACTAAAAGCCTTTTTAACTCAATTAGAGTCTTGAATGTATTCCAATTGCCAATATAACCATTCTAGCCATGTGTTTGACCTATGAGCATATACTAGTGTAGTCATCTTCCTAGTTGACACTAAGCACGAAAATAAGAATCAACGGTAGAAAGGAATCAAGCAAGATGCAATTCAAGGAAGTCGAACGAGAGTTTGGAATTTGAAGCCAAAGGTAGAGGTCAAGCTGTATGGATAAGATTTCTAGATTCTAATCCTTTGTTGCAGGCTCACATTGGTACAATTACATAACCGAAGTGACAAACTCGACCTGCATGGGCCACCATAAAAATATGTAACGCCCCAGTCCCAAAATACTTAGGACTAGGTACGTATCCATGCCAGCTGCATACATACAAAGTATACTCCAATATATGGAAACTTCGTATGAATACATAAGCTGTAAAATGCAGTAAACCAAGAGTAATCTAATCTTATCCACAAATAAAGAATAAAAGATATCATATAATCAACTGTAATAAGTCTTTGTACAATACGTTGGGCGGAGACAAATCCACTACCAACAAGAAAGAAAAAAATATACATGGAAACTGAAATGATTTGGCGGGAGTAGAAAAGGAAGACCCAAGACACGTCATCTCCGAATGAATAGAGAAGATCGCGACCTCGACTAGAACACCTGCAATATCACAGAAGCACACACCTGGAGAGATAACCAGGTCCTCAGAGGGACGTAACAAGATACATAAAGAACATGCCACATAACTGAATATATATACCATGTTATAAATCATAAGTAAAGTAAATAGTCCCACTCGTAACAAGATCCAATACCTCATCATCGAAACAGTGGACTACCACTACAACCAAACAAGGACAAGGGGTAGCACACTATGCCGCGATGAGACATTGTCCCAAGCTACTAATGGGACGGGGTGATATGACATTTGATGAGGGTTACCTGACCATTCTAATGTGTTTATGCAGTAAGAACAAACCTTCAATGCATGGGCACTCTGGCTCAGTAGCAGTAATCTCAGGTATGGTTCCATCAGGATACCAGGGACCTCAAAGCATAACATTCATCGAATGTCAGAGGCCAGCAGTAAATCAGGATCCAGGACCGTATCTTCCGCAGAGATAACCGAAAATAGGGAAGTGCATATGTGGCCCATACGTTAAGGAACTGTTCTTTCCACCCAATGCCTAACAGAGTCACATTCATGACTCATATACCTCTACTAACTGCTAAGTCTCCTAACATGCCTCTATTAGCAGTTAGCCCTAATACATGCGCATGGGGGATCAGCCCACACGCAAGAACCTCTATATGCTACTCATCTCACACATCCTTATGGTACAACTGTGTCAAGGTATATGCAATACACTACAAACGGTAGTCTCTTAACTCTAAGTCCACATGCAATCAAAGGATAATAACAAAGTATATCTAATATCATTGAGCAGACAATAAATCAAGAACGGTAAGAACTGAAAATAAATGAACAATGATATATAATAAAATGCAAACTGAATATAAACAGTTTAATGGCAAGGTATCTTGCCTGAGGTTATGTGCAAAGAGAATAATCCAGCAGCTCGAACAAACAAATAAACGAAGCAAGAAAAGCCAAATCTCGCAGATGACTCCGAATGCTGCAACAAACATCATGAACGAGTTTGGAATAAAAGATATGCCTAGGAAACATATGTCCAAAAGTTAAATTCTAGAACAGGGGCAAAATCGTAATTTTGGGTCAAAATGATGTCCACCGTTGGACCCGCTTTGCCCCGAAATACGTGCCAATATCTACGGTCTCTAAAATTATTAAACTATATGTTTACAGATTTGTTCGTATGAGATGAACCAAACGCTATGTCCAATTTTGGATTCCGGTGGGCCGTGCACAAAATCGTCCGTTGAGTGGGATTGTGGGCCCGCCAAAATAGCGTCCCGATCAACGGTCTCAGAATCGGACCAAACTTGGCTCTCAGGACCAGAAAAATATTTTGAGTCCAATGGAACAAGTTTCATCGCGATATGATAAGTGTGCAAAAAGTTGTGACTTAATTTGCAAAGGGTCGATACGGGGTATCTTGACGGATACGCACTGATTTCGTCGCACATATGCAACAAAATTGGGTTTCGTCAGTTCCCACACGTCGACAACATCCATACGAGCCTTTCGATGCATATAGTACACGACCACGTCACCCTGTTTGTCGGGGCGCATGCCATATCGGGTATTTTTCCACTTTTTAAAAACAAAATTTATAATATTTCGTAAAACTTTAACAACGTGCAACTTTTTACACACTAGATGAAAAGTGAATCCAGAAGGTGGGTTACAATCTCGGTTATGTTGTCTTTGACTGTATTTAATTAGTTTCTACAAAATCTTAAAGTACAGAACGAAAATTGGCTGACAAGTTGGTGTTTTACGACAGTTTTTAATATTCCAGAAAAGTGGTTTTTCTCCAACTTTGTCTCGATTTTTCGAGCAAGTTGGATGGCCATGTCGAAATCCACCTAGGGGATCTCAAAGAGGGTCATGTGGGCTTTCTACACGAATTTACGGATCGAAAATCGTAGTAGAATTGACAGAGAAATTGATCGGGGAAGTGGGATACCTTAAAGTGGAAAACTGTTGCGTGGATGACGAGGGGCTGACGTTCGATGCTCCGTTCGTCGTGCACACAACTCCATTGCTGGTGAAACGAACTCGTAGACGAAGAGGGTATGTTCTACCGTAATTTTCGTTTTGGAAGTCTAAGGTTTTGAGGTCTATGGAGAAAGTTATATATAAAACAAATTAGGTAAAAACCTAACACTACTATTATTACTAATACTAATAACCCAATGGCCCACTCACGAAAAAATTTCGAGGCTTGCTGCTGTACGCAGCAAGCATGGAGGGGGTGGGGCCCGCCCCTTTAAGGGGTGGGTTTGACCCTTTTTTTCTTTTTTCTTTAACTCTTTTCTATATATTTATAACCATGTATGTGTATATATATATATATATATATATATATATATATATATATATATATATATATATATATATATATATATATATATATGCATATATCCATAAATCTTATTTAAAAATTCAAATACCAAATTAAATATTATCTACCCAATTATTTAATATATTTAAACATATCTACATATATATAAAATTCAAATCACAATAAATCAACTAAAAATAATAATAATATCTCTATAGAAAAATTATGTTTATTAAATCTTCGCAAAATAAATTTTAATAATAATAAATTAATAAAAATCTTTCCAATGGGTGAACTTATACCGCACACCCTTATCCGGATCCAAAAATTTTGTACAAATATTGCACGATATTATTTAATAATAAAATACCAGTGCTAGTACGAATAATTAAGTAATTAGAAATTGCTCATAAAATTCTAAAATAATTTAAAAAATATTTGTATATACATAAAATATGCCTACATGGCCACATTTGGTCACACTACATGCTTATATAGGCTTAAATTGGTTCGGACCCAATTCGGACTGGTTTGGACAAACCGGGTCATCTAAAAATCAATATATAAAATAATATCTACATAAAATATTTTAACTGCGTTAATTCACAACTAGGCCTGGTTTTCCTAGTTCGGACTGAACTATGGCTAGGCCTCCCACGACATGGCTAATATACTGGTCAAAGCACACTGCTACATCTTTCGTGCAAAAATTTATTGTCGCCTTATGCTCAAAACGCAACAATGGCTAAGGTCATTTTTAATAATTAATAAAAACCATAAATTGTATAAATTAAATTTGAGGTCTAATAAAATAATAAAAAATAATTTAAAAATAGGAGTTTTACAGCGCGTGACGTTCAAAAACGACAGTGGCCAACCTGAGAGGCTCATATCCGTATCTCCAGCGGAGCTTCCGGGTTACAAGGAAAGTGCAATCGAAGCCCATACGATAAGGAAATGTTCTCCCCATCCAATGTACCTATCAGGTCGCATCCTTGACCATGTAACACTACTAACCGTCAAGTCTTCTAACATATAACTATTGACAGTTAAACCTAACGCACGTCCTATACGCATCAATGATCAGCCAACACGCAAGTCCGGATGCTATATGCTACTCATAACTCACACATCTCGTGGCACAACAGTGTCAAAGTTTATGTAATGTACTAAACTAGTGGTAGTCCCTTAACTCCAGGTCCATATGCAATCAAAAGATAAATAACAAGGTACAGCTAATATCACTGTGCAAGCAGTAAGTCAGGAACTGTAATAATGGTACAGCTAAAAGTACGGGAAATAAATACAAAGTGATATGCAATAAATAAAATACAGACTAATTTATAAATAGTAAATTATGGCAAGGTATCTTGCCTGGTGTGTCTTCTGGAGTGGTGCGATAATATGACAAGTCATGTCTTTCTAGTGGCCATGTTCGATGTGTAATGGTCCGAGAGTCACGAGGAATTAGGAAGGATGATCAGTCGCAATCAAGATAATTGAGAGAATTTGTGTGAAGAAATACATATATTATTTTGTAAAAATATTTATAATACTTTGAAAAATATCTTTCATTAGTCCAAAATATTTAAGATAAATACATACTTAAAAAATGAGTTTTTAATTTGGAAGCTACCATTTTATTAGTTAAAAAAATATTTTTTAGAAAAATACTTGAAAAATGAAAATTGTTTTAGGCAAAACTCTAAGTTTATCAAAATAAGTTTTCTAGGCGAAATCTACGATTTATTACTTAAAATCATTTTAAGTAAATACTTGAGAGTTCCTACATGTTTGAAAATCGATGTAAAGACAAAAATATTTTTGTCACAAAAATAAGTTTTTAGAAGATATTATAAAACATCAAGGAGTATTATCATTACTAATAGTAACAATTAACAGTGTTAATTTCAATAGTAATGACCTTAATAAACCTTTAACAAGTATACTTATATGTAATAATAATAATAATAATAATAATAATAATAGTAATTCTAATAACAATAATAATACTAATAATAAGAGTAATTATAATAATAATAATAATAAACCAAAATATTTTGAAATATTTGTCTGCATATCTATAAGTTTAACTGGTTTAATAAAAAATAACAAATAAAGAGAAAAAAAACAAAAGTATACAATCCCCAAGTCAACACAGCACTTGTTGTGTTTTCCCTTTCCCAAAAATGGGGAAAAGATACGCGAGAGAGAGAGAGCAGGTTAAGAGCGGAGGGGGCTTACCAAAGGGGTGGCTCCGACGTGTGGCCGGCGAGCAGGGGAGTCCGCGAGGCGGCGGCGGTGGCGCTGGAGAGAGCTTCGGCGTAGAGGCCTCGGCGACCGATGGAAGGGAGGTCGGTGGCTGAGATCGCGGCGGATGGGCGCACTGGAGGCGGCTGTTCGGGGGTTCGCGGGAGGCGGCGGAGTCGGGTGGCGTCGGATGGAGGCGGTGACCGGTGGCTCGGCCTAGCACGGTGGCGGACGATGAAGGTTAGGGTTTCACCTTCTTCTATTTTGCTGTGGTGTCGATGGTGGTCTATGATGATGGTGGTGATGGTGATCTGGTGGGTTGTCGACGGTGGGTTACGGTGGTGGTATCTGGAGGTGGTGGTTTTTGGGGTCGCCGACGATGGGCGACGGTGACGGTGGTGGTGGTGCGTGGCGAAGGGGCGGCTACTCTGGTGTAGCGGTTCAAAATATTGGTAAAGTGGCTGACGATGGTGATGGATCGGGTTGTTGTTCTGGCCGAGAACGGCCAAGGCAGGATAGCCATGGCGGAGGGTTACTGTGATCTTGCTGGTGGTGGAGGTACGGACTGAGGCTGAGCGAATAAGCCATGGTGGCTATGATGATTGCGGAGTTGCCGGCAAAGTGGCAGGAGTTAGATTTAGGAATGAGTCATCGTGTCTGGGATGTCCGGCACGACGTGGATAACTGTAAAATTGTTGGAATAAGAACGTGTGATCACCGACACGATGCACAATATTGCTGTGGTGGAAATATGGATGAGTACCTCTCCTTATATAGGAGGTGGGAATTCCCAGTTGGAATAGGATTAGGATTTATTAAAATCCCCACTAGATAATGTCATATTAAATTAAAATTTGAATTAAACTTTAATCGTTCAAATCCAAATCAAAGTTAGATAAAAACTTCCATTTAATTCAAATTCACATGAAATCTTTTCTAATTTAAATTATCCCAAAATAATTCAAATATTATATAGAACAAAATCTTAAATATCTTTTTCATAAATATTAAAATATAACATTAATTAATTTCAAAATCAAGGTAATTACTTAAATATTAAATCATAAAGTAGCTTTTTATAAATAACAAAAATATGTTACTATACAAATTTCAAATTCCGCAAATATCTAGAATATATTTTATATAAACAAAAACTTTCCAAATCTCTATTTATTTTTAATCGACGACAAAAGAAAAAATATTTATCACATTTATTTGAACATGTACTTTCCTATATAATAAATTTATAAAAATATTTTTCTAACATATGTACCTCAACACATATTCGCACTCGTTGAGAAATTACGAAACGCAAATCCCGCACGTTACATAAATACAACAAAGTGAACTCGTATGCGACATGCCGATACGAAGTACGAAAATAATAAAAAGTATTTACAAATTGTAGTAGATATTTAGGGGTTTTACATCCTACCCAACTTAAAAGAATTTCATCCTCGAAATTTAGGAAAATTTAGGGTAGGTAGGGTGAAGGAGATAGAAGCAGTATATTCGAATAGATGTACGAGATCTTCTTGGGACGAGAATGAAAGCAAAATATTCTGGTGGTAATATATACGATCGGAATAAGAAGACCATTTTATGCAAGTGAGTGGAACTGTCCTTCCTCCTCCTTACTCCTTCATATTTAATAAAATAGAGTAGTGTGATACTATGAATTGTCCATAAAGTTCCTATATTTTAGTGCTGGATAATGGATATGCTTATGTTGTCTAATATTGGAATGTACAACACATAAATGTTGAACTGCTGAATGAATCACACTTGAACTGCTAACATGACTTGATGCCTGAGAAGGAATCAATAATGCCCCTTTATGCTAAACATTGCCTGAACAAGTAGAATACTTGAACAATGAAATTCCTTATTAATGATAGAGTAAGAATGTATTGGCTATGCTATCGACCCAATGAACTGAATAAAATACGAAATCATGTACACTCTGTGTAACTGTTGCGTAGAAATAAAATATTGCATGTTTTCTTATAAGCAATGAGATGAAATGATATTGTCCCTATGAAATAAAATGCTACATGTTCCTTGAGAAATGAATAATATGGGAATGCTTCAATGTATCTAAGTTGATAGAACAAGAAATAAATGATTGGAAACAATAAGAATTGATAAGGCTTGGGATTGTTGAGATCACCATGTGAAATGATGGTAATATTAAGAATGAATAAGTCATTAAACATGACTTGAATGAGATGAATGATGATGCACTGTTGTCTTTATTTCTTTTATTATTTTTACCATGCGTTTACGTTCACGATCGAGTCGGACACGCAATTGTATGGTCATGGACAACTTATGCATAAGGGATTGGGATATATTTTCTCGGATGGTTCCCCTGAATGAAAGGGCGATAGATCCGGCCTAGGAGGAAACATTGGCGTGCCAGTAGGGGCACGGGTTTTACGAGGCATCCTTTGGGGCTAGCTACCTTTTCTGGAGTCATCGCATTACCAATGAAGACCTATATGGCAACGTCCGTATGGTTAAACAATGCCAAGTGACCATGTAGTCAGAATGCACGCTAATGAATGTTTTGTGCAGGCAGAGTAAGCATATTTGCTAACCTGTATTTGATGCAGGTACGAGGAGTAAGCTATCGGTAAAAAATCACTTAAATGTGATACTATTCAATATATATGTTGGTTCAACTTGCCTGCTTAACCTGTTAAATTCAGTATGCGAACATGTTGCCTTGTTATTAAAGAACAGGTAGGCAACTCTAGAGGAGGGTGAATAGAGTTTATAACAATAATATCCAAATAAAAATTAAACTCTTTTCACCAACAGTAAATAATCAGAGTAAATGCAGAAATAGAAAGATCAAGAGAGCATACGCAAATACAGTCGTTTTTAACCTGGTTTCCCTCGTGGAGGACTAGTCCAGGCCCGACAACTCTAGCTCAGGATTAAATCCACTATTTGTGAAATAGTAGTTACACCCCGTGCCTTTTCCTCAGAAGAGCACGTCATCTTCTTACAAAGATCGTTGTGGCGATGCTTGAAATTTTCCAAGCGACTTTCTTGACTCTTGCACAAACTTCTAACTGAATAGCACTGAGCACTTTGAGGCTTAGGAAGCTTGTGGCTAGTAGATGAGAAGGTTAAGGCTTATATGAGGCTTATAAAGAAGAGAGGAGAAGATTGGATGATTGAAAATGAGAGAATTCAAGGCCTATTTATACTAGTTGGAATAGGCAGAATTCTGCCAGAATTCTGTGTCAAGAATTCAAATTTTTGGCCTTTTGACAACTAGCATACAGCAAACCCTAAAAATTAGAGTCTTGTAATTTAGGGGACAGAGTTCGGCCCGAACTCTGTGTGGAGGCAGAGTTCGGCCCGAACTCTGTCTCTATAGGACAGAATTGCTCATATGGGCTTTTGTGGGCTAGTTTGGTTTAGTGGAGCTTTTGGTTTTGTTTGGAGATAAGGTATAGGCCCAAACTACTTAGTGCTACTCAGTTTACATTTAGCTAGACTCAATAAATGTAAAAATACAGACTCAAAAACCGAGTACGCTGCAGGAGAGAGCCGACGTCCGTCTGCACTGAGTTCTGTCTTGATGTGTCATATTGAATGATGACAAGTATCATATTATCAATTTTATAAATATTTGGTTGACTGTGATTTTGGGTCAACAATCTCCCCCATATTGATAATTGACAAAATGATATTTGTATATTCAATGTTCATACCTGGACACAAGTAGTAGTCATGCATAGAAGCAATAGCACCCCCGTAAAAATAGCTCCCCCGTACACATAGCTTCTCTGTAAGCCAATGTTCCTTATTCCTGATAAACATAATCTCTACCAAAACATAGATATCACATGATATGATAAAAATAAAAAAATCAAATAAATCTCCCCCTTTGTCATTTATCAATGATGCATGACAAATATGCATATCAAACTCAAACAAATAGAAGACTATAGAAGAAATTAACTGGCAAGCACACCATATTAATGATAAACTGTAGATAAAGTCTGAAGATCCATAGAACATAGAGTGTACTCATACAAGAAAATCAACTACATAAACATAAGTCCATAATGCAGAAAAACTAAAATAAGATCATCATCAACAGCAGGTATGGAACCACATCCTTCATAGAGCGCGAGATGGTCCAGCACCGTCAGATGGATCAGTATCCGAACGACGAAGATCCACGAAGGCTGTATCCGGATCCAGATATCGCATAACCTAAGGGTCGTCGATACGGTACTCATCGCGATATGGATCCCACTCCATAGGAAGTGGCATAGAAGGATGCCGAGACATAGTATACCGGATGTCATGCAATGAGCTGCTGATAGCACTCATCTGTAAGGTGGTACGATAGTCAAGCTGGGTCCAGCGATCGTCCTCCAACATGAAACAATCGTGAAGCATGGTCTGGATAGACTCGAGAGTAGTAGGAGGTGCGGGCGCAGGCTGCCCAAGAGCAGGTGCATCAGCCTGAGCATCATAACCGGAATGCTCGAACTCAGCAGGAGATCCGACAGCTGCCTGAAGCCGCCTTGCCTTAGATAGAAAGGCGAGAACTGGAAGGAATTGGCACTCATCGAGAGGGACATTAAAAGCACGAAAAACCATAGGCAAATAGAGAGCATAAACTAAAGAACGTGGCCTCTTCCTTGCATTGATCATCTAGTCCATCATAGTACATGGAAGGTTTAACGAGACATAGAAGTGAAGGTGATACAAAGCAGAAATCTCAAAATATAAAATATCATCAGTCGATCCCGCTTTGGGTAGGATAGTGGAGAAGATAATACGATAAAGTTCGTAGAAATAAGGGTTAAGGAATTTTGCAAGTAACTTGCGTGGATGTGTGTTCGGGGTACACAAATCGTCCTTGAAGCTCTCAAGGGAAGACCCATCGGGGAATTGAAACTTGTGTGCATCGACAAGCTTCTCCCAAGAGTTGGGTTCTAGAATCTCGAGATATTCTGCAAGTTCAAAATCATCGAACGAGATGTCAATTCCAGCAACACAAGAATATAAACGTATGTCATCAAATATGAGATTGTAATAAAACATTTGAATTGCATTCAAGTAAATAAGTGAAGTAGTAGAAACTAATTCATCAAGACACAGATCATAAAATAATGAGTCATAGCGAGAAAATATAGTGAAGTTGATGGGATGACCCGCGCACACGGGCCGTGATCGAAAATCATTGAACCATTCGTATGAGGCGTCCAATGACACAAAAATTCAATCATCAAATGTGCTGGGGTCACTGGGTCATGGTGGATTGAAAAGAGGATGAATAGGTTGATCATCACGAGGAGGAGGGTTCGATGAGGAAGTACCCTCGGTTCGAGCCCGTTTACCTCTATTAAACAACCTAGGTGCCATTGAACAATGAAGAAAATTTGAAATTGAGATAGAGAGAAAAGAGAAATTATACCGTAAAAGAATTATGGAGAATGGAAGAGAATGATGCAAGAGTTGTTCTCCTTATGTTTGGAGAAGAAATTCATACTAAATAGAGACTTCTAGGGTTAGGGTTTGAAGAGGAAGGAGTTTGAGAAGTTTTAGAGGAGGCAATGGAGAGGGGAGAGAGGGAGAACCCGAATTTGAGAAAGGGGGTTCGGATGGTCGGGTGAATCCTGGACCGTAGGATCAAAACGGATGAATGGCTGAGAGCAACTGGAAATTCTGGAACAGCCAGACCGAATTTTGCCAGAACTCTGTGTGAGGCAGAGTTCGGCCCAAGTTCTGTGTTCTGGGACCAGAACTGAAGGCAGTTTAAAAATAGTTTGAAACCAGTGCCAAGTTTAAAAGAATGAATAGAATGGATAGAAATTTAAGAAACTCAAAAGGAAATGGCTAAGTAGAAAGTCTTCAAATGAAAATTGAATGAAGTTAGAAAATTTAAATATGTCAAGTTATAAATGAAATTGAACCATATAATTAACAAGGAGTTATGACACAAATCAGTACGGTGAAACTGCCATGGGGTAGCTGCAGGGGCCGGATCCCAGCTAGCGGTAGTCCGAAGACTAGTGCACCGTGTCACTTAGACTTTTACGCCTTGTTGTCAGAAGGACCCTTTCGACTTGTACCCATAGCAAAGTCATCATAAAGACCCGTGACATAATCGATATTTACGCAGGCCAATTTATTGAATAATCGCTTTATCCAAAATTCCTAATTCACGACAAAGAAAGTTGAATCGCTCTTCGGATAGTGGTTTTGTAAAGAAATCTGCCAGCTGATGATCAGTGTCAATAAATTCTAGGTTTATAATGCCATTCTGTTGATGATCATGCAAAAAGTGGTGACGAATTTCAATGTATTTCGTACGTGAGTGACATATAGGGTTCTTAGTAAGATTGATTGTACTAGTGTTATCACAAAAATAGGAATGTGTATAAAAGATAGGTTATAGTCTGCAAGGGTTTGCTTCATCCATAGAATTTGTATACAATAATGACCAGCTGCGATATATTCAGCTTCTGTTGTGGATAGTGCGACAGAATTCTGCTTCTTGCTAAACTAAGAGACTAGAGCCTTGCCTAATAAATGACACGTACTGCTCGTACTTTTACGGTCGACTTTGTATCCCACGAAATCAGCATCCGAATAACTAATAAGGTCAAAGGATGTGGATTTGGGATACCACAAGTCCACTGTAACAGTACCCTTAAGGCATCAAAAGATACGCTTAACGGCGGACATGTGAGATTCCTTAGGACTAGCTTAATAGCGAGCACACAGACAAACACTAAACATGATATCGGGACGACTAGAAGTTAGGTAAAGTAGACTACCAATCATACCTCGATACGTACGTTGGTCAACAGGTTTGCCGCTTTCATCAGGTTCCAGCTTGGTCGTAGCAGCCATAGAGATTCTGATTGGTTTGACGTTGTCAATATCAAACTTCTTCAACATATTCTTTGTGTATTTTGACTGGCTGATGAAAGTTTCTTGCGAAGTTTGTTTGACTTACAATCCAAGGAAGTAGGTGAGCTCCCCTATCATGCTCATCGTAAATTCGTTCTGCATACACTTAGCAAAATCTTGGCATAGATTTTCATTAGTGGACCTAAATATGATATCATCAACATAGATTTGTACTAAAAGAATGGTGTCTTAAAAACTTTTGATAAAAAGTGTAGTGTCAATCTTCCCTTTTGAAAAACCTTTATCAAGTAAGAAATTGCTTAGGCATTCATACCAAGCTCTAGGGGCTTGTTTGAGGCCATATAGTGCTTTCTTGAGTTTGAAAACATGGTCGGGAAATTTATGATTTTCAAAACCAGGGGATTGTTTTACAAAAACTTCCTCCTTAATAAAACCATTCAGAAAAGCACTTTTGACATCCATTTGAAAAAGTTTAAAATTTTGAAAGTTTGCAAAGGCACAAAGTATCTGAATGGATTCAAGTCTTGCAACAAGAGCATACGTCTCATCGTAGTCGATACCTTCCTCTTGGTTGTATCCTTGAGCTACTAGACAAGCTGTGTTGCGAGTGACTGAACCATCTTCATTTACTTTGTTACAAAAAACCCATTTAGTACCAATGATTGAATGGTTAATAACTTCCCAAACCTGGCTTTTTTCGAATTGGTTGAGTTCTTCTTGTATAGCTAAAATCTAAAACTCATCATTAAAAGTTTCTAAAATAGTTTTAGGCTCAATCTGCGAAATAAAAGCAGTGCTAGCAATAGAATTTCTTAACGATGATCGAATACTTACTCCGCGTGATACCTCACCTATTACCAAGTTTTCTGGGTGTGACAGCTTAAACGCGAACTTCTTCGGTAAGCCTTCCAGAGAATTAGTTTCAGGGGTGGTATTCTGTCACCCCCAGTTTTCAAAAACAGGAGTATTTTTGTCATTTTACATTTTTGAATAGTTTTAAATTTTATTTTATTATTTATAATATTATTTTGGGGTTGAAATTTATTTTATTATTTATGATATTATTTTGGGGTTATTTGAGTCGGGTTCGAATTTTAACTCAATTCGACTTGAAACGGGGACCCGGGGGGTAGTTTGACTCTAGTGGAACCCACACACTAGTTAGACATGGCCCATATGATATTAATTTTAGTCCACATGATATTAATTTTAGTTAGTAGTTAGACTAATTATTTTGGTTAGCATTAATTGAGATTAGTGATTTTGGAATGACCAAACTACCCCCGACTTAAACCCCTACCAATATATTAGCTAATAGATTAGTGCAAGGGGCTTTTAGGCATTTCCTAATATGACAAAAACTACTTTAATGGCTGGCCACTTGGAGGGGGGATAAGGGGTGAGTCATCATCTCTTCCATTTCATTTTATCCATCCATTTTCTCTCTCATGTTCTTCCCCAAATTTCTAGAGAACAACTCCATTGATTTCATCTCCAAATCCACCATTTCTTCCACCAAATCTTCTTCTCTTCTCCTCTACTCCATAGTTAGAGGGTGCTAGCCAAGTTTGGGAGGAATCGGAGCTCGTTCGTGTCCTTTTAGAAATCTCTACGTATCGGTGTCGTGTGGGAAGGCCTTTTCCTTTGAAACTCTCTTCCGGAAGGTATAATCTTTCCTCTAATCCACCCCAACATGCATATAGAATTATTTTGGACCCATAGGAATGACCCCCATGGTTGTATCTCCATTTGTGTCCATTTTGTGTCCATTTGGAGGTCATAGGAGTGTCCTTGTGTTGTGGATGTGTTCATGTTACATATATAGATTTATATATATATTGTAATGAGAGTGTATCTATATTTATATACGAAATAAATGGTTCATGATGATTATATAATCAAGTTTGTGAGTGTGGTTCCTCATATTATTATTGTTGTGGATAATTAGGATATATATTGTGTATTCTTTTGGCTCAAACTATTTAAATCCGTCATGATTTTTATCCACGTTTTTAAT
Source organism: Iris pallida (assembly GCA_029216955.1). Lineage (NCBI taxonomy): Eukaryota > Viridiplantae > Streptophyta > Magnoliopsida > Asparagales > Iridaceae > Iris > Iris pallida. The sequence goes on from JANAVB010025198.1 coordinate 15,573,302, forward strand.
TTCGGCCCTAACTTAGAAATGCCATAACTTCTAGCTCAAAGCTCGGTTTAATCTCCCGTTTTTTTAAAAGAAACGTATTGAAGTTAGCTTTCCAAAAACATATATTAATAGGCCTAATTCTTTCTATAAATTTCTAGAGAATTATTTGAGTGTCAGCTGTATGAAAGACAAACGCGTTCTCGGTGTTTTCGCGATTCCCGGAGTTTTCGGAAACAAAAACGTGATCCGTTTGAAGTTTCGGAAAGCTAACACATAGATCTATAACATACTTTAATCCTAGATTTCAATTCATGCTGAGTTGGTATAGTATTGATTATTAGTAGGAGTTACTATTCGGCATATGCATTTTGTGCACCCTTGTGTGTAATATAATGTTCTATTTGATTTTAACCCGTGTTAATGTATATACATTATGTAACTAAATAGAGAATGCAAGCATGAGTAAATGGTTAAATAAATGATGTATGAGGTATAAGTATCCTATCTAATGTAAGCATGTATAAGTATGGCTTGTAATGAATATGTAGGTTCCATAGTATGTAATGTATGGTGCATATAGTAGTGCAAGAGAATAAATGAATGATGAATGAATGCAAGCATGAATGTAATGTAATAATAGATGTAATGTATGCAATATACAAGTTAATGAGATGTAATATTCTCTGTTAACACAAATTCTATATTACCTCATGTACCTCTTACACTATGTTGACACTATCACACTTGACACTTTGTTCACTTACACTTTGACACTCTTTGATATGTATACACTATGTATGCCCATTTAACCCTCACTTGTCCCTTTGCCATGTTCACATACACACACATAGCCTCTTAAATAAGTATTTATGAATATAGTTAACTTAGCTATGTATGTATATTATATATATGGTAGCATATTGTATTATAATATATAAGTTTATATAGCCATTGAAATGCCATGATTATAGAACTAATGTTGAATACCAATATATGAATGTGTATATATATGTAGACATGTATAGCTTAAAGTAATAGATTACCTAGTGTATATCTAATGTGAATTCTTGCCTATTTGAGTATTGAATAATTGCATGCTATATAGAGTTGGGTGTATGTTGGCTTGTATAGCCTTGTATTGATGTGTGCTTGCTAGGATAGTCTTGGTTAGGCCTAGTAAGACTTGCTGGGTTAGGACATGACCTAGTTTGACCTAGCTTGACTAGTGCAGTTGACCAAAAGTTGACCAAGGGTTGACTTTGGCCTAGTTGACCGAGATTCATGTAGAATGCATTATAATGCTTTGTATTACCCTTCTAGATATGTTGTGACTTGTGTTGTTCTAATTAGGAGCCAGACACCTCTCCTCGGACAGTATCTTATTTTAGGTCTGTGATCACTCTGAGCATCTGTTCACCTATCAGCTCAGGACCACAGGCGAGTACATTCACTGATAGTTTTTATTGTCTTGATATCTACTATATCCGATTCAGTCGTAGTGTTTTACTTGATTCCCGACACGACAGTTCACGGACTAGTATACATCGGATCCTGTCATGAGATGTTATTCATGGACTTTCTTGGTATATGAGTATGAGATATTTCCGTGTTCCGTGCTTGTATAGACACCGATTCCTAAGGGGACTAGCTACCCTCTTACGGAACCCCGTGTCATGACGTGCCATGTCCGGATCCGTGGTATTATTCGGGGGATAGAGGGGAATTATTAGGGGTTATGTGATCAAAGCCTCCGTGTGATATTTCCGTGTTTTGCTAGCGCCACCCTCACCTCACGTAGGGTATAGCAGATACCCCGTGCCGGTTATCCAGGTTGGCCGGCATGACCCTCTTCGGAGGCCCTCTTTAGAGGTTCCGTGTGATTGTCGGGCCAAGTGGATGACCTTTCTATGATTCCCTAGCCGATCACATTTCGCCCTAATAATTCAAATCACTTTTTATTTATTTGTTGTCATATCTTACATTCCAGTTCACCTTTACTTACTGTACTTTCACCATGCTATGATTCATTTCTCATATGCTCTACCTGCCTTTTATACTGTACCATGATGATGGGACTAGGTTCTGTTCGGAAGAAGGGTTACAACCCCGGTCCTTGTTTGGTTTAAGGATTGTAACTCGGCTTTCGAATGGTTTCCAAGTCGCCTATATTCTTTGTCTTGTATTTCATTATTACTGTCTCTTATAGTATTTGTCAATTTATATGGAACTATTGTTGGTGTTTTGTACTTGCTCATTTTCCTGACAGGATACGTTAACAAATTTTACAGATAGCTTGGAGATTTCCTGCTAGCCTAGAGGAGACCCATTAGAGGTTGTTTAGTTAGCTGTTCTCAGTTGTCTGGAGTTGTATTTATTTTATGGAATACTGTATTTGAGTTTTGAGATATATTTCTGGGTTTTGTACCTTAGACACTTAGACTTCTATCTGTTGTATCTCTTTTCGATTTCATGTTTTATCTATCTTCCTTTATGCTCTACCTTAGATGTGATTGAGTTTACATTCTGCTATGTTACCCCCATTCGGGGAGTATAAACTGTTTAGTCTTATACTGTTAGATGCATTGAGACATAGGACAGCGTTCTACCGTCGACACTGCAGCGTAGGCTGGGCGTTGTTACGTTCTCGTGCCCTAACTCTAGGGTGCGGGTCGTGACATGTTTTTAGTGGTAGCCCATGCAGGTCGAGACTAAAAGTGTAGTGGTATTCGAACTAGAGTACCACTACAGCCTACCGTAGGATTAGGATATGTTTTGAAGGTACTCAATCACAGTTAGGACCCTTGAGAGATTCTCGGGACGACCCTTGAGAATCTTATTTAACTTCGATTTGAAAACTCTTTTTCCTTGATTGATTTATCTTTACTTTCTGCTATTGAATTTGATTTTGATGGATTATTATTGAATTTGAGTTTGTATTTATTGATTTTGAAGGATGATTATTGAATTTTAAATTTTGATGATAGCTGTTGCATCCGAGTTTGTATTTTTATGGATTTTTGTTCATTTTTGGATTTTGATGTTCATTGATAAATTTGAATTAATTTTTGAGTATTCATTGTTGATTTAAATTAATTTTGTCAAGATGAAATTATATGGGCTAGGTCATCTAAGTTATGGAGTCTAGTCTTCTACAGTCATATTAGCCAGCATGGTGAGGACATATAGTTTGACTTGGATATATCTCTCGGGTGTGGGAATTTAAGATTTTTGCAGCAACCTAGCGGCATTACGAAAATGTTAAATACCATGATTTTAGAGGTATGTGCCTAAGTCGAGGACTCTGTGATTATCGTAGCCTTGCTTACTAGTATGACGAGGATTTAGTGTACCATGATTTTGGACAGACGCATATGATTATCAGATTGTACCTTAAATGTTTTCGAAACATGTTTTCTCTACTTTTGTTTTTGTCCTTCAAAAAAAAATTATTAATTGTTTTGTTTTGTTTGTTTCTCATTATTTAACTTAAGAGTAGGTTTGCCTGTTTTATAAACCTTTGCGTAACTTCTTGCTACGAGTTTCTTCTTAATGCAATGAATCGATAATTTTGCTAGACTTTATCTTGGATTTGATAATTTAGCTCTGGATTTCAAAATGGTTCTTCTTTAAATAGATAAGCAAAATAGATTTTATCGTTATTTCTTCCTTGCTATTATTCTTGTATTAAATAATAATAATAAAACTGTCTTGATTACGTCAATCACCTGCTTGCAATTTTGGTAGGAATCTAAATGTTAGTCTTAACGTAGAAATAATTTTTTTATATTAGGACATGAGAATATGTATATGAATATATATAGCAGACACTTTGCCTAACACGTATGCATGCTACACTTGATTTTTCCACCTATCTAAATATATATTAATATGTTGTTGATGTTTAAATTGTCAAAACCCCAATATTTCTGGTTCTTTGCTTTTCCACGTTTAAATTCGTAATTTAAATATAAATTTTATATTATTAGTTATGTTTACATCACTGCACATGTATGTTATACGTGGGGTTTCAATTCAAAATTTTGGTTGAGTTTTGTGTTTAAATTTGTAAAATCTGAGACTGTGTGCATGTTAACCCTTGATGCGGGATTCCAAATGTTAGTTCAAATTGCTGTTTTATTTCTTAAATGTAATATTTGAGCTATATACCTTGTGGGAAGTAGGGATATAAATTTAGGTTTCATATTCTTACATGTTAGTTGTGATAAACATTGAGTTGGTTTTTAATGTTCAAATTTTTCCAAAATCCTGAAAACTAGTTACATGTTAACATTTTTACATTGATTTTCATGTTTAGTTAAATTTCAGATTTAACATGTAATATTGAACTGTGTGCATAGATAAATGTATGGATAGTATGTTAGGGTTTCATTTCTATCATGTTAGGATGTATTAGGACCATTGAGATGGGTTGCGATGTTTCAAAACCCTAAAATCTGAGACTGCATTATGTTAATATTTCACTGTTTTAAATGTTAGCTTATTTTTAGACTTTGCATGTAAATGCTGAACTAAAACTGGGTTTAACCTTTCAATACTAGGCTATAACCCTGTACAAGGACACACACACCCTCTTTATATATATATATGTATAAGGTTAGCCATGCATGTTATGAGTAAATAAGTTGCGTATTGTAGATTGTTTAACCAATATGCCATGATTAGTGTAACTTGATAGCCGTTGTTTTGAAACCCAATTTCTCATATACAATTTCATGTATATTTCGTCTACACACATGCCTACTATCTTACCATATTAACCTGTTCACATACACCCATACACACACAAACCATATAACATTACATAATGCCAGCTTTTTCCTCTCTAACGCTCTCTATATATATTGTGATTGGATTTCAATGCAAGTGACTTTCAATTCTTTAACTTTGAAATTGATTTTTCTGTACCCTTTTAGATTATTGGAAGTTACCTTTCTTATTTTTATATTTTTTTTATGAGTACCAGCTTTCACATAGGATGGTAGACTGTCTTACAGTTTTGATGATTTGCTATTTCTTTATCTTTTTTCAGTTTAGCACTCTAGATTTCATGTGTGTTTGATACCCTATGACCGTCTTGGTTTAGCATGACTAGTATACCTAGATGAGACTTTCACTACCACCGTATGCAATGACCCTGTATGTCGTCCTTTTGATCACATGATTTGTTTTAATCTGGGACTTTGATTGTGGGGGTTTGACCTAGAGGGAGTATGGACATTTTAATTTCGAGGATGAAATTTTTTCTAAGGTGGGTAGACTTGTAACACCCAATTTTCTAAAATGAGAGTAATTTTGAAATTTTGTAATTTTAATCATTTATTGATTTGACATTTAAATCATGATATAATTTTTGGTAATTTTTAAATCATTTTAAAACTATTTAAATTCTTGACTTGTAATTTTGATGTTTTGCTAGTGAAACCCTAGAGACTGTTTGACCTAGAGCCTAACCATGTGATTAGGATGTTTTAATGTCATTTCTGGCCTAAGGATATTTTATATTTGACCTCCTTAAATTATTTTGATATTTATTGCGTTGGTGATTGTTAATTTTGACCTTTGATAGGTGTGATGGTTTTGTGTCTGTATCGGACACGTATCAGTTTTTATTTACAAATGTTTGATGTGCCTCAAGGGAATTTTTATTGCTGAGTTTTTTTGAAAAGTATTTGAATGAGATTGTTTTCTGCATGTGTTTACTGTGATTGCTTTGTTTTAAATTCGAGGACGAAATTTTTTTTAAGGTGGATAGATTTGTCACCCCCAGTTTTCAAAAACAGGGGTATTTTTGTTATTTTACATTTTTGAATATTTTTAAATTTTATTTTATTATTTATGATATTATTTTGGGGTTGAAATTTATTTTATTTTTTATGATATTGTTTTGGGGTTATTTGAGTCGGGTTCGAATTTTAACTCAATTCGACTTGAAACGGGGCCCCGGGGGGTAGTTTGACTCTAGTGGGACCCACACACTAGTTAGACATGGCCTACATGATATTAATTTTAGTCCACATGATATTAATTTTAGTTAGTAGTTAGACTAATTATTTTGGTTAGCATTAATTGAGATTAGTGATTTTGGAATGACCAAACAACCCCCGACTTAAACCCCTACCAATATATTAGCTAATAGATTAGTGCAAGGGGCTTTTAGGCATTTCCTAATATGACAAAAACTACTTTAATGGCTGGCCACTTTGAGGGGGGATAAGGGGTGAGTCATCATCTCTTCCATTTCATTTTATTCATCCATTTTCTCTCTCATGTTCTTCCCTAAATTTCTAGAGAACAACTCCATTGATTTCATCTCCAAATCCACCATTTCTTCCACCAAATCTTCTTCTCTTCTCCTCTACTCCATAGTTAGAGGGTGCTAGCCAAGTTTGGGAGGAATCGGAGCTCGTTCGTGTCCTTTTAGAATCTCTACGTGTCGGTGTCGTGTGGGAAGGCCTTTTCCTTTGAAACTCTCTTCCGGAAGGTATAATCTCTCCTCTAATCCACCCCAACATGCATATAGGATTATTTTGGACCCATAGGAATGACTCCCATGGTTGTATCTCAATTTGTGTCCATTTTGTGTCCATTTGGAGGTCATAGGAGTGTCCTTGTGTTGTGTATGTGTTCATGTTACATATATAGATTTATATATATATATTGTAATGAGAGTGTATCTATATTTATATACGTTATAAATGGTTCATGATGATTATATAATCAAGTTTGTGAGTGTGGTTCCTCATATTATTATTGTTGTGGATAATTAGGATATATATTGTGTATTCTTTTGGCTCAAACTATTTAAATCCGTCATGATTTTTATCCACGTTTTTAATTTCAGCCCTAACTTAGAAATGCCATAACTTCTAGCTCAAAGCTCAGTTTAATCTCCCATTTTTTTTAAAAGAAACGTATTGAAGTTAGCTTTCCAAAAATATATATTATTAGGCCTAATTCTTTCTATAAATTTCTGGAGAATTATTTGAGTGTCAGCTGTACGAAAGACAAACGCGTTCTCGGTGTTTTCACGATTCCCGGAGTTTCCGGAAACGAAAACGCGATCCGTTTGAAGTTTCGGAAAGCTAACACATAGATCTATAACATACTTTAATCCTAGATTTTAATTCATGCTGAGTTGGTACAGTATTGATTATTAGTAGGAGTTACTATTCGGCATATGCATTTTGTGCACCCTTGTGTGTAATATAATATTCTATTTGATTTTAACCCATGTTAATGTATATACATTATGTAACTAAATAGAGAATGCAAGCATGAGTAAATGGTTAAATAAATGATGTATGAGGTATAAGTATCCTATCTAATGTAAGCATGTATAAGTATGGCTTGTAATGAATATGTAGGTTCCATAGTATGTAATGTATGGTGCATATAGTAGTGCAAGAGAATAAATGAATGATGAATGAATGCAAGCATGAATTTAATGTAATAATAGATGTAATGTATGCAATATACAAGTTAATGAGATGTAATGTTCTATGTTAACACAAATCCTATATTACCTCATGTACCCCTTACACTATGTTGACACTATCATACTTGACACTTTGTTCACTTACACTTTGACACTCTTTGATATGTATACACTATGTATGCCCATTTAACCCTCACTTGCCCCTTTGCCATGTTCATATACACACACATAGCCTCTTAAATAAGTATTTATGAATATAGTTAACTTAGCTATGTATGTATATTATATATATGGTAGCATATTGTATTGTAATATATAAGTTTATATAGCCATTGAAATGCCATGATTATAGAACTAATGTTGAATACCAATATATGCATGTGTATATATATGTAGACATGTATAGCTTAAAGTAATAGATTACCTAGTGTATATCTAATGTGAATTCTTGCCTATTTGAGTATTGAATAATTGCATGCTATATAGAGTTGGGTGCATGTTGGCTTGTATAGCCTTGTATTGATGTGTTCTTGCTAGGATAGTCTTGGTTAGGCCTAGTAAGACTTGCTTGGTTAGGACATGACCTAGTTTGACCTAGTTTGACTAGTGCAGTTGACCAAAGTTGACCAAGGGTTGACTTTGGCCTAGTTAACCTAGATTCATGTAGAATGCATTATAGTGCTTTATATTACCCTTCTGGATATGTTGTGACTTGTGTTGTTCTAATTAGGAGCCAGACACCTCTCCTCGGACAGTATCTTATTTTAGGTCTGTGATCACTCTGAGCATCTGTTCACCTATCAGCTCAGGACCACAGGCGAGTACATTCACTGATAGTTTTTATTGTCTTGATATCTACTATATCCGATTTAGTCGTAGTGTTTTACTTGATTCCCGACACGACAGTTCACAGACTAGTATACATCGGATCCTGTCATGAGATGTTATTCATGGACTTTCTTGGTATATGAGTATGAGATATTTCCGTGTTCCGTGCTTGTATAGACACCGATTCCTAAGGGGACTAGCTACCCTCTTACGGAACCCCGTGTCATGACGTGCCATGTCCGGATCCGTGATACTATTCGGGGGATAGAGGGAAATTATTATGGGTTATGTGATCAAAGCCTCCGTGTGATATTTCTGTGTTTTGCTAGCGCCACCCTCACCTCACGTAGGGTGTAGCAGATACCCCGTACCGGTTATCCAGGTTGGCCAGCATGACCCTCTTCGGAGGCCCTCTTCAGAGGTTCCGTGTGATTGTCGGGCCAAGTGGATGACCTTTCCATGATTCCCTAGCCGATCACATTTCGCCCTAATAATTCAAATCACTTTTTATTTATTTGTTGTCATATCTTACATTCCAGTTCACCTTTACTTACTGTACTTTCATCATGCTATGATTCATTTCTCATATGCTCTACCTGCCTTTTATATTGTACTATGATGATGGGACTAGGTTCTGTTCGGAAGAAGGGTTACAACCCCGGTCCTTGTTTGGTTTAAGGGTTGTAACTCGGCTTTCGAATGGTTCCCAAGTCGCCTATATTCTTTGTCTTGTATTTCATTATTACTGTCTCTTATAGTATTTGTCAATTTATATGGAACTGCTATTGGTGTTTTGTACTTGCTCATTTTCCTGACAGGATACGTTGACAATTTTTACAGATAGCTTAGAGATTTTCTGCTAGCCTAGAGGAGACCCATTAGAGGTTGTTTAGTTAGCTGTTCTCAGTTGTCTGGAGTTGTATTTATTTTATGGATTACTGTATTTGAGTTTTGAGATGTATTTCTGGGTTTTGTACCTTAGACACTTAGACTTCTATCTGTTGTATCTCTTTTCGATTTCATGTTTTATCTATCTTCCTTTATGCTCTACCTTAGATGTGATTGAGTTTACATTCTGCTATGTCACCCCCATTCGGGGAGTATAAACTGTTTAGTCTTATACTGTTAGATGCATTGAGACCTAGGACAGCGTTCTACCGCCGACACTGCGGCGTAGGCTGGGCGTTGTTACGTTCTCGTGTCCTAACTCTAGGGTGCGGGTCGTGACATATTCATCGAGTACACCTAGTCAAGTTTTTTAATTTATATAACTTGTTTAAATTGTTGTTTATTTTATGATTCATTATTGTTATCATATATTCATATGATTCTAGTTAGCAGTTATTTATGTTCCTTCTTATTAAAGACATTTTCCATATACATGTATTTGATTTGGATATACCGAATTATTGTACCCACGTGAGTGTTAGATACGCGAGAATGACTATAAACACATGGACTGGTTTTCTTTTCCTATATCGTTATTTGTGACCCCGTGGCCTCTAAGGCCAGGTTATCTGTTATAGCCCTGTGACCTCTAAGGTCGAGTGAGTTTTCTCAATCGTAGTTTACCTGTGAGCTATGGTAGTTGTAGTCCGTCATTATACAGTTCCTGTGTAGTTAGTTATTTTCATTTGAGTTGACTGTCGTATAGTTTATGCCCTAGTCTATATTTCATGTTTTATTTCTTTGTTTACTTAGATGCAATATTTTGAGATACTTGGCATGTTTTTATGTGTCTTGTTACATCCCACTAAGGACCTGGTGATCTCTGCAGGTTTAGTCGAGGTTGATCCAAGTGTAGATGAATAGGTTTATGTGCCAGCACTAGACCACGGTACTATTGCAGCTGATGACGTTATCGATGCTTAGCTTGGACTTAGTTATTTCATTTCCTGTCTTTATATTCTATTTTCGTCTATTAGTAGTGGATTTGTTTCTACCGGATGTGACTTTAATTCTTGATTACTTGAAACTTTATTTTTACATTATTCTTCATTATTCGATTTCTTCAGTTCTTATTCGTTGTTCAGTTTGATTTAGTTGTATTTTTACTTTTGTGGATGAGATATAGTTTGCCATGATGATTCTAGTATTCTGTGGACTTAAGATTAGTTAGACAGCTTAAGTGCATTCTCAAGGGTTCCATAGATTAGTACTACCCTTGAGTGTGTACCAGCTGGCCATGTCACGTGCTAGTTCCGTGACTTTTAGGACTAGGGCGTGACAGGTTTTTGTGGTGACCCATACAGGTCTACGTTAATCACTTCGGTTACGTTACTGTACCGACATGAGCCTGCGAATAGGATAGAAAAGACCCATAGGATCTCATCCACATACTTGATCTCCTTTCTTGATTCCATTTTTAAACTTTTGTTTGATTGTCTTGATTTGCATCTTGCTTGATCCCTTTCTACCATAAAAAAATTGTGCTTGATAGAGGTCAGGAGGATGACTCGTACCAGGTATACATGTTCCATTGTTCTATTATTTGAACTCTTGTAAGTTGGGTAGAAGGTCTCACAACCTAGCATTCCATTATCCTAATGACCCATTAAGAAAATATAGTTGAATGATACTGATAGGCTTACCTAGGCTATATAGTTTAGAGGTCCCGAACCCATTTGGTTAACCAAAGCCTTAGACAAGAAGACAGTAGGACAACTATAGAGGCACAAACACCGGAGGAGCCTTAGATTTTTTATAAACTTGAATTATTTATACTTTCTTTCCCATCTCACATACTTATATTTTGGACTATCTTGACTAACGTCGCTATCATAGCATAGTTTTGCAAGCTTATTCTTTTATCGAGCTTATTTAGGACATATATTTTATTGGGTGGACCCAGTAACATATTGTCTATTTAGAATCTGTGTTATGGTCTGATCAATCTAGTACATTTGGTTCGCTCTTCTTATGGTTATTCTACATGGATTGAGATATAGATAACAAATACTTGCCCTCTAGGATCTCATCCACAACTGTCTTGACAACTCTCTTTCAAACTATTCAATTGCCTTTGAAACCCTGCATTTTTATTCAATCACATCCTTCTTGAACTCTTTATTGTCTTACGTCTTCACCTATTTCGGAAAGACAAATCCTCGTGCTTGAGGGAGGACATTTGCGTGGATCACTTCCCGACCAGACGACACAATTTATGCAAGCTAGACAGTAGGCAGAAGCACAACGACCAGGACATAACTTTGCCATGATAGTTGAAGCTGGAACAACAACCCAAGAAGCAATTGAAGGTTATAACTTATAATTTTATAATAATAATAGTTAGTAGAATATTGGAGTACAAGATGGCCTTAGTCATGGTTAAAATTTGGAGTACAAGATGACCAAGAATTTTGGCACGGATAGTGCAGTCATGTGTTGTGACTAGTATTTTAGCCATAGTAGGGAAAGTCGAGCCATAACTGTGTACTAACTAGGAAAATCAGTCAAAATTGTGAATTGACCCCTATAAGTGATTTAATTAGTTATTTATTTATATTATGACTTTTTGGAATTCCGGTTGTACCAATTTAGTCCGGACTTGACCCGAATCCAACCTAAGCCCATGTAGAGATGTTATCTGTGCAAAGATGCCATATAGACGTATTTTATGTATGTATAAATATTTTGTATTATTTTTAGGGATTGATAAATATTTTTTAAATATTTGTTATACTTACAATATAGTATGATTTTTCAGAATATTTGCACGTTTTTCGGTGGACCAATTAAATTGGGAGTAATTGTGTCACCCGATACTATATCTACTATTGGTTTATTTTAGTTGTTACTAGGATTATTTGTTGTTGTTGTTGTTGTTGTTATTAAATAATATCATTTATTATTATTAGTTATATGTTAATTCAGCGTCAAATGAATAATATATATATTTTTTTATTTCTAGACTCTTGCATGTTATTAATTAATAGCTTGCTACTAGCTCTCATTTAGTTGTTTTATCTTTTTGATTATAATTTTGAGAGAAATTGTTTATTTGTATCTTGCATATGACCATATATATGGATATTTATTTATGAGCCACATCTTTTTATGCGTTATCTTGATATGTTTATTAGTACACGACAAATTCGAGGCGTATCAGTCGAAGTACACCGTATCGGCCTATTTGTAAAAACTCTAATTACTTTGTGCATATGCGTCACCTCGCGACAAAACTTACGCCACTAGACTCGTATTATTTTTTTGGTCATGTGAGCCAATTTTGGTCCGATTCTGAGAAGGTCGACCGGAACGCTATTTTTGCGGGTACTAATAGGTACCTAATTTGTTGACTTTAGAGACCATAATTTGTATCAAAAAAATTAGTCTCATAGGTACCTAATTTGTTGACTTTAGAGACCATAGGTTCTGGCACGCTTTTCAGTGTAAAGTGAGTCATACGGCGGACACTATTTTGGCCCCAAATTACTATTTTATCCTAGTGTCCAGAATTGGACTTATGGGTAGTCAAACTTAGATATTTTTCTTATGACAAACACGTTGGTGATGTCTGTTTCAGCATCCAGAGACATTTAAAGGAGTTGACTTTTGTGGCTCACTGAGTGATTGTATATTATTGGTTTTGCGTGCTACCACCAGGCAAGTACACCTTGCCAAGTTTTTCAATTTATATCGCATGTTTAAATTGTTGTTTATTTTATGATTCATCATTGTTATCATAGATTCACATGATTCTAGTTAGCAGTTATTTATGTTCCTTCTTATTAGAGACATCTGTCATATACATGTATTTTATTTGGATATACCCGATTATTGTACACACATGAGTGTTAGATGCACGAGAACGACTACAAACACATGGACTGTTTTTCTTTTCGTACATCGTTATTTGTGGCCATGTGGCCTCTAACGTCGGGTTACTTGATCGCCCTGTGACCTTTAAGGTCTGGTGAGTTTTATCAGTCGGGGTTTACCTGTGGGCTACAGTATTTGTAGTCCATCGTTATACAGTTCATATGTAGTAAGTTGTTTTCATTCGAGTTGATTGTCGTATAGTTTATGCCCTAGTATATATATATATATATATATATATATATATATATATATATATATATATATATATATATATATATATATATTCCATGCATGCATAACAAAACTACCTTCCTAAAAACCCACCTATTGGCTTATCCCCCTTTTTCTCTTCTTATTGTGTTCGCCTCGCCCTTTCTTTCCCTCACATATTCGGCCAACCCCTCCCCCCCCCCCAAAAAAAACCAAAAGGCCCACATATGAATAAATTTACTATCATTCGAACAAACCCAAACCCTAATATATATAATATATATATATATATATATATATATATATATATATATATATATATATAACAAATATATATTATTATTTTTGAAGCAATGGGTACTTGTGGCGAACTCGCCTCCACTGAGGCTCGAACTCCCGACCACTTGGGCCGCATGCATCTCTCTTAACCACTAGGCTAGAGGTCATTTGCTATAACAAATATATATATATATATATATATATATATATATATATATATATATATATATATATAAAATATATTCCATGCATGCATAACAAAACTACCTTCCTAAAAACCCACCTATTGGCTTATCCCCCTTTTTCTCTTCTTATTGTGCTCGCCTCCTCCTTTCTTTCCCACACATATTCGGCCAACCCCCCCCCCCCCCAAAAAAAAAAACCAAAAGGCCCACAAATAAATAAATTTACTATCATTCAAACAAACCCTAACCCTAACTAACTTTCTCTTTTTTAAAAGCCCCATGGACGACACCTATTTTCTCTCCCCAAATTTTCTTGGACTCCAAAATAGCAGCCATCTCACAAAATTTCATATATTTTTCCTTCACAAGTTTCCATCTCCATCTCCTTCAAACATATCTACATCTCTACAATCCTTTCCACAACACTTTTTCTCCAAATTTTTCATTAAAATTTTATTAAACCACCATCACCTTCATAAATTCAGAAGAGCGCGTCAAGAGCAAGTAAGGAGAAGCACGCATTGGGCAAATCAAGAACTCACTCCAATCCTTCTCTTGACGTTTCTTGGTAAGCAATCCAAAAATCTTTTTCTTAATTCTTTTCCATGGCATGATCTACCATCAAACATATATCAACCCAACCTTCTAAACCCATAAATTTCATATCTTGATCATGTATGAATAATATAAATACATCATAATCATGTATGTAGTATTGTGAGAGTAGTTAAAACAAGAACATGCGTGTTGATAGGAAGCGTGAATAGTTTTGAGAACGAAGTTTTGATACAAAAAATCTGAGAATATATATGTATAAAATCTATAATTTAATTATTTTTAACATATATTTATGTATTTAGATGCCCAAATCTGAACCCTAAATTTATGTGCCATTAAACTAGGTTATAGATTGTATTTTTGGCGTAGTTTGGCACATAAATAGGTGATAATTTTGATGCTTAAAAAGACTGATTAATTTTGGATATTAATCATGATTTAATATTTTATTAAGTATATGTTGATAGATATAGGTCATGACCAATGGTTGGTAACTTCTTGGATAAGTTTTGTGCAAAACAAGTAGGTGTAAACTAGCCATTAACATGCACCGTATCACAAAAACCTAAATCTAGAATTCAAAGGTTAAAGTAAGTACAAATCATGTTTAAATTATATTTTTGTGATTTTTATATGATTTATATAAATTTCCTTGTGCTGGGGACTTAAACTTGAATTTTGAAGTCAAAAATCATGAAACTATGTGTAGGTATTCCATGGGAACATGTAAACTTGTTGATATAGGAAACCAAGTGTCATATGTACAAATGATGATAATAATAATTTTATTTATATGCGAATTGTTAGTGTAAGACCTCTGAATTTTGACATATTTTATGTATATTATTTGAATTATATATTGGTTACGATATATTTTTCTACTTTTATTCATGATCATAAAATGTACTCTTTCGTAGCTTTGATTTTTTGGTACAAGAAATGCCAAACACTAGAAATTTCCTTCATGATTTTTGACCTAGACAAGTTTATCTTCGAGTTGGTATATCATGTCCCACTCAAATATGTCTTTTGTATTCTATTTGTTTCGCACAACTTCGGGGTGGAATTTAGGCCAAGAAGTTATCTACCGTGAGATTTGTTGTAACTTTCAACTTAAACCGAACTCGACATCGATCCAATCTAAATGATCCAATACATGATTTTGACTATCTTTAAGCCTAATACACACATGCCTAGGATGTCCCACTAAGTCAAGGCCCTATGTTCTATTTAAATTCAAATGGCACATAAGACCCCTTATGTAACTTTTTAAGCCTATTTTCCAATCGAATAATTTTTCTTGAGCCTAAATTTGTCTAGCAAGGTGTAGTTGGCTTGTTAGGATCCCCACATAGAGTCATCCTAGATTTTTATTTCAGATTTTTTGGGACTTTAATTGGGTCAAACCTAATAGGAAAACTCAATCAATGCTAAGTTCTATATATAGAAACTTGTATATCTTTGTGTCAATGCCTCTTGTATTTGGTTTCCAAAACCCATCAAATCTCACCCATACCCGCATAAGAACAGCCCATGACAAACCCCCATCAATACCCTATATAAATACTATCTCACTCTAACCGAAAATATCCCAAACAAAACCCTAACCTAATCTCCACTGTTGTCGCTGATGTCCCCTTCTTGCGTTGCTGTTTGGCACACTTGCCGACCACATCCAGCCTAAAAACCTAATGCCCGACGTGCCCAAGACCCCGCTCTACCTTCCCAAGGTCGAGCATCACCGGAAACCACTCCTAGAGGTCGCAACAGCTCGCATAAGATACCCTCAATTTGTTGTCCAAAAATATAGCATGTATGTCCATCTTGCAAATGCGTTTTATCCACTTCTAGACATCAAATCTTTATGGGACCAAAAACTCTGGGTTCCTCTATGTGTCTACTGTAGAAGTATGGAAAATACTAAAGAAAATGACTCATGTGGCCAGGAAAGATCCATGCGGCTCAAAAAACTCATGCGGCTCAGGGAGTCGTGCGGCATAAGGAGCTATGCGGCCCGAGGCATTCCATGCGGCTCAGAAGACACGTGGCCTGACAGTGCTCCCCTCCGACCCATGCTGCATTAATTGCTTTGACGGCTGACCCCTCTAAAAAGTTGACAGCCCTGACACAAAAGCAGGTAATTATGACTCTGTCATAATGATGAATCTCTAGGGAAGAGAAAAGAGATCTCTGACACAAATCCCCCGAGAGCCATAAAAATGCCACGTGGCCTTGCCACGTGGGCGTTCGTATGCGGCTCACTTCTCATGCGGTTCAGAATGAGTCCTATGCGGCTCAGGCCAAGAAAGCCTCATGCGGCTCGAGCAAAGAACTTCTCATGCGGTTCAGAGTGAATCTGTCCTATGCGGCTCAGGCCATGAAGGCCTCATGCGGCTCGAGCGAGGACTTCTCATGCGGTTCAAGAGGATCATGTCCATGTGGCTCAGGCGGATATGTGCCTATGCGGCCCACAAGGATTACTCCCCTGTGATTCGAGGGCTCAAGTGAGGGCCACTGCCCAGGCAGCCCTGACACGTGGGCTTAACCATATGCGGCTCAAATTCATATGCGGCTCACTTGTCATGCGGTCCAGATCCCCCCAGCAGCTCCTAGAATACGTGTCCTAAATCAATTAATTCTTCATATTTGCTGCCATTAAAGATTGGGTCAAATTCCAATAATCTGGGATACGTGGCAGAAGAATAGATCTAATTTATTCGCAGATATCAGAAGATCATTATAAGGAAGATTTATTCCAATCAGCATTAATTGCTAATGGGATTTGGTGTAATCTACACCTAATGGCTCGGATTCATCACAATCAGAAATGAACGGCCTGGATTGACCAATCCCCAGGCCGTCGCCATCTCCAAGAGCTAATCATTGGCAACCCTAATGATCACATCCCACTGTTATAAATAGCAAGGTGCCATGCCCTTGTAAGATATATACAATATCAGAGAGAAATATGTATATACAGAGAGACTCCCCAGTAGTCAGAGAGAAAATACACAGAGAGAGAGAGAGAAGCCAGAAGAGCAACAGAGGAGAAAGAAGAGCATTTCTTCATCAACGCCAACCATCTTTTCACAAAGAGCCAAGGCTGCATACCGATCGTCCAAGGAGTAAGGCAGGGCTGTCGTCGCCTTCCCGAGCCTCTATCGTCATCCCCCAGAATCTAAAATAAACAATTATACTTAGACTGCTGTACCTAGGTTTTCGTCCCTAGGCTTTCTTTGTACAAGCAAGTTTGTAACGTGAAGTAAAAGTCCGGTCCTCCGATAATTGTTCTGTTCTTTTATATTTCATGGCAAACACGATGGCGACTCTGCTGGGAACTAACTTCTCTATGGCTGAGGAGTTGGTGACGCAATCGGATGCAGCCAAGCTTGGCTCCACGCAACAAAAGATGGTCGCCCGGTTCGACCAACAGGCGTTCGAAGAAATGCTCTCCGACAAGAGCACTGGCCCGGTCCAGAAGCGAGCCCGCACAAAGAAGGCCCGTAAGAAGTGGAGACCCCGATCCTTCGTTCCTACTGAAGCTCTTGCGGAGACACCCTCTGTTGTTCAAGACGGCGAGCAAGATTCCCCTGCGGCCCCACTTCAGATCGTAGACAACTCTGCTGTCCCCAAGTCCGGCACACTATGATGCTGGACTTGCAGGGGCAAAGAGGAACTCTATGAGATCCGAGCTGCATAAGGGTATCAGCCGCAGGAAGAAAGCTCATGCGGCTACATCCTCCAGCCGTATGAAGAAAACTCATGCGGCCATATCTGTCAGCCGCATAGCTTATGCGGCTACAGTTGCCAACCACACGGATGAAACTCGTGCGGCTATGGGAGTCAATCGCTTGCAGAAAACCCAGGCGGCCATAATTGCCAACCGCATGCGGCCAACCTGTACGGTCGTGACTCCTAGCCGCACAAAAACAATTCATCCGACGGCAGAAGACAACCGCATGCAGACAGCCTGCACGGTACCCAACTCTAGCCGCATAGCATCCGTTTCACGCTTCTCTCGATCAGTCTTCGACCGTCTCTCATATGGTCCTGACCCTGATGGTTCTCTGGATGATAAGCCAGATTCTGTGGTATCCAACTTGGACTCCTCCTATTACGCACCCACAAGTGCTAAAAGGAGGAAGTCTAGGGCAGCGCGGGCTCATCAGGCCCAGTCAGCTGTCCCAACCTCTGACTATCGGGACATCCCGTTGACTATCACACGGACCTCGGATGGGAAGTTGTATACAACCTCTCGAGTCCAGCCCCCGACGGCAAACAGACAAAGTGGTTCCTCCGACCTGCGGGAGGCGATCCTCCACAAATACAAGGAAAGAGGAGGAGTGTCGGCGTGCAAAGAGTCCTCGCTTGGACATCGCTGCACCTAAATCATCGTCAAATGCTGCTGCAACAATGCGGCAGTGACAGAAGATCGGTCGTCCGTCTTCCAAAGGCTACAGCATCCGAGCTCAGAAGATGAGGCACCTCTTGTTGTCTTCTGCAATTCCGCTCAAAAGGTCCCCGCCAAAGGGAAAGGGAAAAAGACAAGTATCTCCAGTCCCAAGATATCAACCACTATAGCTAAGAAACTATCGTCTAAACGGTTGTCCTCTACCGGTGTATTCCAACACACCCGTTCAAAGACGAAATCTACCGCGATAGGAAATTCATCATCCACATCGCTGGAGGTTGAGGGAACTGGGGGTAGCACTCCTCCGAACATCCGTAACAATCCGATGTTTCAAGGAGCCGAGCCCGGACAAACAACTCTTCCATCAGGTACAACAGACGCTGATGTCCCCGAGGACATCCGTAACTCTCAAGACGAAGCAAGTTCTGAAGCTGGGGATACCGTTCCCTCCGAGTCCGAGCCCGAAGAGAACATTCCCACCTATCCCGATGACTTCTTGGTGCATGGGTACGACTCGGAGGGCACATCCTCCACCGTTCCTTCCATCCCTCCTCATGTAAGGACGGTTTTTATGACGGACAGCAATCAAGGTGGTTCCAATGATCGCCAGCGCATCGACATTCTCGAAGCCATATTACTTGCTTTGGTCAAGTCTGTAGACGAGATTAAAGCGGCCCTGCCCACTCTCCAAGGAGGAACGCCTGGTCAAACAAGCACGGGCCCCGCGGTCAATGTAGATTCGAACTCAGCGGCACCAAACCCGGGCAATAATCCTCCCGAAATAACAGCCCCTACCGCGACAGATGAGACACAAGAAGTAAGGAAAGAGGTCCAGGAGCTCCGAGCCATGTTCCATGCCCGAGAAAACACTCAAGATCTCAGAATACGGTAACCATACCCTGCTGAATGGAGGGATGTTCCATTCCCACCAAGATATAAGCCGTTCAATATCAACCCGTATGATGGCAAAACCTCAGCAAGTCGGTACATCACTTACTTCGAGGTCACCACCGACCATCTGCCCCATGATGATGCTATCCTCATACGGTTATTCATTGGGGCATTGGAAGGAGTCGCCTTCGATTGGTACCGCAATCTACCGGACAACTGCATCCACTCCTTCACCGGCTTCAAGCGCCTGTTCTTGGAGCGATTCTACGAAGTAGGACAGGATGTCACTTTGTCCACTCTCATGGACGTCATCCAAGGGGAGAAGGAGTTGACAAGGAACTACATCGAGCAGTTCCGCCACGCCGCCATGAAGCTGCCTTCCGGAAATTCAGATTCCTCTTTGATTGAAATTTGCCAAAAGAGACTGCTTCCAACGATCAGTCTCTGGATGGGCGAAAGTCAATTCAAAGATTGGAAGGCGTTCATCATCAGCGCCACAAGCGCCGAAGAATGACTGAAGAAGGCTCGCCAACTGGGATTGCACATCTCAGAAGAAGAAAATAAGGGCAAGCGTCCCAACAACGATAATAGGGGTAACCCCTCCAACAATCGGGACAACAAGGAAAAGCAGGCTATGGTGGCCGATACAGCACAAAAACCTGAACCGAAGCCCGTAGACAAACAATGGCCTCAAGTCACTTACTCTTTTGAAGACGGCTACGTCAAGCCTATCTTGGATATGCTCATACAAGGAGATAGAATTCAGCTTCCTCCACCAAGATGGGAGCCTCGGTCGGCTGATCTGGAGAACCCAAAGTTCTGCCATTACCACCGTTATGTACACCATGCTACACACGACTGCTACCAACTAAAATGGTACATCCAAAGCCTCATCGATTCGAACGCTCTGGCCATCGACTTCGAAGAGGTAACCATAGCAGCCAATATGGTGTCCGTACAATTCGGCAGCTTCCCTTCGATGGAGACTCAAGACGGGGTAATCCCCGTCCCTCTGGCGACGATGGAGATTACCAATCTTCCACCTCCCCGGGAACAGGCTGCTGGTCTAGTACCTCTCACCACCTCACGAGAGGAGGTCATGTGGGTCCATCCAGACTTGGTGTCAGAAGTAACTCGGCCCACACCATCTCCTACCAATAAAAAAAAGAGTAGAAAAATCAGGACCTGCCACACAATCTCAGCAGACAACGAGGAAGCTACAGTCGTCGTTACGCGGTCCGAAACGCAATCCCAACCTGTGGTTGACAACCCAGCCGAAAATCATCAACCCACTACAACTGATGCCCTGGGACCGGCTCAGCCTTCGACGACCGACAAGCCTAGGCCGAAGGAGACTCACTTCGATAAATCTCTCCGAAAAGACGCAGCCCAAGCGCTAGAGAGGCCCTACAACTTTGACATCTTAGCACAATTGGCTAACACTCCCGCCAAATTGTCACTGTACGAACTCCAAAGGCTCTCCAAGGACGTTCGTATTGCATTGAGCGAAGCACTCCAAAATGCCGATGCCTATCTAGCTCAATCCAACCTCACCGGGGAGGACTCACCCGTGGATCTCCAAGACAGCGCCTGCACGGGAGCAATGCCCAATATCGTCTTCACTCCGCAGGACATGCTCATCAAAACTAACCTACATGATCGCCCGCTATACTACACGGGATACATCGACGACGTGAAGGTGGATCGGATGCACATTGATCCTGGCTCTTCCATAAGCATCATCCCGAAGGGTCTGCTACATCATCTTCGCATCCCAATGCATCGCCTGACACCTACAAGCACCGCCATCAGCAGTTTTAATTTGGGCAGGAGCTACCCTATTGGAAAGATTCGTCTGAAGTGTCAAATCGGCGACCTCCAATCCGAAGTCACCTGCTACGTCATAGATGTAGACACTTCTTACAATATCCTCTTGGGGCGCCCATGGATACACGATTATATGATCGTGCCTTCCACGCTACAGCAGTGCTTCAAATATGTCGACAAACACGGCTTCGTGAAGACAGAATTTGCTGATATCGATCCCTTCAAAGGGGTCGAATCCTACTACTCGGACTCCTGCTTATATGAGAAGTCGAAGAGGCACCTGGATGAAAATGAACAGGCTCGAACTGAGACGGCCTCAGGATCTAAAGAACCTCTAACGATCCACCTTCAAGTTCGCAAACCTGGCAAATTTGCACCCCTTACGGCCGCTCTGCGTAAGGATGCAATCAGCCTTGCGGCACAAGAGGGGCAAATGATAATCCGGCTGCCAAGGTCCGGCCAAGTGCCGAGACCCACGACGGAGCCACTGACAATCAGGCTACCAAGAGTCAGCCAACCACAAGCAGGGAAGCTCAACCCCTCTGATAGGCCACTGACGATACGCCTTCCCAAGAAGGGTCGTTACCCCGATGCGAGGTCTGACACTTCTAGCGAACCGGCCACTCCTCGCTCCACATCGAGTACCAAACTGGGGGTCGCTAGTCTGCCAATGACTCCACGCTCTGCCCCATCAACTGAACCACTAATAATCAAACTTCCCAGGTCGTCCTCTCAGTCTTCATTCACACAGGGGGTAGCCGAAGAGGAACCGGAGCTAGCCAAGTATGTGGCTGCCCACACTGATGTCCCCTCCGCTGATGATATAATCCTCCTAGAAAAGATACCTTACTTCATCAATAAAGGGTTATCTTTGAACTACACCGAGCTCAATAAGCTATGTACAATGTATGCTATGGAACACGGTATAGGCACTCACCTATACACACAAGTGACAAATGTGTACACCGCAATCCAGCTTACTCCAGCAGAAGACGCTTACCGAATAATCGAGGGAGGGGACCATCCAATCATCTTCGGGCGAAAAGATGACCCGCATCCCTTCACCATAAAGGAAGCCGACCTCGGGTCAGATGCCGGGAGACTGTCTTTGTATCTCTATAGCCTTCAATCCAAATATCTCATACAGAAACAGGGGTATGATCTGGAGACGACGCCAGGATTGAACTACGGCACTGGGCGGCGATTACCTTTGAAGCCGCCAGTCCCGGCGGGCAAACCACGAAACTACTATAACAAAACTCGATGCGGGTTAGGGTATGTAACGCCTACTACGACCCCTGAAAGTTCAGATGAAGAATGCGACTGGCAGTCACATTTAACCGGGTCACCAACTTCTGACTCAGATACCAGTATCGGAGACGTGTTCAGACAAGTCTTGTCAGTCAACATGGCATTCGCCGATGCTTACGAAAAAGACAAAGACATCCCCGAAATCCTCGAGCTAGAGCCGTAGGCCCAACAATTGGACGCATAATGGGAAAAGCGGTTCGAACTGAGAGAACCTCCTACTGAAGATGAGGTCATACAAGTGGATCTCGGCAGCGAATCTTCTTCAAAACCGATTTTCATTAGTAAAAGCCTAACTGACGAAGAACGGGAGTTGCTATTAGAACTTGTCAGAGAGTACATTGATGTATTCGCCTGGAGCTATGAAGACATGCCAGGGTTAAATCCTGACATCGCTCTTCACAAACTCAACATTCGACCAGATGCGAAGCCAGTCAAGCAGCAACAGCGACGCTTCCGTCCAGGCATCATAGACGCGATCGAAGCCGAAGTCAACAAACTGATAGCCAGCGGCTTCATTCGTGAAGAGCAACATCCAGACTGGGTTACCAACATAGTACCCGTCCTCAAGAAGAATGGAAAGATTCGAATCTGTATCGACTTCCGCAACCTGAACGAGGCATGCCCCAAAGATGAATTCCCCCTTCCTATCACAGATATCATGATCAACAATACCTGCGGCTTCGAACGTATGTCATTCATGCATGGCTTCTCGGGGTACAACCAAATCAAAATGTCTCCTGACACGAAAAGCATACATCATTCCGAACACCGATTGGTACGTACTGCTACACAGTCATGCCTTCCGGTTTAAAGAATACTGGCACCATATATCAAAAATCCATGAGCATCATCTTCAGAGACCACTTACGCAAGAAGGTGGAGTGCTATGTTGACGATATAGCCATTAAGAGCCGTAGCAAGGGAGACCATCTGCAGGATCTAAGGACGGTATTCGACCTAATACGAGCGCACAATTTGAAAATAAACCCTACGAAGTCCTTTCTGGGCGTATCCAGCGGGAAGTTCTTGGGCTTCATCATCACCGCACAGGGTATCCATGTAGATCCTGAGAAGACGAAAGCAATCATGGAGATGGGCCCCCCAAAAAATCTCCACGAACTCAGAGGCCTTCAAGGGAGGCTAGCTTACATCAGAAGGTTCATTTCCAACCTCTCCGGGCGATGCCGACCATTCATGCACCTCATGAATGAAGGAGTCTCATTCGTATGGGACGAGGAATGCCAGCGTGCTTTCGACAGCATCAAAGAATATTTGTCAAATCCTCCAGTTTTGGGTAGCCTCGGTTCCTGGAAAACCATTCCTGCTCTATGTACGAGCAATGGAACACTCCCTCGGGGCTTTACTGGCACAAAATAACGACGCAGGCCACGAGCAAGCCATATATTACCTCAGCCGAATGATGATTGGGCCAGAGCACCGATACACCGCTGTAGAGAAGGAATACCTCGCCCTGGTGTTCGCCATTCAAAAAATGCGGCACTATGTTACCGGACAAACGATACATGTGATCTCATGAGTCAACCCTCTCAGAGTCCTCATGACTAAACCAGGGGCACTTAGCTCTCGACTCGCTACATGGGCAATATTGCTGTCCCCTTATCATATGATCTTTGTCCCACAAAAGGCAGTCAAAGGTCAAGCCCTGGCGGACATTTTAGCAGCCCATCCAGGCTCGGAGTCCTCCAGAATATATGAAGAGATCCCAGACGAGGTCGCCAACTCGCATGCAACCTCTCACGAGGCTATATGGCAAATGTTCTTTGATGGTGCTTCAAGGACCGGACCTAAAGGCAATATAGTCGTCGGAGTCGGGGTAGTACTGGTCTCCCCTTCCGGATTGGTGATCAACCGCACCTATTTCCTCACAGAACCCTGCTCTAACAATGTGGCCGAGTATAACGCTCTGGTAATTGGCCTCCAACTAGCAAGAGAGCTGGGGGTAGAATATCTTGAAGCATACGGCGACTCCCAACTAATCGTCAATCAGATCTGGGGCTCATACGAGGTCCGACACGAAGACATGATCCCTTATCACCAAATAGCAATTGACATCATCTCGTCGTTTGAGGGTTTCTTCATCGAACATGTCCCCAGACTCCAAAATATCGAAGCTGACGCCCTAGCAGGCCTTACCGCTTTCTTAGCGGTTCCTAACCACGCTCATCATTCGATTGACGTAATAGGCCACGAACTGGTCTGTCCCAAGAATAATGTTCAACTCGTGGCGAGCTATTCCTCCCAGACGGTCGACGAAGCACCAGACTGGAGACAGTCGTTCATCGACTTCGTCGTCTACGACATCCTGCCCGAGAACCCGAAGGAAGCCACTTCTATCAGACGGCGTTCTCTCAGATTCTTCTACGATGCAGAGACAAAAATGCTGTATCGCCGTTCCTACGACGGATTTTTGCTCCGGTGCTTGTCGAACGCAGAAGCCAAAGAAGCCGTACGAGAAGCTCACGACGGTGTCTGCGGGGCCTACCAGCCTGGCCCAAAATTGTAAGACCGCCTTCGACGAATGGGCTACTATTGGCCCACGATGGTGGCAGATGCAATAGATTATGCTAGAAAATGTAAAGCCTGCCAAGTCCACGCAGACTTCATTCACCAACCATCCAAATTTTTACATCCGACAGTGGCGTCCTGGCCATTCGAAGCATGGGGAATGGATATCATTGGTCCAATCACCCCACCTTCCTCCCGAGGATATCGCTTCATACTTGCGATCACTGATTACTTCTCCAAATGGGCGGAAGCTGTCCCACTCGCAGAAGTCAAGACTTCAAACATGATCAGCTTCTTTAAGCATCACGTCATCTACCGCTTTGGACTGCCCCGAAGGATCATCCATGATAATGGTCCGCAGTTTGCAAGCCACGCATTCTATCGGTTTTGCGATAAACACCGTATTCAGAATGTCGCTTCGATACCATACAACCCGACAGCAAACGGGTTAGCAAAGGCATTCAACAAAACAATCATCAAACTCCTCAAGAAGTTTGTTTCCTCCAACAAGCACGACTGGAACGAGAAGCTCGGTGAATGCTTATGGGCTTATCGTACCACAGTTCGAACAGCCACCGAGAATACACCATTCTCTCTAGTGTACGGGAGTGAGTCAGTTCTCCCATTAGAGACTCAAATACCCTCACTCCGCGTCGCCCTCACTTATCAATTGACAACGGATGATAACTACCTACGTCGACTACAAGAGTTGGAGGCCTTAGATGAAAAGTGCCTCCTAGCTCAGCAAAGGATCAAGCTATACCAAGCACGCATCTCGGGAGCCTTCAACAAGAAGGTCAAAATCAGAACATTCTAAGTGGGCGATCTTGTTCTAGCAGTCCGGAGGCCAATGGTCATGACTGACAAGACCGCCGGCAAATTCCAACCAAAATGGGAAGGTCCATTTGTCATCGAGGCCGTGTTCTCCAATGGTGCTTACCGCCTCGCCAAGCAGAACGGAGACTTGCTCATGTTGCCCGTCAATGTCAAGTTCCTGAAGAAATACTATGTTTAAACAACATTCTCCAGATCATCGAGTTACGTACCCGCTGGTACCACTGAACTCACCCCCCAATTTTCCAGATTTTTGAGTCATGTGTCCGCTGATACCACTGAACTCATCCTCATAGTTTGTCAGATTTCCAAGTCATGTACCCGCTGGTACCTCTGAACTTACACTTTGATTCCAACATTCATGGATTGTTGAGTTATGTACCCATCGGTACCCCTGAACTTACATCCTGGTCACTCTTTTGAAAGAAAGTCATGTATAACCATACCGCTGAACTTTCTTCCTACAAGAGATCCTCCCTTATGATCCACTACCCGCACTTTCGATACACAAAAAAGGGTAATCGATCCACAAATTTCCAAAACGGCCATGTCCTCATTACCTCTGAGCCGTTCCACTTTCGCCATAAACAAATCACCCCTCTACATAGAATTTCCATATCCTCATCACCTCTGAGTTATTCTATGTACCCCCGTCAAAGAAACTCTCATGCTCACTATGTCCTCAGTACCTCTGAGTCAATATGATTGGTTCCTTTCTTTTAAACTTGTTGTCCGTATCCAAAACCAGGGTACGTTAGGGACAATGGGTCCACGCAAAATGTCCCAATAAGAGGATTATTACAAAGCAAAAGAGTGAAGCAAACATATATTCCATTCATTCAGAAATCGGTTACATCCACACGATTGCAAGCAAGTCAAAAGAGTTCTTCATGAAGACAAGAAGAAAGGCGAAACAAAACAAAGACTACAGACAGACATCCACGAGAAGCCCCTACATCCTAGTTACAGGAGCGCATATACCATTCCCTCAACCATCTCACATATGAAGGATGCAAGTGAAGAGCATCCTCGTCCAGAATAGGAGAAATAGAGTTCCCAGCGCTGCCACCCTCAACAGTCTCGATATTTGGAGGGCTGCCGTCCCCCTCAGACACAGGTTCTTCTTTCTTCACTTCCTCCTTAACAGAGGGAGATCCCTGGCTGATGACAGGAGGCCGCGGCTCCTCTGACGCCGCAGTCTCAGCATTCGGTGGAGATACTGCGAGAACCAAAGACGAAGAAAATGAAAACAGTCAGAAATGGTCATGCGGCTCATTTTAGACAAGTCTCATGCGGCTCAGACAGGGGGTATATCCTCATGCGGCTCAGTCATAGGACGTGTATGCGGACCATGTAGTTTGAGAAGTTCACGTCAAAGTCTGGAGTATGCAGTGAAGCAGGCTCTGTTAGGGTTTCAAATCGACTACCTAATCTTTACCTTCGATGGCAATATGAATGTCAAGACGAACGGGGGGTGCGACAGTCGAGGGCGAAGCCGATTTCTTACTCCTCGCCGCAGCCTTCTTCACAGCCTTAGAAGCCCTGGGTGCCATTATTGTCTGAGGATCAGAGAAAGAAAACACGACGAAAATCTGAGTCAAAAAAGAGTCTAAGAGAGAAGACCGTCTAAATGCCCTTCTATTTATAGACAGAAAACTATGGATCGACGCCTCGTACAAACGCGATCGACTCTTCGGCTATTGAGCCAAACCAGCCATTTAAAGACTGAGCTCTTGGGATCCTGTCCCAAAAAGATCTACACGCATGGCATAATGACGTGGCAAAGGGCATATGCGGTTCAAATGGCCATGCGGCTGAAAGCAACTATGTGGCCCGAAAGTCCCCTGCGGCCAAGATATCCATGCGGTCAGGACTTTATATGCGGCTAGAAGAACACAGCCATGCTTCTTATTCAAAGTATTTCAATTTTACAAATTAAAAACTTTGAAGGGGGTCTTGTAGAAGCATGGAAAATACTAAAGAAAATGACTCATGCGGCCAGAAAAGATCCATACGGCTCAGAAAACTCATGCGGCTCAGGGAGTCATGCGGCATAAGGAGCTATGCGGGCCGAGGCATTCCATGCGGCTCAGAAGACACGTGGCCTGACAGTGCTCCCCTCCGACCTATGCTGCATTAATTGCTTTGACGGCTGACCCCTCTGAAAAGTTGACAGCCCTGACACAAAAGCAGGTAATTATGACTCTGTCATAATGATGAATCTCTAGGGAAGAGAAAAGAGATCTCTGACACAAATCCCCCGAGAGCCATAAAAATGCCACGTGGCCTTGCCACGTGGGCGTTCGTATGCGGCTCACTTCTCATGCGGTTCAGAATAAGTCCTATGCGGCTCAGGCCAAGAAAGCCTCATGCGGCTCGAGCAAAGAACTTCTCATGCGGTTCAGAGTGAATCTGTCCTCTGCGGCTCAGGCCATGAAAGCCTCATGCGGCTCGAGCGAGGACTTCTCATGCGGTTCAAGAGGATCATGTCCATGCGGCTCAGGCGGATATGTACCTATGTGGCCCACAAGGATTACTCCCCTGTGATTCGAGGGCTCAAGTGAGGGCCACTGCCCAGGCAGCCCTGACATGTGGGCTTAACCATATGCGGCTCAAATTCATATGCGGCTCACTC
>JANAVB010025198.1:15607052-15912052 GCA_029216955.1 Iris pallida
GTAACAAGAAACAATTCTCTTTATTGATTTCATTTGAACAGATTACAAGCTCTCGATTCTCTCTGATACAATATTACATTCCCTCAGAACTTTACAGATTACAATGATCCCGTTCCCATATATTACATCCTTTATATACAAAACCAAACTCTTGCAATAGATGTCATCTCTTGGCATCTCTTCTGATCTCTGGCTCCTGAGGATGAGGCACAGGCTATCGCTTTGGACTATCCTTTTCGATGTAAAGTGCACCTGCATGCAGACTGATGGTGGGTCCGTATATCAGCATACTGGTGAATGTGTGAACAAAGAGCTACATTTGTCTGAAACGATCATTGTTCATTTAGTGAGAAACATTTCTTGTGATGTGATCTTGCTACTCTTTACCTATGTTCATTTCATGCATACATAGTCAGTT
The DNA here is from genome assembly GCA_029216955.1 of Iris pallida. Taxonomy (NCBI): domain Eukaryota; kingdom Viridiplantae; phylum Streptophyta; class Magnoliopsida; order Asparagales; family Iridaceae; genus Iris; species Iris pallida. The sequence goes on from JANAVB010025198.1 coordinate 15,607,471, forward strand.
TACATCTCTTTTGAAAATATCTTGAAAAGCCACAGTTTATATCATTTTAAACATACAAGGGACTGTTCAATTCTAGCACGATGACTATTCATTTCATGTGCAGTGCGCAGCATGTTTCATGAGCATATTCATTTCTTTGATCAAGCAACTCTTACGGACGATTATAAGCACGATATCAAATCTTTTCTTTAATTCAAGACATTCTGAGGGTCAGATTACAAGCATGATATTACATCTTTTTTTAGTAGAACATAGCACTTCTTGGTAACAGATTAATCCTTTCAAGCAATTCATATAGCAAACTCAAGCAATACATGTGTATCACTTTTCAGTGATTCTTACCATAGTCGACCGTCCATCCCTGCACAAGACAAGGATTAGCATAAATATTATAAAACCAACATTGACATTTCTTGTTCGTCACTGTATCGTTAGCTCTCAGCAAAATATATGATAGACACATGCAGACCGATTGGCAGTTGTGACTCTCCGGTTCAGCTCTGCACCAATCCACACCTATCTATATGATGGTCCATGGGAAAACCCATGATTATCCGCTGTGACTCTCTTGGGTTCAGCTCGTCGCTAAGGACTCAGATATCGGCTACACTTTTAACATGGGTCCTTGCACCCAGTATGCTCATAATCTCTCCTAGGCCGAGCGGTTCCAGGCGCCCCCAGATACCACCCGAGAGACAAATTTTACTCGTGCACGACTTGTCCGAGACCATATCTATGCTCTAGCAGGATTCTATCAGATGAGACAGATTGTGATCAGATGTACGATATGTTCTTTTCATGCCTTTACAGATATACGACACGTTCAATTCGTGCCTTTCTTTTATTCAGATCAACATGTACAAGTCTGTCTGTACATGTCTATAATTCTCAAGCAATACTTAGTAGCAAGCAATGATCAAGCATTCAATTCGATTCATTTGTTTTCTCTTATCCTATCAAGCATGAGAAGCATCATTTCAGTTCTTATTAGCATGCAACGAGTCTTTTTATTAGCATGACAAGGTTCTATTTATCAAGGCAACATTTATTTCTTCACGAGGCAACATGTGAATTCTCTTAAAGCATACTCAACGATTTACCATCTGTTATTAACAAAAGCATTCAATCAAAAACTCAGATTCTTAAGGCGCAAGCGAATCAGCAAATGAGACTTCGTCCACTCATCCAGATTAATCGTCGTCTGTTGCAGAGCCAGCAATCCGATCTTTCTGTCTATCTAGTGCCTTCGCGGAGCGGGGCACTACATAATTACCCACCGAAAAGAAGTTTTGTCCTCGAAACTTAAGGAGAAACTTACGATATCCTTAGCAACGATAGTCCTCATCCTTCGCCATCATCAATCCATGAAATCATAATTCAGATCATATCAAGTCTCTTGTTCAATCAAGCATTTCAATCTCAATCAATCAAATCGATAAAACATTTGCCGGCATCATAAAATATTTACGGACTTACTGTATGGAACGTTCATCTCATTATTGATATCGAGTAGGCAACGGAATTTTGATCAGAAGAAATGTACAAATTCAATTGAATCAAAATTGGCCAGAGGATCGTGTTGCTCTGATACCATTCTGTCACGCCCCGATCCCGTAGAGTCCTTTCGTCCTCGCTTCGGGCTCTTTGTGACCGTTCGTCCTCGCTAGGGCGTGATGTCGTGCAAGCCTAAGTTGTGCTTGCACAAGGCCAAGACCTGAAGCAAGACAAGGTTGACAATACGCAGCAGAGCGTATCACAGATAATTGAAGTAGCAGCGGACATATTTTAGAATACACGCATAGAACACAATGGTAACAAGAAATAATTATCTTTATTGATGAACAGATTACAAGCTCTCGATTCTCACTGATACAATATTATATTCTCTCAAAACTTTACAGATTACAATGATCATGTTCCCATACATTACATCCTTTTATATACAAAACCAAACTCTTGCAACAGATGTCATCTCTTGGCATCTCTTCTGATCTCTGGCTCCTAAGGATAAGGCACAGGCTATCGCTTAGGACTATCCTTTTCGATGCAAAGTGCACTTGCATGTAGACTGATGGTGGGTCAGTATATCAGCATACTGGTGAATGTGTGAACAAAGAGCTACATTTGTCTGAAACGATCACTGTTCATTTAGTGAGAAAATATTTCTTGTGATGTGATCTTGCTACTCTTTACCTATGTTCATTTCATGCATACATAGTAATTTTACATCTCTTTTGAAAACATCTTTGAAAAGCCACAATTCATATCATTTCAAGCATACAAGGGACTGTTCAATTCTAGCACGATGACTATTCATTTCATGTGCAGTGCGCAGCGTGTTTCATAAGCATATTCATTTCTTTGATCAAGCAACTCTTACGGACGATTATAAGCACGATATCATATCTTTTCTTTAATTCAAGACATTCTGAGGGTCAGATTACAAGCATGATATTACATCTTTTCTTTAGTAGAACATAGCACTTCTTGGTAACAGATTAATCCTTTCAAGCAATTCATATAGCAAACTCAAGCAATACATGTGTATCACTTTTCAGTGATTCTTACCATAGTCGACCGTCCATCCCTGCATAAGACAAGGATTAGCATAAACTATTATAAAACCAACATTGACATTTCCTGTTCGTCTCTGCATCGTTAGCTCTCAGCAAAACATATGATAGACACATGCAGACCGATTGGCAGCTATGACTCTCCGGTTCAGCTCTGCACCAATCCACACCTATCTATATGATGGTCCATGGGAAACCCATGATTAGCCTGCTGTGACTCTCTTGGGTTCAGCTCAGTCGCTAAGGACTCAGATATCGGCTATACTTTTAACATGGGTCCTTGCACCTAGTATGCTCATAATCTCTCCTAGGCCGAGCGATTCCAGGCGCCCCAGATACCACCCGAGAGACAAATTTTACTCGTGTACGAGTTGTCCGAGACCATATACATGCTCTAGCAGGATTCTATCAGATGAGACAGATTGTGATCAGATGTACGACATGTTCTTTTCATGCCTTTGCAGATATACGACACGTTCAATTCGTGCTTTCTTTTATTCAGATCAACATGTACAAAGTCCGTCTGTACATGTCTATAATTCTCAAGCAATACTTAGTAGCAAGCAATGATCAAGCATTCAATTCGATTCATTTGTTTTCTCTTATCCTATCAAGCATGATAAGCATCATTTCAGTTCTTATTAGCATGCAACGAGTCTTTTTATTAGCATGACAAGGTTCTGTTTATCAAGGCAACATTTATTTCTTGGCGAGGCAACATGTGAATTCTCTTAAAGCATACTCAACGATTTACCATCTTGTTATTAACAAAAGCATTCAATCAAAAACTCAGATTATTAAGGCACAAGCGAAACAGCAAATGAGACTTCGACCACTCACCCAGATTAATCGTCTTCTGTTGCAGAGCCAGCAATCCGATCTTTCTGTCTGTCTAGTGCCTTCGCGGAGCGGGGCACTACGGCGGCCACGGATTAGTATCTGGTACGGTCGAAGAAGTATGCTAGTAAATGTTCCAGCATTATTTTATGCTCATGCTACTTTTTTACCTACCAATACGGTCCAAAGTCGTCTTCGACATGCATTCACAAAGATGGATTAGTTTACCCAGTTTATTTCCTGTATTTATTTTAATTTGTATTGTAGCATGCTATTTTGTATCTTATTATGTCCCCTGAGGACCAGGTTATTCCCCAGATCCGGATGAGTATCTTTGTCCTACAGTCTACGGAACGGGCATCGAGCCCGGATATCTTGGAGAGGACATAGAGGTTGTGCCAGAAGAGTTTTCATGATCCATGGGGTTGATAGCTGATTAGAGTCATGGACATTTTATTTAGCTAGCTATGTCCTGACTATTTTCTTATTTTAGTATTTTGTTATTCCAGCATTGTACTTTGATTCGGTAGATTTATTTCTACCAGACAGTGATTATCGCAGACAGATTTTGTATTTGATTATTTCAGACTTGTATTCTATTTTAGTCATACATTTATTATATTCATTGTGTTGATGTAGTCATTCTGCAGATGAGATTCTAGTGTTGTTATTCTAGAGATATTAGTTTATGTGTGACTGTTGTATTATAGATATAGGATTCAGCGTACTACGATTAGGATAAGTCCATTAAATTGGGAATACTTATTCTAGCCGTATAGTTGGCATGCTCATGTCTTGGGTTTCGATATATTTTGGAACTGGGACATGACAGTTAGGCCTTTGTATTGCGGATGCAGTAGGGACTTGAACGACATGCAAGTATACCTTGCCTGACTTGTACAGTATTTTCATGCATGCTCATTTTCTGCCACTATTCTCTATACATGTTGTCATTCATTGTCACATGATTCTTGTACACGGTTCACATCACACATACATTATTGTTTTCATATATTTATTTCTCTCATATATCTTATTTTTTCTATTCATTATGGTACCCTTTGCTTATGTATATATTTTCTCTCTTGTGCACAACCTGTCCTGATCCTGTATTTATGTTACCTGACTTGGACTTGACCTGTCTTGACTAGATTCCTTAGTTCCCTAGGCGAGAATATTGTTATTAGGCTATTGTGATCAAGTCTTTACTTATTAGCGCTTCACCGGGCTGCAATAGAGTTTTATTCACTTGACCCCCTCGATCGTTAGCGCCTCATCGGGTTGTAATAGAGACTTGTGATATGACTGTTAATGCCTCACCGGGTTGCGATTGCCATTACCTATAGCTACGACTAATATCGTTGTTCTTATGGCATGCTACCCCCTTAGATGTAATATTTTTTTATATTTATTTTATTGTCTCATTTGCATGTTGTCACAACCCGCTCCTGAATATACGAATACGAGTCGGACACATCCAGCCTACGCTATGAGACACAGCGTAGTAAGTTGTTCTAAACCTTTAATCATCTTCAAAAAATATATTATATTGTATCAGATTAATCACAACATCTGTATTGAGAGAAAGTAGAATAAGTCCAAAATGTCACTTAGTTACATTCCAAAAGCAAAAGTAACTAAAGATAAATCCAGCCAAATGAATGTTAACTAATTATTACAAACCAAGTTCAAAAGCGAAAATGTAAGCTAAGTTATAGGGTATTTCCAGAAGGGACATCCTCTAGAATGTGGGCTAGCATTTTAGTGGCAGGGTCATAGTATGAATTGCAAAGCAACTCCTCCTGTCAATTCACCTACAACGATCCAATCAGGAAAGGAGCAAAGTACAACCATACAATTTACACTAATAATACATGGCATGATAAGAATGAACTGATAAAGAAAACATGGTTGGTTTGAAAGAAAAGGCAACATGCTTGGTTGAAAAGTAATACAGCATACTCGAAAAATTCTATAAAGTAAAGACAGTATATTCAGAAGATGCTCGTAAAACAAAGATAACGTGTTTAGAGGATACTTATAAAACATGTTCAGGCTACATAGGTAAAGTGCGACTTTGAAAAGCTAGTAGACACGTGATCGGCTAAAATAGGACAGTAAAATAAATGCAACTGATATGACATAAACCGGTCCGACAAAACCCACACGTGCACGATCTGTGAGTTAAGCTATCTACTCATATTATACTATAGGTTTTGATCACGTATTAACTAGACAATTTTCCCATCCCAGTGTCGGTAATGTGTATAACTTGCATCATGTGATACAATTACTGTTAAAGAGGCTTATTGCATGAGAAACATGTTATACTTGCAATCGTGGAATTTAAAGACAACATGCAATAAAAAGAAGATACAATTGGTAACAGAAGCATGCAAATCATATCATGTACAATTTTGTTTGTTGTAGCGTACTTGCCTTGATTTACCAAAGGATTGATGTTAAATGCTGATTTGATGTCCAAAGTCCTCAAGCTGTAACAAAGTATAATATTTCTTAGTTTAAAGGTTAAGTGCTAACTATGTGTTGTGCTCTCTTACTAGGTCAAGCTACACTAGGTTCGGGTCACAAAGTCATCGCACACTATGCTTAACCTTGGTCATAAAGTCTAGCACAATAATTATATAGAGGTAATACACATCAAAATACTTTTAAACAGGTTAAATCTACAAGTCATGGGTTGCCATATTTTTTAAAGATTTAATATTAAATAAAATGATTTATTTTATTTATTAAGAAAATATTGTATTAAATGAGGCAGGCCTCACCTTCGCTCGTTTTAATAGTTAAAGGTCTCCATATACCAAAGTTGCTATTTTTCATGGGTCAATTAGGTCAAAATAGGAAAGGTATTTAGTTTTCACAATTTTTGGGCTACTATAAATATTTATTAAATTATTTGTATTAAAAACTAATTTAATAATAATTATTTGTTATTAATTATTTATAGAAACTAATTTTTAATATGTCAAAATAAGTCCAAAATTTACATGTAAGTATACTAACTTGGCCTAAATAAAATCTAGTATTTAAATATAATTTTTTAATCAATTTTTAGAAATTGTTTATTATTTATTAATATTGAAAAAACTATAAATACATATAAATGTATTTATGGTTTTTATTATTTAAAATATAATTATCAAATAAATAATTCTGGAAAATATTTTACTATTATAAAGGGCTTCAAAACGGCCCAAGATTGAGCCGTCTAAGACGTGTATATCATCAACCATTTTCTTTTTTAAAAAAATAAATTATGTAAAAAAAATTGTTAAAAAAAGTTTAAATTTGTTATATATATGCAAAATGGGGAATCAAACTCAACCAAACAAGAAGAAAATCTCACACCTTAACCACATGAACTAAATAATATTTGACTATAATTGGATAATATTCATATTATATGTCATCACACGTGCAAAGCACATGCATTTACTAGTATAAATAAATACTACAAATAAAAGTACATCCAGTATTTTACATCACATAAATACAATATATAATTATCAAAATACAAGAAAATACATAAATATATAAATACTACATACAATAATACCATAAATAATATAATACATGTTTCCCAAAAAAATAAGCTTAACATAGGATTTGAAATCGGGTCTGGTGGCTCGGGTTTTAGGGTGGTCGCATTGACCAATAAGTTGAGGAAAATTATATATGAGAGCGGATCAACAGCCCCCCTTAGAAAACCCCCTAAAAAAACCCCTCACTCTAATTCGTAATATTAATGTTAATATTAATATTAATATTAATATTAATATTAATATTAATATTAATGTTAATATTAATGTTAATATTAATGTTAATGTTAATATTAATTTTTTTAATTTTTTATATTAATGTTAATGTTAATGTTAATGTTAATGTTAATGTTAATGTTAATATTAATGTTAATGTTAATGTTAATATTAATTTTAATGTTAATTTTAGTGTTTAATGTTAATATTAACATTAATATTAACATTAACATTAATATTAACATTAACATTAATATTAACATTAAATTACATATTAGAGTGAGGGGGATTTTTAGGGGGTTTTCTAAGGGGGCTTTTGATCCACTTCCATTATATATATATATATATATATATATATATATATATATATATAATATATATATATATATATATATATATATATATATATATATATATATATATATAAAGTACTATATAAATATATTCATTTCAAAAAAAACTTAACATGGGCTTAAACTTGGTTCTGTCAAGACTGGATCCTAGGGCCAGTCAGGTGACCACTGGGCCAAGATTGGTTTGGTATTTGCGTAAGGGATCCTCTTGGATTTAAACTATAACAAGGGCTAGAATTCAATTTCTTACCGAGGAAGAAGAAGAAGAAGGTGGTCGCGGTTACGTCGAGATCGTCATCGGCTCGTCGTCCTCTGTCGGTTTGAGCACGTCGACACAGTGTCGGTTCCGTCAAAATCGTCCTCGCCGAGATCAGAAAGGTGGTTCGTCGGTTGTCGACGAAGCTCGGCTCGTCAGTGTGGCTTAGGTGGCTCGGGGATGGTGAGTACGGCACGGGTCGCTGGGTTGCTTCAAAGGAAGAAGATGGTAATGCTTACGTTTTGTCTCAATATTTCTTTTTTTATAGAGAAATAAAAAGAAGTTATGAATGGGAAGCGTTGGGGGTTACGGAGTGGAAAATGTTGAGAGTTACATAATATAATAGGTTGGGAGTTACGGAATGTAAAAGGTTGGGAGTTATGGAATGTAAGAGGTTGAGGATTACGGACATGATACACACTCAAAATTGTTGTGATGGTCGGGACACGTGGATACGCGGACGCGAAGACGGTTATGGTTGAGAAACTTTGGGTTGTGGAAAAAATAGAGGAAAACTCCTCTATATATAGGAGAGGGGATTTCCTAGTTAGGGAAGCACTAGGATTGATCAAATCTTTCCAAGGTTTAAATCAAATAAATATCAAATCCAATAAATTCTAGATTAGTCAAAAGAAATCCATAATGATTTAAAAATAATACTAGATATTATTAATAATAGTTAAAATACATTTAACTAAATCTAAATTTCATACTTTGCAACAATAATACTTTAAAATAATACTCAATATTATCAAGTAATATTTGAAACATATTTTTTAAATTCAAATAGTAAACAATATAATAAATCCATAATCTTAGAAGTATATTTTCGTAAACATAAAATCTCTTTTAAAAATAAATTTGGCAAGTCTCTTTTCCCTTCAAAAATATTTATAATAGAATTTAAAAATAAATTTTATTTTCTACTTTAGAAAATATTTAAAACTAATAAAATAAATATAAATTTTTAAAAATTTGGGAAGTTATCTTACAAATCTACCCACCTTAAAAAATTTCGTCCTTAAAATTTCAAAGGGTACGATTAGACACAACTAAAAATATAATCAAATGATGATACGATCAATCGATACGAATAAGCATGACAAAGAATATAATTAAGAAGATGATAAGATTTATGATCAGTTAGGTAGGCATAATCGCGAATAAAATCGAAAGAAAATATGTAAATTAGTGTTGGAGTGGGTGGGGTTCCTAACCTATGTGGAGAAGACCCCGGAGTGCGACGAGCTCCATCTGTGTGTCAGAGAAGCTCGGGGAGGTGACGAGGCCATTCAGAGACGAAAAAGAAACTCGGGAGCCATATTTTTACATTCTGGAACAAGGGAGGCAGAATTCTACCCGAATTCTGCCCGAATTCTGTTTTTTGGTTCCAGAATGTTGCTGGTAGGTTCTGGTTGCCCGACACAGAGTTATGGCCGAACTCTGTGTCGTCGGGGCTGAGCGGATTTTCAGGGTAATTTTCACCGTTGGATCATATCTGATGGTCCAGATTTTGCTGCAAATTAGGAGAGTTAATATTAGGTTATTCCTAACCCTATTTATCGTAGAATATTGAAGAAAAGAGAGAGAATGAGGCAAGAGTGCCATTACAACTTCGGGAGAGAAGACGGAGGATTGAAGGTCATTTTTTGAAGGAGATCGCGTTCGGGTAATCTCTACTCGTCGTTCTCGCTCTTCGTAGCCTTGTAATCATTGTTCTTACTTCTGAGTGTTGTGGGGATCCGATTTGGATCGGGAGGAGTTTGTAGAGGGTGTAATTATTCTATTCCATTAGTGGAGGCTTCTCAGGGTTGGACTCCGATCATCCCGTGGTTTTTCCCGCAAGGGTTTTCCACGTCAAAAATTCTCTGTGTCTGCGTGATTGTGTTTGGTGTTTTGGTTTGTGCATTGTTTGCTCGGTTCTCTCGCAGGTACTCTCTAGTTTGGGGAAAGGTTTTCGTGTTTCTTTTCCAACAAAGTGGTATCAGAGCCAGGTTCTGGAATTCAGAAGGGTGTCAGGAGTTATCAGAAACTAGAGAGGAGAGATGGACGCGAAGCCGGTGCACATGGTGAATCTGAACGGTACCAACTATCACTATTGGCGGGGCAAGATGAAAGACTTGTTGTTTGTCAAGAAGCTGCATCTGCCCGTATTTGCATCCGAGAAGCCCAGTGATAAATCCGAGGAGGACTGGAAATTCGAGCATATACAGGTGTACGGATACATCAGGCAGTTCGTTGATGAGAACGTGTACAACTACGTTGCCAATAGTGAGCATACAAAGACGTTATGGGATAAGCTGGAATCTCTGTACGTAAAGAAGACCGGGGTAAACAAGTTGTTCCTGATCCGGACGATGATGGGTCTGCGGTACAAAGATGGGACGTCTATTACGGATCACTTGAGTAATTTCCAGGACGTGGTTGACCAGCTATCTTCAATGGCAGTCAAGTTCGACGACGAGGTTCAGGGACTATGGCTGCTGTGTACATTTCCAGACTCGTGGAAGACCGTACGAGTATCTATGATCGCTTCTGCTCCAGAAGGCATGGTCAGTCTGGAGTTTGCCAAGAGCGGGGTGCTGAATGAAGAGATGCGGAGATGTTTTCAGGGCACTTCATCCACATCCCACCACTCAGAGGCATTGGTTTCAGAGTACCGTGAAAGGGGCAAAAGCAGGGGTCCAGGTGGTGGCAGAGACAAGAGCAGGGGGAAGTCTAAAGGTCGGTATGAGGACTCAGAGTGTTACCACTATGGCAAGAAGGGCCACATCAAGCGGAATTGTTTCGCTTTGAAGAAAGAGAAGAAGGGTGACAAGGGGAAGCAAGAAGAGAACACTACAGCAGCGGCCTCGATGCACGGAGGCGATGTGATCGTCGTAGGTGATGAGGTCATCACAAACCTCGCCTGCGATGACAATTCTTGGCTGGTGGACTCAGGGGCTTCAGTACATGTATCTCACAACAGGGTACTGTTTGCCACTTATACTACAGGTGACTGTGGAGTGTTGAAGATGGGCAATGGAGATGTGTCGAAGGCAGTTGCCATTGGAGATGTGCATTTGAGAACGAAGACGGGTACAGTTCTTGTTCTCAAGGATGTTCGTCATGTCCCTGATATCCGTTTCAACCTGGTATCGGTTGGAAGGTTGGATGACTAGGGATTCTTCAGTCTCTTCGGGAACAGTCAATGGAAGCTTTCCAGAGGTTCGATGGTAATTGCCAGAGGAAGCAAGAAGTTCGGTCTATACTATATTGAGGGGAGCGCACAGGGGGCACAGGAGGTGAACGCAGTCAGTGATGCGTCTACCGAGTTATGGCACAGGCGGCTCGGCCATATCAGCGAGAAGGGGATGAGATACTTGGTGAATAGGAAGGTGATTCCAGGGCTCAAGTCTACAAAGTTGGAGAAGTACACGCACTGCTTAGCTGGAAAGCAAAATAGGGTGTCTTTCCAAAGTCACCCAAGTTCAAGGAAGCCGGCGTTGCTCGAGTTGATTCACTCGGATGTCTGCGGTCCTATGAAGGTAAAATCTTTTGGTGGTGCTTCTTACTTTGTAACTTTTATTGATGACTATTCCAGAAAGGTTTGGGTCTATGCCTTAAAGACCAAGGATCAGGTGTTGCCTATTTTCAAGGAGTTTCAGGCCTCTGTTGAAAGGAAGACGGGCAAGAAGTTATTGTGTGTTCGGTCCGACAATGGCGGCGAATACATCGGTCCCTTTGATGCTTATTGCAGAGAGCAGGAGATACGACACCAGAAGACTCCGCCCAAGACACCTCAGCTCAATGGTGTAGCGGAGCACGTGAATAGGACATTGATGGAGAGGGTGCGATATTTGCTGTCAGAAGCAAACTTGCCGGGCAGTTACTGGGGTGAGACTCTTCTCACAGCTGCTTATGTTATTAATTTATCTCCTAGTGCTCCTTTGTAGGGTGATGTGCCTGACAAAGTATGGTACGGCAAAGAGCCGTCATACAATCACCTGCGAGTGTTTGGCTGTAAGGCCTTCGTGCATGTACCGAAGGACGAGAGGACCAAACTTGAGCCGAAGACGAGGCGATGCGTCTTTGTCGGCTACGGTCGGGATGAGTTTGGCTATAGACTCTACGACCCGGTGGAAAGAAAGCTCTACAGAAGCAGGGACGTGGTGTTTATCGAGGATCAGACCATGACCAACACTCAGGATTCCAAGACGCCTTCTGAGGCTGAGGAATTGCCTGAGTTAGATTCATTTTGCTTCGAGCAGTTTCCAGAGGACATCGCAGAGGATCCAGTTATGGGGGAGCCAATACATGGAGTAGCTACCAACCTTGATCATCAGCCTATTGATGGTGGTCAGGGTGTCCCTCAGGAGAATGAGCATGCCAGAGAGGCAGTTCCTGAAGGGGAGGAGGCTGTTGGTATACAGCCAGCACCAGTGGCTCCACTGAGAAGGAGCGACAGAGATCGTCGACCATCTACGAGATACTCACCGGATGAGTATGTGCTATTGACTGACGGGGGAGAGCCTGAAAGCTTTGCAGAGGCTATGGAAGACGAACACAGGCAGGAGTGGATGGAGGCTATGCAGGAGGAGATGAGTTCCTTGCACACTAATTCTACTTATGATCTGGTGCGGTTGCCAAAGGGCAAGAAGGCTTTGAAGAATCGATGGGTGTTTAGAGTGAAGCAGACGGATGATGCTACTCGCCCTCGATACAAAGTGAGGCTGGTAGTTAAAGGCTACGGTCAGCAGAAAGGCGTAGATTATGATGAGATCTTTTCGCCTGTCATCAAGCATTCGTCTATTCGGGTGATACTAGCATTAGCAGCCAGTCTCGACTTGGAGGTCGAGCAGATAGATGTGAAGATGGCATTCCTCTACGGTGATCTTGAGGAGGAGTTGTACATGGAGCAGCCAGAGGGATTCTGTGAGAAGGGCAAGTCATATTTGGTCTGCCGGTTGAGGAAGAGCTTGTATGATCTGAAGCAGGCTCCGAGGCAGTGGTACAGGAAGTTCGAGTCATTTATGGGGGAGCATGGTTATGCACGGACGACGTCGGACCACTGTGTATTTGTGAGGTATTTTGTCGATGATGATTTTATTATTTTATTGCTCTATGTAGATGATATGCTATTGGTGGGACGAAATGCTACTAGGATAGCGGAGTTGAAGTGCCAACTGGGCGCGGCCTTCTCCATGAAGGATTTGGGCGCAGCGAAGACTATTCTTGGAATGGAGATCAGCCGAGAGAAGAGTCCAAGCTGCTACACTTGTCCCAAAAGAAGTACATTCACCGGGTACTTTAGCGTTTCGGTATGGATGGGTCGAAGAAAGTGAGTTGCCCCCTTGCGGCTCACTTTAAGCTCACTGAGGAGTAGTGTCCATCTACTGAGGACAAAAAGGAAGATATGGAGCGGGTTCTATATGCCTCAGCTGTGGGAAGCCTTATGTATGCCATGGTGTGTACGAGGCCAGATATTGCTCATGCAGTTGGTACGGTTAGCAAGTATCTTTTAAATCCTGGAAGGGTATATTGGAGTGCGGTCAAGTAGATTCTACGATATCTTCAGGACACTGCTGGTTGGAGACTTTCCTTTGGTGGTGATGAGCCGAAGCTGGTTGGGTATACCGACGCTGATATGGCTGGAGATGTAGACACGAGGCGATCGACTTCGGGCTACGTGATGATGTTTGCGGGAGGAGCGGTGTCGTGGCAGTCACGGTTGAAGAAGTGTGTTGCCTTGTCGACGACAGAGGCAGAGTACATTGCAGCGACGGAGGCTTGCAAGGAGCTGCTGTGGATGAAGAAGCTGTTACAGGAAATGGGACTGAAGCAAGAGCAGTGTATTTTGCTTTGCGACAGTCAGAGTGCTATTCACCTTGTGAAGAATCAGATGTTTCATAGTCGGTCCAAATACATCGAGACTCGGTATCATTGGATACGAAATGTGGTTGAGAAGAAGGACGCGGAGCTTGAGAAGGTTCATACAGATGACAACGGAGCTGATATGTTCACGAAGATTCTACCAAGGGAGAAGTTTGAGTACTGCAGGCAGATCGTCGGGAAGACGACCTCCTCCACATAGTTGTGAAGGAGGAGATTTGTTGGAGTGGGTGGGGTTCCCAACCTATGTGAGAAGACCCCGGAGTGTGACGAGCACCATCTGTGTGTAAGAGAAGCTCGGGGAGGTGACGAGGCCATTCGGAGACGAAGAAGAAACTCGGGAGCCATATTTTTACATTCTGGAACAGAGGAGGCAGAATTATGCCCAAATTCTGCCCCCATACAGAATTCTGCCCGAATTCTGCTTTTTGGTTCCAGAATGTTGCTGGTAGGTTCTGGTTGTCCGACACAGAGTTCTGGCCGAACTCTGTGTCGTCGGGGCTGAGCGGATTTTCAGGGTGATTTCTCACCGTTGGATCATATCTGATGGTCCAGATTTTGCTACGGATTAGGGGAGTTAATATTATGTTATTTCTAACCCTATTCATCGTAGAATATTGAAGAAAAGAGAGAGAAAGAGGCAAGAGTGCCATTACAACTTCGAAAGAGAAGACGGAGGATTGAAGGTCGTTTTTCGAAGGAGATCGCGTTCGGGTAATCTCTACTCGTCGTTCTTGCTCTTCGTAGCCTTGTAATCATTGTTCTTACTTCTGATTGTTGTGGGGATCCGATTTGGATCGGGAGGAGTTTGTAGAGGGTGTAATTCTTCTATTCCATTAGTGGAGGCTTCTCAGGGTTGGACTACGATCGTCCCATGGTTTTTTTCCGCAAGGGTTTTCCACATCAAAAATTCTCTGTGTCTGCGTGATTGTGTTTGGTGTTTTGGTTTGTGCATTGTTTGCTCGGTTCTCTCGCAGGTACTCTCTAGTTTGGAGAAAGGTTTCCGCGTTTCTTTCCCAACAATTAGCACGATCAAAATATAATCAAAATAGTCTATTCGTGATCAAAATCGTTTAAGAATGATCAAAACAAAATTGTTTCAGCACGATTCGCTGTTTAACCCAAATAATTTAGGCACGATTATCAAATCTAGATACAATTACGTATCTAGTGGAAATAAATCAAAATATGTTTAACAGATTACAAGGGAACCTAATAACGATATAAAAATAAACGATAAGAAAAAAAGGTTCAAGAAAGGAAAAGATAAGAACTAAATCAAATTCAAATGAAAGGGCATGAAATTGCGAACCATAAAAATCAATAGTCATATGCCAAAAAGGATGTAGTCTCTATAACATTCGAAAAGCGTAAGCATATCCGAAATCATTTTACCAAGAATTTATGCCTCACCAGTATACATCTGGCTGCAGTAAACCTTTGGTTTCAAGACTTAAATATGATATGGTATTGAATATTCTATTAACTATATCTATTATTGACATAATAACTCAAATATCAAAATAAAGCAACTGGACATAGTTTTAATAAAATTCGATAACATACGATTACCTGAAATTATTTCAACTTAGGAGTCATACCTTGCCAGTGCACTGATGGCTGCAGTGAACATACAGTCTCCATAATTCAAATAAATGGCGACAGTGCACATCTACCTTGCCATTGTAAGTCATCGAAAAAGTATTCCAACTATATCCATAAATATTTCAAATGAGCTTCAAGAAATTCAAACAAATTCCAAAACGATCAAGATAGGAAAAGTGCAAGTATCTGTCCTATAAGCCTCAATTCTTGAAAATAAAATGATCGATTAGGAGGAAATTACTGAAGACAAGAGAAGTATTAACATTCTAATCTCTATTTCATGGATATTCAAATGATTGAGGGAAAAACTTTGAATCAAAAACTAACTCGAGATTCATATATGGATAGTAGGATCTGAAATTATAAAAATAATTCCTTATGGCAAAATGGAAAACAAATAATCTATTTGAACTTACGATATGTTGATAGTTAAAGAGGGAAAAGATAATCAAGATTATGAATTGAGTCATAGGAAGTCCTAATTTATCAAGCGAATAGTCTACCCACATTTAATCATACCACTGTATTAAAATACTATAGTATATCATTCTATGAAAATTTCTTAAATATCTAATAGGGTCTAGAATTCAGTAAATCCTTGGCTAAATCATATGGCCTATGTAGCAACTTTAACTACCCAACAATCAAATTGAATAAGGGACTCCTAGTCCTAGCCATTTTCCTAAAATCATATCAATCATAATTGTGAATGAGCACTTCCTAGTCGCATGCTCGCAATATTACGACTAATATAAGTACTATCACGAGTTCGCACAATTTGTAAAAACTGACATGTACGGGCCATGTCACGATCCGCACCCTAGAGTAAGGGCACGAGACGTGGGTACGTCCAGCCTACGCCACAGTGTCGACGGTAGAACGCTGTCCTAGGTCAAACATCTAACAATATAAAGGTACCTGTACAGTATATACTCTCCGAATGGAGGTGACATAGCAGATACAGTCTCAATCACAACTAAGGTAGAGCAAGATAAAAGATAGGTAAAACATGAAATCCAAAAGAGATACAGCAGATAGAAGTCTAAGTGTCTAAGATACACAAACCCAGAAAATATTTCAAAGCTCAATACAGTAATCCATAGAATAAAGACAACTCAATACAACTGAAATAACTAACTATACAACCTCTACTGTGTCTCCTCTAGGCTAGCAGGCAACCTTCAGGCTATCTGTAAAATTTATCAACAGGTCCAGTCAGGACAGAAACGAGCACAATCTCATCTAGAAAACCCAAATAAATGACAGAGAACTATAAATCAGTTATAGACAGTTGTATTGATGAACATGGCAGTTTATGTTCAGGTGATGGTAAGAAAGACAGATATAGTACAAGGAAAGTAAGTAACTAAACAAGAGGAGAATCATGGCAATAAAGACTGTAAATAGAAACTAGCTGAACCAGGATAACATGATATAAGTCCAGACAGTAAATGTAAACAAGTGTAAGACCAACGTAAATCCAGACAACATGAATCTGATACCAGGTGATTCTAGTACAAGATGAGTCCGGTATGAGATGATTCCAGTCAGTGAACAAAGATTCCAGGGTGAGTCCAGACTATACTCTAACAGTATGTTTTAAAATACCGAGTTTGACATGTAAACGGCTGTAGGTAATACGGCACATCACACACCTGGCCGGGTGTGAGATGGCTATCATTCCAGTAGATTCCAGTTGGAAGATTCCAGATTGGGGTATATCTACATGTCTTACTCTAGTATTTTCCCTCCCAGCAAGTGAATCCAGAATTCTGATATAATGATTCAAGATGAGTCCAGCCAAAATATAATGATACCAGTAAATGATTCCAGTAAATGATTCCAGTAGATGATTCCAGTAATAGAAGCCAGGAATGATGATACCAGTAATAGAGGCCAGAAAATAAATGTGTGTCGTATACATGAATCCAGAATATCCATACGTGTTGTAACAGAGAATCACATACAACTAACTAGAACTGAAGTACAGTAATTGACAAATAAATGAGAGAACTATCAGAGAATGTACTCGCCTGATGTCTGAATGTCCAAAGTAAATATACTGTCCGATGAGAGGTGTCTGGCTCCTAATCAGAACAACACAAGTCACAACAAGTCCAAAATGATAATATGAAGTTCTACTATGCATTCTACATGATTCTAGGTCAATCTAGACCAAAGTCAACTCTTGGTCAACTTGGTCAACCCTGAAAGTCAAACCTAGGTCAACTATGGTCAAACTAGGTCTAACAAGTCTAAATTAGGTCAAACAAGTTATTCTAGGTCTAAACAAACTAAGTATATGTAAATCAAGTATCCAAGATAGCTACTAACTCATAGCCTAAGTCACTTGCTAAACCAAGTACAAAACTAAACCATAAGCTAACAAGGCACACAAACTTAGTCATATAATGTATATATATTATTCACATTCACATATTCATATACATAGATATATATAGGAAAGCTATATATATAGGCACATACATATATATATATATATATATATATATATATATATATATATATATATATATATATATATATATATATATATATATACCTATCACTAAATATATATATAATATATATATATATATATATATATATATATATATATATATATATATTTATATATATATATATATATATATATATATATATATAAAGAGAGGTAAAAGAGTAAGTGAGTATGTGTGTGTTTGGCATGTGTGTGAAAGGATATGTGTTAATGTTCTAAAATTAGTGATAGGTAGGTGTATGTGACATGGGATACATGACGTCAAAGGGTGTATGAATGCATGTGTGTAAAAGGTTATAGGTTAACTCAGTTTATAGAAATACATACATACATACTTACCTTGTACACATGCATACATACATATCATGTATATTACATTTACATGATACATACATGTATACTTGTATTATATTATACTTACATTCATGCATATTAGATACTTGTATTTATATTAACATATTGCAAACATTTATTTCATTCATGCATCTATGCATTACCTACATGTTTTATACATATGCATACATTGTATATTCATATCATTTCATACATTAACATAGAGACATACAAACATACACACATCATATATTTCATACCTTGCATTACCTACATATCATGTTATATATTATCATTCATTCCATTCATATATTACATTCTATATTACCTATATACATGTATTTCCTCCATTTATTCATGCTTGCATCATATACTCTACATTACCATACATGTTATCATTATATATTGTATTACAATATTTATACGTTATGCATTCATATCTATCATTACATATATATCTTGTATTTATATCTAGCATTCATTATATACTTTCATGCATACATTGTATATCATTCTTTCATTCATGCATTGCTTATATGCATTATATTAATAGCATTCCTACATGCTTGCATTCAACCATATATATAAATTAATTTAAAGAGAATATATATCATATATATATTATTTTATTTATCTAACATATCATGCATTACATACTCTATATTCATTTAATATCCATACTACATAGGCTCATAGGTTACACAAAATACATATATCGTATAGTCACTCTTCTACATAAAACCAATACTGTACCAATTGGGCATTCATTAAATTCTAGGATTAAAGTATGTTGTAGCTCTTCGTGTTAGATTTCCGAAACTTTAAACGGATCGTATTTTCGTGTCCGGAAGCTCCCGGAATTGCAAAAATACCGAAACACGTTTGTCTTTCGTACAGTTGACACTCAAATAATTCTACATAAAGTTACAGAAAGAATTTGGCTTATTAAAATATATATTTGGAAAGCTAACTTCGATACGGTTCTTTTAAAAAAAACGGAAGATAAATCGGAGTTCTAAGCTAAAAGTTATGACATTTCTAAGTTGCTTTGGTTAATAAAAACGTGGATAAAAATTATGACGGATTTGACAAAAGAACACATATAGGCGAAGATACTTGGATACAAACATAGGTATCCAAATGAAACTCATTCTAACCATCCTAACTAAGATCAATCCACTCTCTAACCATCTAACCACACACACAAATATATATATATATATATATATATATATATATATATATATATATATATATATATATATATATATATATATATATATATATATATATATGCACACAAGTGTCCAAAATAGGGGTTTTTTTCACTAGGACACAATCACAACACAAAGGACACTCCTATGACCTCCAAATGGAAACAAAATGGATACGAAATGGTTATACAAACATGGGAGTCATTCCTATGGGTTCAAAATAGACCTATATGCATGAGAAAATGAAAAGGAGAAGGGATTTATACCTCCCGGTAGATCGAATTGAAGAAAAGCCTTCCCGGAGCGACACCGACACGTAGAGATTCCAAAAGGACACGAACGAGCTCCGAATCCTCCCAAACTTGGGTAGCTTCCTCCTTGGCAAGAATGGAGAAGGAAACAAGAAGATTTGGTGGCAAAATGGAAGGATTTGGTAGAGAAATTGCTAGGGATTGCTCTCTAGAAATTTGGGGAAGAACAAGAGAGAGAGTGTGGATGAGAATAATGAAATGAACTTGAGCCTATCCTCTCCCAAAGTGGCTGGCCATATGGGGCTATTTGTCCTATCATGGTAAGGTCCAAAATGCCCCCACTAACCTATTCTATTAGTATTAGGAAATGGCTAATTGGTTGGGGCTAAATTAGTCATTCTAAAGTCTCTAATCACACTAACCTTATCCATAATAATTAGTCTAACCTCTAACTAAAATATTTCTATCATGTGGGCCATGGCTAACTAATGTGTGGGTCCACTAAAGTCAACACTACCCCGGGTCCCTGTTTCAAGTCGGATTGAGCTGAAATTCGAACCCGACTCAAATAATCCCAAAACAATATCATAAATAATAAAATAAATTTCAAAAATATTTCAAAAATATAAAATAACAAAAATATCCATGTTTCTGAGAACTGGGGGTGACAAATTCCTCGAAATTAAAACCAAACAATAGTAAAATGTCAAAATCACAAGTCATAATTTTAAATAGTTTAAAAATGATTAAAAATCACCAAAAATCATAATATGAAATAATAATTATAATTATAAAATTTTAAAATTACCTTCATCTGGAAAACTGGGTGTTACAGGCCACCACTAAAAATATGTCACGACCCGCTCCTGAATATCCAGATACGAGTCGGACACATCTAGCCTACGCTATGAGATACGACATAGTAAGATGTTCTAAATCTTTAATCATCTTCAAAAATTATATTATATTATATTAGATTAATCACAACATCTATATTGAGAGAAACTAGAATAAGTCCAAAATTTTACTTAGTTACATTCTCAAATCAAAAGTAACTGGAGACAAATCCAGCAAAATGAATGTTAACTAATTTTTACAAACCAAGTACAAAAGCGAAATGTAAGCTAAGCTATAGGGTATTTCCCAGTAGGGACATCCTCTGGGATGTGGGCTAGCGTCTCAATGGCAGGACCATAGTATGAATTGCAAAGCATCCCCTCCTCAATCAATTCACCTGCAACGATCCAATCAAAAAAGGAGCAAAGTACAACCCTATAATTTATGCTACTAATACATGGTATGATAAGAATGAACTGATAAAACAAAACATGGTTGGTTTGAAAGAAAATGCAGCATGCTTGGTTGAAAAATAAAGACAATATACTCGGGAGATTCTATAAAGTAAAGATAGCATATTCAGAAGATACTTGTAAAACAAAGATAACGTGTTTAGAGGATAGTTGTAAAACATGTTCATGCTAGATAGGTAAAGTGCGGCTTTGAAAAGGTAGTAGACACATGATCGGCTAAAATAGGACGGTAAAATAAATACAATTGATATGGCATAAGCCGGTCCGGCAAAACCCACACATGCATGATGTGTGAGTTAAGCTATCCACTTATATTATACTATGGGCTTTGATCATATATTAACTAGACAATTTCTCCTTCCCAGTGTCGGTAATGTGTACAACTTACAACATGTGATACAATTCTTGTTAAAGAGGCTTATTGCATGAGAAACATGTTATACTTGCAATCATGGAATTTAAAGACAACAAGCAACAAAAAGAAGATACAATTGGTAACAGAAGCATGTAAATCATATCATGTATAGTTTTTTATGTTGTAGTGTACTTGTCTTGATTTACCGAATGATTGATGTTAAATGTTGATTTGATGTCCAAAGTCCTCAAGCATTAACAAGGTATAATATTTCTTAGTTTAAAGGTTAAGTGATAACTAGGTGTTGTGCTCTCTAACTAGGTCAAGTTACACTAGCTTCGGGTCACAAAGTCATAGCACACTATGCTTAACCTTGGTCATAAAGTCTAGCACAATAATTATATAAAGGTAATATACATCAAAATACTTTTAAACATGTTGAATCTACAAGTCATGGGTTGCCATATTTTCCTAAGATTTAATATTAAATAAAATGATTTATTTTATTTATTCAGAAAATATTGCATTAAATAAGCCAGGCCTCACCTTCGCTCGTTTTAATAGTTAAAGGTCTCCAAATACCAAGTTGCTATTTTTTTATGGGTCAAGTAGGTCAAAATAGAAAAATGTATTTAGTTTTCACATTTTTTGGGGCTACTACAAGTATTTATTGAATTATTTGTATAAAAAATCATTTTATTATTATTATTTATAATTAATTGTTAACATAAACTAATTTTAAGTATGTCAAAATAGGTCCAAAATCTACATGTAAATATACTAACTTGGCCTAAATAAAATAAAGTATTTAAATTTAATTTTTAATCAATTTTCAGAAGTCATTTATTATTTATTAAAATTAAAAATACTATAAATATATATAAATATATTTACTACTTTTATTTATTTAAAAATATGATTATTAAATAGATAATTCTGGAAAATATATAAATAAATACTACAAATAAAAGTACAATTTACCAGTATTTTATATCACATAAATACAATATATAATTATCAAAGTACAAGAAAATACATAAATAAATAAATAATACATACAATAATACCATAAATAATATAATATATATTACCCAAAAATATAAGCTTAACATATTATTCAAAATCGGGTCTGGTGGCTCGAGTTTTAGGGTGGTCGCATTGACCAGTAAGGTCAGAATAGTTTTTGTTCTCATATGGAAACCATTTATATATATATATATATATATATATATATATATATATATATATATATATATATATCAAAAGAGAGCACGCTAGCAACCTTGCCAACTTAACTTCCTTTTCAGTAGATCATCCTCCGTTCAACTATCTCGGAAGTCCTCTTGTATACGGGAAATCTAACGTGGGCATCTTTGAGAATTTGATATCGAGAATCAGGAAGAAACTTGAAGGGTGGCATAACGCCACAGTCTCCCCCGACGGTAAGATGACCCTCATCAATCACATGCTCACATCCATCCCCATCCATACTCTGGCGACATGCTCCCCGCCCAAGAAGGTTCTGTCCTCGATCGAACAAATCTTTAGCAATTTCTTCTGGGGGCACGGCAATGGCCTAGACAAGCATCACTGGGCGAGCTGGGATACCATGGCTCACCCGACTGACGATGGGGGGCTAGGATTTACCAAAATTTCGCACATCATTAATACTTTTTCGATGAAATTGTGGTGGAATCTCCGCATGACCAACAACCTATGGACCAGGTTTATGAAGGCCAGGTACTACAAGCATATCCACCCAGCCTTAACCATATCCAATTGCAGATCCTCAGCGGCTTGGCGCCGGATCCTTATCAGGAGGGACCTTGCCGAGCCCGCAATAAGACTCCATCTGGGGGCGGGCGACTCGAATCCATTCCTGGAGCGATGGGTTGGGAATAGCATGATCCCGAATCTCACGGAGACCCCGAGAGACAGCAGAATTATTGACCTGTGGAATCCCACCACCAACGACTGGAACTGGGATAAAATTCGAGAATGGTCTGGCAACGAAACGGCATATTGCATCCATACACGCGGATTAAGAATCGGCCTAGAGGACGACGCACTGAAATGGTCGTTAGAGACATCAGGGGTTTTTTCGATGAGATCGGCGAGAAGCGCAGTCCAGGAATCCGAGCAACAGTACCATCCCATGGCATACTACTGGCAATCCTGCATCCCCAAGAAGTGGTCTATTCTAATGTGGAGAGTCATTAGAAAGAAATTTCCTGCTGACGATATCCTCAACACCATCGGCATTAGCTTAGCTTCTGCCTGCTCGTGCTGCTCTGAGCCCCAGACGGAGACTATCGACCACATATTTTGTCGGGGGAGACTACCCGGCAGCGTTTGGAGGGCTCTTAACTAGATTTACAGTATCGAGCAGAGCGGTGGACGCTTCAACAATCTCGCAGCCTCCTGGGGTTCAGCTTCCCATGGCCAGCAGATCGTCGCAGCGGCCGCCACGTGGGTGATTTGGAAGAATCGCAACAAGGTTAGATACGAAGGTCACCAATACTCAGCCGACCAGCTCATTTGGGAAATCTTCCGCCAATGTCGCAAAAGGGGCCACGGGTGCTCCCACAGTCCGAGAGCATTCTGGTCCTCGCTCAACCCCTAACCCTTGGTAGTTGAGTTGTTTTGCCCCCTCGCCTTTCTTTTGGTGGTATACTTGTATAGGCGTTGTTTTTTGTTTGTGCCTTGTATACGTGCGCTGGCTTCGGCATTTTGAGCCTTCAGTAATAAAACGAGGAGGTTTCATATATATATATATATATATATATATATATATATATATATATATATATATATATATATATATATATATCCAATGGCGCGTTAGTGTAACTGTAAGACCGTTGGCACCGGGGTGTGAGGTCGCTAGATCGATACCCCATGGTAGTGGCTGGTTGGTAGTGGCCACGGCTTCCGGGCCAAGTGCTGGCTGGGTTGCTTTAGACCGATGTCTTTAGTCCACGGGCATTTGGGCATTTGGTTTATATATATATATATATATATATATATATATATATATATATATATATATATATATATATATATATATATATATATATATACCAAGTACTATATAAATATATTCATTTTAAAAAAAAACTTAACAGGGGCTTGAACTCGGGTCTGTCAGGACTAGATCCTAGGGCCAGTCAAGTGACTACTGGGCCAAGATTGGTTTGGTGTTTGCATAAGGGATCCTCTTGGATTTAAACTATAACAAGGGCAAGAATTCAATTTCTTACCGAGGAAGAAAGAAGGTGGTCGCGATTACGTCGATATCGTCGTCGGCTCATCGTCCTCTGTCGGCTCGAGCACGTCGATACAATGTCGGCTCCGTCAGAATCGTCTTCGTCGGTATCGGAAAGGTGGTTCGTCGTTTGTCGACGAAGCTCGGCTCGTCGGTACGGATTCGGTGGCTCGGGGATGGCGAGTGCGGCATGGGTCGCTGGGTTGCTCCAATGGAAGAAGATGGTAATGCTTAAGTTTTGTCTCAATATTTCTCTTTTTTATAGAGAAATGAAGGAAAGTTACGAATGGAAAGGGTCCGGTTACGGAATGGAAAAAATTGGAAGTTACGGAATATAAGAGGTTGGAGTTACAGAATGTAAGAGGTTGAGAGTTACGGAATGTAAGAGGTTGGAAGTTACGGAATATAAGAGGTTGGGGGTTAGGCACATGATGCACACTCAAAATTGTTGTGATGGTCGGGACACACGGATACGTGGACGCGAAGACCGTTATGGTTGAGGAATTTTGGGTTGTGAAAAAAGTAGATGAAAACCCATCTATTTATAGGGGAGGGGATTCTCTAATTAGGAAAGGATTAGGATTGATCAAATCTTTCCAAGGTTTAAGTCAAATAAATATCACATCCAATAAATTCTAGATTAGTCAAAAGAAATCCATAATGACTTAAAAGTAATAGTATATATTATTAATAATAGTTAAAATACATATAACTAAATCTAAATTGTATACTTTGCAATAATAATACTTAAAAATAATACTCAATATTATCAAGTAATATTTAAAACATATTTTGGAAAATCAAATAGTAAATGATATAATAAATCCATAATCTTAGAAGTCTATTTTCGTAAACATAAAATCTCCTTTAAAAATAAATTTGGCAAGTCTCTTTTCCCTTCAAAAATATGTATAATTTAAAAATAAAATTCTACTTTAAAAAAATATTTTAAACTAAACTAAAATAAATATAAATTTTCAAAAATTCAAATAGTGGGCTTACACATGTTTTTTTTTTTGAAAGAAGGTAATTATAGGGAACATTCCCACCGGGAATCGATCTTCTGACCACTCAGGGCGCATGCATCTCTCTTAACCACTAGACTAGAGGTTATTTGCTTACACATGTTTATTTACTATTCATTTAATGTGTATATTATGTATCCTGCTATATCCCTTCTGAGGACCTGGTGTTCTCTCCATGTTATTTTGAGCTGCTGCATTGAGTAGATGTATGATTGATGATTGCATCTCCAGGATTCAGGTATCGTTAGTGGTACTTTTATTATTCTTCCACTATCTATAGTTTATGATGATATCATCTGATGTATAGCCTAGTCTTACAAGCTTTATTCTTTGTTATGAGCTTCTTCAGACAATTGTATTAAGGTTTGGTCAATTTTGTTACATGTTGTCTATCTTAGTATTTTATTCTTGTGGAATCGATGTATTACTGTCTGATCAGCATTGGTACATCTGGATGCCATATGAGATGATATTTTGTGAATTGAGATATAGTTGGACTTGTCGGTTATAGTTAGACTTGACTCTAGACAGTTTATACTTATTCGAGTTGGGATGGAGTCTAATTGATACGTAGTTGGCATGAATACGTATCCTAGTCCTATGTATTTTGGCCGGACTAAGACTTGACAATTTACTTGTCACATAGAACTTGTTGTTACAATTCTTTAAGAAGGTCAAAATATACCTTAAGTGACAATTATTTTCACTTGTCACATATATCTTTGTTATATTTTTTTAAGAAAGTCACAAAGTATACCTTAAGCGACATGGATTTCATTGTCACATAATATACCTAAGTGACAAAAATACTTGTCGCATAGAACTTGTTATTATAATTATTTAAGAAAGTCACATAATATACCTTAAGTGAAAAGTATTTTAATTTGTCATGCAGAACTTGCTATTACAATTCTTTAAGGAAGTCACATAATACACCTTAAGTGAATAGTATTTTAACATGTCACATAAAACTTGTCTTTAATTCTCATCAAAAATTAATATTTTGTTTCAGTGACATCATTGAGCGACGACTAAAAAAAATAGTCATCGAATAATTTAACTATGTGACAATACACAACTGTTGTCACAAAATCAAATTACATGTGACAACAAAAACTACTTCTCACAGAAATATCCCTTTCGGTGACGAATTTTACACTTATCACAAACTACATGTTGCGAAAATTTGAATTTCTTGTAGTGATATATATTCAGATTTGAGTGTATATATAATTGGGGAATTGTTGGGAAAAGTTTAGAAGAAGGTAAAAAGTCCAAAAGATATATGCATATGACACAAATAATATACCACGAACATGCATGTCACGAATAATAGCCAAAGTAACAGGTTTGTCCAATGGTAGCACTGATATGAGAGGAAAGATTATATATGTTAATTAAATTTCGGTAAAACTAATTAGATGAAAGGATCTCTTGATGCAAGTAGAGAGCATAGACAATTTTAGATTAATATTCAACATTAAGGGTTTATTTGGTAAATAGAAACATTTGACAATATTAATTGTGAGTCTTTAAATAACCATAAAATTTTGAAAAAGATAGCAAAATATATTTAAATTATAACTAAGATAATAAGTTAAGCAATAAATAAGATGAACATGTCGACAGAAGCATTGGCGACATGAATGCAATTTTTCCCCTTTTTCGAGAACAGTGTATCCGAGAATATGAATACTTACTAAGAAAAACGTCACTAAAAGTTCAATTTCATCACTAAAAGTCGAATTTCGTCACTAAAGGTCCAATTTTGTCATTAAAATTTAAATCGGATAATATGTTGCCAGAAGCATTAGCAATATGAGTGCATGCACTCATGTCGCAAATAGTAAAAAAAATTTCACTAAAATTCAATTTCGTCAATTAGTTCGTCACTAAATGTCCAATTTCGTCACAAAAAGTCCAAACTTGTCATTAAAATGTTTCGGCACAACTCGTCCAAGTCAAAAAAGTATCGCGCGACATGTTATCTTATTTAACATTTGCTTAACTTATTATCTTATTTATAATTTAAATATATTTTGTTAACTTTTTCAAAATTTTCTGTTAAATAATTAGTATAATATATAATTGTTCATTTAGTTATACAATCAACAACTCGTTGTTAATATACAAATGCACTTCATCACTTTTCGATTTTATTCTATTGGACATCCAAATAACAAAAGTTATGAATTCGCAAACATCACTTCTTCAAATAATCCAGACAAATGAAGTAGTAGTATACGCATATGCAAGAGATACTTGTACAAAATCTGGTTCACAATTTCATTCTATTCACTTCTTCATGCATCCATATTTTTTTTGTTCTTGTCGAAAGTCTCTTGTGATTGTTCTTCTTCTTCTTCCTTTGACATTAAGAAGATTGAACTGATTAATCTCTTCCTCATATATATCATCTACCGAATGTATGTATGTCATGTCACCTTCTTCTATGTTCGTTGTTGCATTACAAGAATAGCATTGGAGCTCTCAAAATCCTTGGAAGCTAACATGTCCCCGACCACTCCGAGCTCTGGACACTCGCTCCAGTCTGCCAGCCCTTCGTCGAGCAGCGAGTTGGGCCCCTGCCTCCTCCCCACGATCGTGAGGTTGTAACTGTTGCCCAGCGACTTGATGACGGTGATGGTCTGCTCCACGTCCCTCACCACCACCTCGTCTATGACGACGTGCTCGTTGTTCATGTTGTCGAACCGCACCTTGGAGAGAAGATCGTCGTCCAACTGCCGCTGCTTGATGTCTCTCCGGTCAACGGGTTGTAGGAAGTGAACGATCGTGAGGGAGACGCCTTGCCGGTGGACCATCCGGGATGCGTAGGCCAGGGCCTCGCGGTCATCTGGTCCACCCCAGAAGAGGACGCCGAGCTGTTGCTGGAAGTTGCCCGGGAGAGGCGTTACGGGGGCCATCTCGTCCGGATAAATGAGGATGCCGACCGAGCATGGAGCCTGCAGATTAAATTCATGTTAAATCATTTCTCATATCGGTGTCGTATTCATGTCATGTCATACAAGTGTCGATCGAACACTGCAAAGTAGACTAGGACACACCAAAATCATCCACATTTCTTTCTTGTGTCTTCTAAACTGGTGCTTGAGTATATACCTGTGCTAGAATGTGTGGTATGTTGCTTCGTAGGGCCAAGTCCTCGTTCTCCATGGAGCTTGTTACCCTCCGGAAAGGGATTACGACGAGGGCTACATTCTTCTCGGCGGCGAGGGAGCAAATGTCCTGGTGCATAGACTTGAAGGGGGCGACGGAAGTGAAGGGCTGCACCGCCACGAACCCTTTCTTGTTCTGCTCGTACTCGATGAACACGTTGTGTAGGCGGTCCATCTCGGTGGGGTTGATGAAGCCTTTCTTGTTCTTGTGCGCGATGAGGGTGGAGTTGGCCCGGCCCGCGAGCTCCACCAAGTGTAGGACGTAGACGCACAGGGGCATCTCTTCGCAGGGGTAGGAGAGCTCTAGTAGGTTGACGATGGAGGGGACGGGGATCTCGTTATGCACACACGCCAGGAGGCGGAGCTCTGCGTTGTCCTTCACGTTTTGGACGGAGCGGCGACCGAGATTGTAGCGGTTTGTCAGGGGCTTGTAGAATATGGAGACGATCGGAGAAAAGGTGGCCGTCGTAATGGCCGCCCACAGAATCACTGTGGAGTATGCTTCCTCGCCTAAGAGCTGCAACACATGAAGTACAATGTTCGATGTGTCCATGCACAAATTTAACATAGTAGTACTAATCCTACTTACATTTCCAAGCCTGTAGTTAAGAAAGGTGATCATCTCTATCAGCCCTCTGAAGTTCATAATGAAACCAAGCATGAACGCGTTCTCTAAGGGGATGTTGCAGTAGATGGCCGGAGCCACGGTCCCGACCAACTTGGCTAGGACGCCGCCAAAACAAACCGCCATCAGCTTCCATGCCTTGGCCGAGTAGTTCCTGAACACCACCTCCTTCCCGCCAACGAGAAAAAGCAACGGCATCAGCACCTCGCCGGACAGCAGTTGTGCCTTGTCGACTAGCGCAGACCCCAGGGGAGGCCCTTCCGGCACGCACAGGCCCATGATGATCGGCAAGAAAACGAACGAGGCCCCGATGTAGTCACTGGCGACCGCCGTCACAACCACACAGGCGAATATGGTGAATATCTGCCTCTCCTTGATCCTCCCTCCCCTTGGGGTGCTTTTGACTATATGCATCATCCACGGACGGAACGCATAGATGATCACGAGAACGAAGAGGCCGAGCGAGAGCAGGGCAAAAGCTGCGGTCTGCGGGCCTCCCTGGCTCTGGTTGATCGCGACGAAGGCGCCCATGTTGATGAATGTGAAGAGGCCGTGGACCATCGCGCAGGACATGGCGAGGCGACCGAGCTCGGAGTTGAGGAGGTTGAGCTCGGTAAGCACGTCAGAGAGGACGGCAAAGGACGTGGTGGTCAGGGATACCGCGACGGGGGTCATGAAGTCGGTCCTGGTGATCTTGGTAGAGATTTTGTCTCCGAGGAAGGCGAACAAGCCGAGGACGACCGTGAAGGGGACAACGAGGCTGCCCATGCCGATGATCCACGCCTTCCTCCCCGACCGGGCGAGTATCTTGGGGTCCATCTTGACGCCGATGAGGAAGAGATAGAACATGAGCCCGACGTCCGCCATCGTGCGGACCACTGCCTGTTGCTTGTCAGGGAAGATCAATGACCAGAATGTAACGCGCTTCCCCTTGTCATCAGTATATTTGAGGTCAATCTCACCGAGCAATCCCGGACTCATAAGCATGCCACCCTGAATATGAACATAAAAAACATACATGCATTACTAAACAACCTTTTTTTATGAAGATTTTCATTTCATCAGCTGCAACTATGTTACATGGACAGACAAAGCAAGGTCACGCGGTATATATTTTAAGGGTCCATGATATTTTCGCCATGTGTCCGACATGACATTTTATATTTGAAAATGATATTTAGTCTGTCCTTGGACATGCAACGGCCTATTGCCCCCTTCTAGCACCGTAGTCCACCATTTTAAAATCTACCATTTTAAAATCCGGGCTAGAGGCCAATTGGAGGGCGCCATGTGGGGTGTGGACCATTGACGGTCACGCCAATGGCAGTCCAAATAGCCCCTTTTTTCATATTTATGTGGAGTTCTTGTACTTCCTAAACTACATTAATTACAATGAATTGACACTCATCTATTGCAATTGGCACCTGATGAAGTCCCGGGAAGGAAGGAAGGAAGGACTTACAATGAGGTCGGAGATGATGCGAGGCTGCTTGAGGGGTCGGAGGATGTAGTACATGACGCGCGTAAACAACATGCATGTGAATATCTGGAACATGAGGACCGGGAAGGGGTAGGAGAAGGGCGACTCGTCGGCGAAGTAGCCGAAGGAGTGCACCTTGAAGTCGATGTTGTTGATCGGTACGCAGACTTGTAGGAGCCCTGTAGAATTCAAGGAGGAGCCGGGGAGGGCGTAGACTAGGCCCTTTCCTGGACTCGTCTTATTGCTGATACCGACGTCGTTCTGCATCTTCTTTCGTTTTTTTTCTTCCGACGGTCGGCCGCTCGACGAGAAAGAGGAGGGAGGAGATTGAAGATTTTTTTTTATGGGAAATAACCTGATTTTATTTACGTAGGAATTGAAGAATATAGAGTGACAGTTTGTTCTTGCAGTTTATCATGCTTGGTCAAAACTCTATAAAGGGTCTACAATTTTTAAGCTGGCACCCTATTTTTAACAAAGTACCGAACAATTCTAACGGTACATTGGTGGCAATGTTTCTTGTTGGTTGACTAATATATTGGAGATTTTTGAGCTGCTAGTTTTTAATATCTCTTTTATATATATGATTTGTAATTCAAATCCAACGGTGATAACGTTGGTTCCATAATATAAAAGTATTCGGCTAGTTTTTAAGCATTTTCATGTGTGTGTGTGACTTAATCACGATTCCTCACCACTCGGTTCCAAAGGATGGCTACTAAGATAGTTCAACCTTTGGTAAAACTTATTTCTTATTCACGGTCCTAAAGGATGGTCATTTAGACAACTTGACTGGTACGTCTGCTGTCACGCCCCAATACCGGAATACTGAGACGGACTAGGTCAGCTACACCGTATGAGGTATATACACGTCATACGACGATCGTGGCTGTCAAGAGACTAGAGGGTGCATGCTACAATCAGGTCTCTTATGATACCACAGAGCATCTATGTCTCAATCAATCAAATAAGAAACAGTAAATAATGATCATATAAGACAAAACAGTAAGGCGTCCACGACGCTTCATCAAAATGATTCATGAGCCTAGCTTTTACAAAAAGATGAGCTAGTACCGAGAGTCAATAGTACATAACCGTAGTCAGCTGCAGTCTGATTTAATTACAATTATGTAAAAGGAAACTAATGTCCAGAACTGCCGGCTAAACAGGTGTCGGTGGCTAAACGCCAAGTACAAAATAGAAGATATCAGAGCAGTGAAGAAGAAACCCACTCATGGTCCCTGGCGCCCATACTCCTGGTGTACACCATTGTTCGGGTGGAAGGCTGGATCCTCTGGAGCTGCTACGAGATCTGGCCAAACAAAACCAGCGGGGTCCGGCCCCCGAATAGCAAGTACCACAAGGGAGCACAAAAGAGTGAGATAAATCCAATGAGTTAAATAAGACCTGATTCACGAGCTATAGGCTTATACCATATCATCGAGACAATACGACACCCTTACAACCAAATAAGGACAAACGGTGCCAATATCGTGCCGGAATAAGATATATCCTATAACCATGGGCAGGTAAAAGGGCTTCTGATTCGCGACTTCGGTCCATAGCCTATCGCAGCACAATAGCCCAACCCAACAACCAAACAAGGACATGGGTTGGACCACGCACCACGATAGTCCATGTTCCTCAGTTGCTAGCAGAAGAAAACATATCACAAACAAGTCAGCTTACAAGCGGCCAATCGATCCTACGGCTTTCTATGATTTGTTTGGATTATACCAGTAATGCAATATATATATATAGGAATCCTCAGATCGTACCGCATTCCAGCAGGGCTAGCCAAACCATTATATACAAGCAAGCACGAAATGCACTGGTCCCTCGAAAGGCCACCGCGCTAGAATAAGCAGTAACGGTTCTAGCTCTCCTATAGGAAGAGCTGGCTCAGCAGTCACAAATCAAATACTGCACTCCACTAGTGCGGATGACTATACAGTATCCGAGGCGGCCAACCCGATGCGCCAAGACGGGACCCAGGGCGGCTGGTGACGTACGATCTCGAGATTCTGTTCCCTTCCAATGCTTCTACCAATTTAAGTTGCTTACATTAACCCTATCTCGATATTGAAATTACATGTCGTTGTCACATGGTCATCCTCCTATATGTTGTACCATAGTACGTGTACCCTAAGTATGAATCCACATCGGCTCAATCTAGATCCATGCTTAGTGTAATGCTTCAAACAACAAACAACATACCACGATACTATTACTGACCAATTACCATGACTGTGCTGGAAGGTACACATGTATTGACATATAACACGAATGATCACTTAGCATGTAGAGTCACACCGCACTCATTAAATGGCACCGCAGTGCATACTAATATTGTATCTCAATACACACTTAGAACATGTACCAGCACGTATACAGATAATCAGGTCAGGAACATGGTCAAGTCAGAAAGTCGCGTGGACCCCTCGTGACATAAAAGTCACATGTAAATTCTGGTTAAAGTGAGACATGAAGGTCCTTGAAGCCAAGACAAAGATCTACAACTTTCATGTTGGAAGTTTGGAGAAATTTTGGCCACAAATCAGTCAAAAAGAGCATCAAACAATCAAAATCAGCCAAAAATCAGCCTTATACGGCTCAAAATTGCTCATGCGGCCAGAAATTCTTATGCGGCTCAAAATGCTCATGCGGCCAGAAATGGTCATGCGGCCAGAAATTCTTATGCGGCTCAAAAATTCTTATGTGGCCAGAAATTCTTATGCGGTTCAAAAATTCTTATGCGGCCAGAAATTCTTATGCGGCTCAAAAATTCTTATGCGGCTCAAAAAATTCTTATGCGGACAGCAATGGTCATGCGGCCAGAAATTCTTATGCGGCTCAAAATGCTCATGCGGCCAGAAATGGTCATGCGGCCAGAAATTCTTATGCGGCCAGACACTATTCATCGTCTGTCACGATCCGCACCCGCTAAAAGGGCACGTGACGCGACAACGCCCAGCCCTCACCGAAAAATCGGCGTGGAACGCTGTAGATTTTCCTACTCTAAACAGTTTATATATATAACAAAAACCTGTCGAGAATATGGTCAACTCCGAACGGAGGACAAGCAATGAATATATATACGAGTACTCAATCACGACTCTAAGATAACAAAGTAAAGACTGAAATGAAAAGACAATAAGACGATAAAATAATATATAACCTGTCAAGTCCAACACAAGAATATATACAGTCCAAGTCTCTAATACAGTCCATAATAATAACAGTCTCAAAAGTAGCTGGAGACAATGTCCAGTACAAAAGACCTACTCTAACTAAGTAATAGGTAGGGTCTCGTCAGGCGGAGCTAAGCCCTGCTGGACCAAAGTCTCCAAGTCTATGCCCACTACGTCATCCGGACCGTAGTAGGTACAGTAGTCTCCCTCATCTGCATCTGTAATATTTTTAACATATCCTGTCAGGATGGAACGAGTACAATCCACTAACAACATTTCACAAGATATGACAAAAGCTATAATCTGTAAATAGAGAGTATATACAAGAAAATCATGGAATGTACATGTGAGAATCATGGCAAGGTAAGCTGTAAAACTAGAGCTAGAATAAGACAAGTAAACTGATCATGGCATGTACAAGAATCAAGAATCATATATCTAGGTGTGTGAATACTAGCTACAACATGTGGCCGGCTTAGGTCTTGCATAAGGTCTACTGGCCTGGTTAATCATACGTGGAGTGTATGATTAATACTCACAAGGTCTACAAGAGTAACAAGGTGGATAATGACCACATGTCTACACTAATACTCCCCGTCCCCGACTGGTAGAGTGGATCCAAACAAGACACGTCACGACGCGAGATTCTATGAGAAGGGAGCAAGTCTCCTCAAGAATCGGCGTCCATGTACTGCACAAGAACTACAAGGGGGCTTGTACAAGACATACCAAGACAACAAGGAATAACACCTCATGTCGGGATCCATGAATACCAACCCGTGTGACCAATGTGTCGAGAACAAGCATATCTACACTAATTACATGGATTATATCAATCAGCATAAATTAGAAAAGTGTCAGAGAATATACTCGCCTGAAATATGATATGGTACGTCAACCGAAGCAAATGCAGCGTCTCGAGGACCTATAGAGAACAAGACGTATCAATACTATGTTTAGGAAATGAAATCAAATCAATTTGAATTCTATTAAGTCATTCTAGGTCAAGACATGTCAAACTAGGTTGTACGGGGTCAAACTAAGTCATATTAGGTCTAACTGGGTCAAACTGGGTCAATGCAAGTCAAACGGAATCAATCGGAATCGATTTGAGTCAACAGTTGACTTTTTGGTCAATCGGTCAACTCTGGTCAACCGTGGTCAACTGTGGTCAACCCTAGGTCAACTATAGGTCACTGGTGACTAACAGTTGACTTTCGGTCAACTGCACAAGTCTAATGGAATTTGGGACTAAATTGGGTAAAGTGTTGACCCATAGTTGACTTTCGGCCTAAAAAGTCAACCGTGGTCAACCGGGGTCAAGACTAGGTCTAGACGACTATTTCTACCCATTACTAACCTCTACAACCTATATCCAAGTCCATCTTGGACTTCGAAACTCAAATCTTGGCCATGGGCCAATTTCCTATTTTACCCTTTTTAAGGGTAAAATTCTACCCTCGGCGATTATCTAGATAGCCTACCTACGCTTGATATTTTGACCCGTGCTCTCTAGGATAGTAGAGTACTATCCTATAGGTTCGTTATCTACCAAAATACCTAGACAAAGTGGACGTCTAGTCCACCTTACAGCCCGTTACAGATATCTTGAATATTTCAAGATACGCGCTGATACGGCGCGATACCGGCGCCCTACGACCTCGATTTCCACTCGGGAGCCTACCCGCAAAATCTAAATCACGTATTTTAACTCCATAACTCCACGCCAAGTTTCATCTCATTCCGAGACTCCGGGCTCCGTTTCGCCCTCTAACTCGATTTCTCCTAAAAACCTATTCTTCTAATTCTACTTCTTCTTCTTAATCCTAATTTAAATTCTTCCTTCTTCTAATTCTTCTAACTCAAATCCTTCTTCTTGGCCTCTTCCTCACTCTCTCCTTCTAATTCCTATCTTCTCCTAATTCTTCTCATTCCCTTCCTATTCTCTCTTCTATCTTTCTTTCAATTTCCTTCTCTACTTCTTTCTAAATCCTCAACTTCTTTCATCTAACTTCCTATCTATCTATCTATATATACATATATATATATCTATATATATATATATATATATATATATATATATATATATATATATATACCTACATATATACATATATATAGGCTACTAGGGGGGTTTAAGGGGTAAATAGGGGGTGAATGGGGGGGGGGGAAGGAGCTGCCAATGGCAGCTCTTGCTGCTGCCTTTGCTACTGCTAGCTGCTACTGCAGCTATTGCCCTGCTGCTGCTGCTTTGGGCTGCTGCTGCAGCTGCCCTACTGCCACAGCTGCTGCTACTTCTTCTTCTTCTCCTCCCTCTATATATACATCTCCCTATATATCTATCTATATATATATATATATATATATATATATATATATATATATATACCTATAGCTAATTAGATATCCATATATCTATATATCTATCCATTCCTCTATATATATATAAACACACACACATATAGATACATATATATACACACAACCTTATATATACACACAACCATATATATATATATAAACACATACACCTATATATATATATAAACACATACACACACACACAACACTCATGACAACTCCACCACTACCACTCTCTACACACACACACCACCACCACCTCTCATTCTCTCATCCTCCCACAAATACACATATACATATTATATATACATACATATATACATATATATATATATATATATAGATATATATATATATATATATATATATATATATATATAGATATATATATATATATATAATATATATATATTATATATATATATATATATATATACCATTCAATATAAAACCCCTAATTATTTCTAACCTAGATTTTTGGAAATACCTATAATTTGAGGGCAAAGTGTAGAGGATCACCTCCTACAAACTATTGTGAAGACAATAAATGGTAAGAGGAGTAAATGGAGAATTAGAGAGTTACCTAAGCTAGGTTTCCTTGGAGAGAAAGGAGCTTTTGAAAGAAAGTGAAATGGAGAGGAGAGAGAGAGAGAGACTTAATGAAGAAGAAAGGGAGGGAGAGCCTTGTCATGGCCGGCCATGTGGGGGGGGGGGGGGGGGGGGGGGGGGGGGGCTTGGGTGGGTTTGGGGTAGTGATCCAATAACACTCCAAACCCATTAGACTTAGGTTTAATTGGTTCGGGTTGGTTCGGTCTAATTTAATCAACTAATTAAGCTCTAAAATGACTAATTAAGTCATGGAAATAGGGTTAAAGATTTCTAGCCTAATTATGATGGTATTAGGCTAAGTCCAGCTAGTATGGGGGTCCCACTAGGGTCCAGGCACCCAAATAAATCCCAAAAAATCACATAAAATCAAATAAAATTCCTAAAAATTATAAAACTTGAAAAATGACAAAAATATCCCTAATTCGAAAACTGGGGGTGACAAATCTATCCTCCTTAAAAAAATTCGTCCTCGAAATTCAAACGGTCGTACTCTTCTCTGGGTCAAGCACCCAACAATCAAGGTCTACTAAATTTATCCTAAGTTATATAACATGTAATCCAGGAAAATCAGAACACATGCATGGTTTTAAATCTCTACAGTATTGTGTTATTGCAGTCTTCATTAGGGTGTTCTATTTATCTAGCATGATCATCACATATGCAAACTAAAGGTACTAAGAAAGCAATCATCAATCAATGGACGGAAAGAACAGGTAAAAGAAAGAGCAAGACCCTACCTCCTAGTCCAATGCGGCAGGATCCTAACTGCCATCGCAAAAACCTGTCCTGGGGGGTATATCCTGCTGCTGGTGGAGGGCGTGATGCGGTGCCATAGGTGGCCTACCCTGTGCTCCCTGAGCTGCTACGCTCCACGGGCTACCCTGCGAGGGTTCGCAGGACAATCTCTCAACTGATGTCCAGCCTCCCCGAGTAGAGGCACAAACCCAGCCTCTTCCGGCAAACCTCCCAGACGTGACCAGGTCTCCTGCAGAAGTGGCAAGGAGCCCCATGCTGAGCCTGCCTCGGCTGAGTGTGCTGCACCTGCTGAACCGGTGCTCTGGTCTGATGCTGGAAAGGCTGATGCTGAAGCTGAGGGCGCTTAGCAGCCTCTGCGCTGCTATGGCCCCAAAAAACAAATCTCGATTCCCTCTCGGCTTCAAGCCCAACTCCTCTCCACCTTCCGAGCCTCCGCATAAACTCTGCATATGTCGCATAGAAGGAAGGGATCAGGATCTTGATATCCCATGTCATCCCTCCCGGAAGCGCTCCGCTCGGATCACGGGTCACTCACCATGTACTCGGCGTATCGGCTCAGTCGGCCGAACGCGCCGCATACTCCTCTACGGTCATACCGCCCTGCTGCAGGTTCTGGAACTGCCGCACGAGGCCGATCTTGTCCGTGGGAGAAAGAACTTTCTCTGAACAGGGCCCGAAAACCCAGCCCAAGTATGGCCCTCTCCTGCAAGAGCCGGCTCGTTCCGGAACATGTCCGGGTAATATCTAACAACTGCAACCCAACCGCTCGACCTTCAGGTCGTCTTGTCACGCCCCAGAACCAGAATACGGAGAGCGGGGGCAGACATAGCCAGCACGTATATGAAATGGAATCCATCCGCTATACGGTCACGACTGTCTAGATACATGAGGGTTTGTCTACGAGCCAACAGTCTCTTAAGGTCATGAACAAGCCTATGTCTCAATCATAAGCAAGTAAGTAAAGTACAAGATGTATGATCATTAAATATACAATAGTAAGGCGTCCCAAACATACTATTCAGTGATCATGAAGCTAGTCGTTACAAAATGTCAGGACTAGCAAGAGTTTAGTCATACATGATCAACCCTAGGATCTGTCAATCATGTTACAGCCGTAGGCAGACAGTAGTAAGTACAATCGGCTAAAAATGTGCTCGCGGCTAAACGCCTCAAAAGAATATTTTACAATAAAGTAGAAGAGCCAAAAAAAACCCACGTTGCCAGGGTTCCGTCTAGTGGCCATCTGGCTGGAAGGTCGGTAGATCTCTGGAGCTGCTCCGAAATCTGGCCACACAAACCAGCTGGGTCAGACCCCAGAAAGAGCAAGTGCCACAAAGGAAGCTTCATTAAGAACTAAAACCAGCAATCAGCACAAGGTACAAATAAAAGTAAGAACTGGAAAAAAGAAAAACATCAGGATGATATCGACGAGAAACCATGGAACTATTCAGATAACCAGGTTACAACCCGTAAACCAAACAAGGACCGGGGTTGTAACCCTTCGTCTGAACAGAGCTTGGAATTCTCACCATTTATCGGTAAAATAAATACAAGCATTTTGGTCATGCAGCAATCTGGAACAGGATCAGGGCAAGACTAGACTGGTTAGACTGTCCAATCACATCACGGCCAAGCAAGAATTACGGCTTGATACTTTAACTAACTAGGGTTGTCACAATCCTAGTTACTAACAAGATGCGGTGAGAATTATTCACAGCAACAAGCCCTGCAGACCATCCAGGTTACCCAGGTCGAAATTAGGGGTTGAATTCAGGGGGTACATCGTCCAGGAAACGCATGTACCCTTAAGCAGTTTGAAGGGTGCAAACACATGACAGTGTGCTGGAAATGTGCCCTACTCGACGGCAGGCTACAGATCCCAAGCGCGCCCAGGTAACGGGATTGCCTGTAGCTGAAAAATCTCTTCATGACTAATGTATTAATCTAGTTGTTAACCTTAGTCCATTTTAGCAGGTACTCTGACGTGGTACTCAAGAGTCCCCGTCCTAGACATGATGCAAGACAGGACTGGTTTTGTACAAGCACAATCGCCCACGGTGTCCGGTTATTCATATAGGTCATGTCAGGTAGCCGTCGCAAAAGCTATCAAGAAAATTATGTCAGGTTATCAGGTCAAGTGCACTAGTCAAGAGTGCGCCACGACGGGCCACTATCAGGTCATGTCAGGTACTCGTCAGGAGTGCCACCACTACGGGTCACTATCGTGTCGTGCTCAGTTATTAATTCCAAACATATCAAGTAAATTCGTGATATCAAGTCAGGACAAAAGGCGTAAGGATATAAAATGGAAGTAAAATATCTAATAAAATATCAAATATACAGGGCTAGAGAAGATCAAGGGTAATCAGGATCGCTCAAGCCAGGCTGCGCTCAGGCTAGCGTACGCTCAGGTTGCGTACGCTCGGCGAGCATACGTCGTGCTCGCTAAGCTAGCGTACCAAGGCACGCGTACGCTCAGCTAGTACGCCAAGACATGTGCCAACAGGCAGCGTATCAAAGTGAGAGTACGACTAAAGAGCAGCGTACGAAGGCTAGCGTACGCTCGCTAAAGAGCAGCGTACACAAGTTAGCGTACGCTCGCTAAAGAGCAGCGTACGAAGGCTAGCGTACGCTCGCTAAAGAGCAGCGTACGAAGGCTAGCGTAGCTCGCTAAAGAGCAGCGTACACAAGTTAGCGTACGCTCGCTAAAGAGCAGCATACAGCTCAGCGGCATAAGCTAAAAAGCTAGAGCACTGTTCACTGTCTTCTCCAAATGGCAAGAACAGCAAGAACTCTAAAGTTGAATCTAAGCTTCAATTGTCCAAATCTTGGTCAAAACAAGTCTGAATCCAACTTTCTAAAGGTCAAAAATTGGGTAGAATGAAATTCTCTAGAACATGGAACCATCAAAACTTGAAAAAAGCAAGTTTGATAGATCAAAACACCAAAAATCCGAAAAATAGCAAAACTTATATCAAGAATTAAAGCCTCAAAATGGAAAATGACAAGTTCTAATGTGGTTTAGAATCATGAGAAGAAGCTAATGAAACCATCAAAAGGAGTTCTCTTGTGGAAGCAAGTTGCACTTGCCTATGGTGTTCTTGGTTGGTGGAGAAGAGTAATGGTGGAGGAAGGAGAAGTAATGAGAATTATGGAGGAGAGAGAAGGTTGGGGGGATAATAAAGAGGGGGGTTGTGGTGGAAATGAAGGAGAAGCATAGGCTAAGGTGCCACCCTTGGCCCATGATGAACCAAGCAGTGGACCGGCCGAACCAAGCCAACCCAAACCGAGAGTAAACAAGCCAAGCCAAACCAAGGAGATATGCAAATACAAGAAAAAATACGATACGTATTCCAAATACGTAATATGAACAACAGGCATTACAACTTACCCCCTTAAAAGAATTCCGTCCTAGAATTTAATTAAGAGGCTAGGTAGAGGGACAAGAACAAGCTACACTATTCACAGGCAATTATATAGGCAATCAACAATCATGCAAGCAAGGAATTGATGGCATGAGGCATAAGAAAGACATTATACCTCACGAGTCAAACAAGTCGGGATATCGTGATCGGATATCATCTTCACGCTCCCACGTTGACTCCCCCAAAGAGTGATGACCCAAGCAACTCGGACTAACTTGATAGTTGTTCTTGAGGAACTTCTCTCCGGTCCAATTAGACACGGGCCTCTCTCATACGAAAGGTGGTACCAACAACCAATTCAGAATGATCCAGGATATGGCTCGGGTCCGGGATTGTACCGTCGTAATTGGGATACATGGAACACGTCATGCACTCGCTTAGCGACGGTGGAAGAGCGAGACGATAGGATACATCTCCTACTCGCTCCAGAATGTCGAACGGCCCATATACAAGGACTAAGCTTTCTCCGTACGCCGAAACGAATGACGCCACGGTTAGGCAAAATCCTCAGGAATACATGATCGACCGACGCGAACTCGAGAGGGCGCGATGAAATCCGCCAATGCGTGGCGATCTTGGACAACTCGAAGATGATCTCTGACTCGCTGACCACTTCAACTGTGGGCAATCATTTCTGGACCGAGCATCGTCTCTCCAAACATCATCCCAGGCTAGCGGGGATCTGCACTTCATACCATACAGTGCCTCGAACGGTGCCATCTGGATATGGCCTGGAAACTATTGTTGTACGAGAATTCACCAGGTGCAAGTGATCTTCCCATGAACCACCGAAGTCAAGTATGCAAGACCGTAACATGTCTTCAAGAGTCTGGATCGTGCGCTCCGACTGGCCATCCGTCTGCGGGTGATATGCTGAATGAACTGGAGATGAGTTCCAAAACTCTCTGCAAAGCTACGCCAAAAGTGCGAAGTAAATCTTGAATCTCGGTCCGAGGTGATACTGACTGGCATACCGTGCAATCTGACAATCGTCTGAGGTACATCTCTGCCAACTGAGCCGTTGATGCCCACTCTAAATGGAAGAAAATGAGCCACCTTCGTGAGCCTGTCAACTATAACCCAGATAGCATCTCTACCAGCTGGGGATCTAGGTAGTCCAGTCACAAAATCTTGGTCACATGCTCCCACTTCTATTCTGGAATCGGTAAGGGCTGAAGAAGTCCAGCGATCTCTGATGTTCGGTTTAACTTGGTGGCAAACCAAACACGAGAGACAAACCGAGCTATCTCCCGCTTCACCATTCCACCAGAAATGCTGCGGATATCACGGTACATCTTCGTACTGAGGGATGGATAGAATACTGAAAACTGTGCGCTTCCGACATAATTTCCTGCCTGATATCTCCACTGGGTACACAAAGACGCTTACCATGTCGAAGTGTACCATCGAATGAATATAACTTGGTCTTCGTCCTGCCTCACACTCGGCTCTGAGTCGTAAGCTTGGAATCTGCCGACTGTGCCATCCGGATCCTCTCGACTATAGTGGATGAACTTGCATACTGGCATTAAGGCCACACTGGAAGGGAGAACAACTTCAATACCATCTTCTGAAGATCTGCTAACAGCTCGGTGCGCTGTTAGGAAATAAATCCGGCTCTCCTGCTCAACGCATCTGCAACGACGTTGGCCTTCCGGGATGATACTGCAAGTTAACATCATAATCCACAAGAAGCTCCAGCCACCTTCTTGACGCATGTTAAGATCCTTCTGGGTGGAAAAAATACTTCAGGCTCTTGTGGTCGATAAAAAATCTCACCCTGCCTCCATACAAGTAGTGCCTCCACAACTAAGTGCAAACACCACTGCTGCCAGCTCCAAGATGGGTTGGGTAATTTCTTCATGATCACGAAGTTGTGTGATGCATAAGCTATATTACCTCCCATGCTGCATCAGAACACATCCTAAACCTTGTTGAAGCATCACAGTACACTGAGAATCCTACGGTCCCATCTGGAAGCGTGAGAATAGGAGCTGTTATCAGGCCTCGCTTCAACTGCTCAAAAGAACTCTGACACTCTGATGTCCAAGCAAACTGCGCATCCTTGCGGGTCAACTGCGTTAATGGTGCTAAAATTCGAGCAAAATCTGAAACCAAATGCCGGTAGTAGCCGGCCAAATCCAGAAAGAAAATACGAACCTTTGCAACTGTGCTGGGTACTGGCC
The DNA here is from genome assembly GCA_029216955.1 of Iris pallida. NCBI lineage: Eukaryota > Viridiplantae > Streptophyta > Magnoliopsida > Asparagales > Iridaceae > Iris > Iris pallida. The sequence continues at coordinate 15,650,828 of JANAVB010025198.1, forward strand.
ATGACTCAATAGCTACAATCTTCTGGGGATCCACTTTACTCCTCCTCGAGTGAGTGATATGACCCAAGTACGAAATGCGATCGAGCCAGAACTCGCATTTATGAATTGGCATATAACTGGTGCTCTCTGAGGATCTGAAGAACTATAGGAGGTGCTGCTCATGCCGCCTCACTCTTGCTGTAGACCAGGATGTCATCCAAGAATACGATCAAAACTGATCCAAGTAAGGCATGAAGATGCGATTCATGAGGTCCATGAATACTGTCGGCGCATTGGTTGTCCAAAAGGCATAACAAGGAACTCCCAATGCCCATATCTCGATCTAAAAGCCGTCTTCGGGATGTCCTGCTCTCTGACTCTGATATGATGATAACTGAGCGCAAATCAATCTTCGAGAATACTGAAGCACCCTTGAGTTGATCAAAAAGTCATCTATCCTCGAAAAGGGGTATGTTCTTGATTGTCACTGAGTTCAAGGTACGATAATCAACACATAACTAGACGTACCATCCTTCTTTTCACAAGAAGCATCGGGGTCCCCAAGGCGATCCACTAGCATGAATGAATCCCTTGGTTCTAAGCTCTTCATATCTTGTACAAGATCTCCAACTCTGATGGCGCCATCTGAGACTCTCTCTGACACTGGGGCTGTCCAGGAATCAAGTCTATAGTGAACTCGATCTCCGCTCCGGAGGCATACCTGGAAGCTCTTCTGGAAAAACATCTGGGAACTCATCCACTATCCTGGGCAAACTGACTGGCTACTGCCATCTGCAATATCGGAGGAGAAGGCTCAACCGCCTCGAGAGAAAGAAAACTCGGCTCTCTGGAATGCTAAAAACAACCCTACAATATGGCAGTCTATCCTAGCATACTGGTTCCTCAACCAATCCATCCCTAAGACAACATCATAATCGGCCATCGGGAATTCTATCAATCTAGCGAGGAATTCCCTACCGCTAACTACGATCCGACACGAGGAAAGCACTCTATCTACTCCTACAAGTCGTTACCAGTAAGTATATTGAGGTACTGATAATTACTCGGGCTCCAATCCTACCGTGTCGCGAATCGTGCAGACATAAATGAATGCGATGCACTAGAATCAAATAAAGCTGAAGCTGGAAAGGAGTTGACGAGAATAGTACCTGCCACTACCTCTCCTGGTGCCAATCCTTCTCTACGGTCATATCATGGCTGACCATGCCTCGGGGTGCTGGTCCCTCTGCTGAATTCCTTGCTGCTGTTCTGACTCAAGGCCTGGGCTTGCGCATACTGCTGGGGGCTCTGCTGAAATGCCTGGGATGAGGCGGCAAGGGCCTCGTCAAGGGATACTGTGCTGTTGCTGGACCGGAGCTGGTCCTCTCATGAAGAGCTAGAAAGGTTGGACGATGATGAACCACCCCTATTCGGCAGATCCAACCTATGGTCTGGTGCTCCACAAGCCAGACACAATCCTGTGCCCTGCGACATTCTGCCACTACATGGCCTGGCTTCCCACAATGAGAATATCCCACTACGGAAGACTGCTCTGCTTCTGCTGCTACGAGGGTACGTCGGAAGGGAAGACTGCTGAACCGACGTCACTGAGGGCTCGCCTCGGAGCTCCAATAGTCAAGGCCCTGGCTGCCGGGGCTGGTACTGAAGACTGATTCATCTGGACGTGAGATCTCTTCCGACCTCCGGTCCTATCCACAATCCTCTGGGAGGATTACTCATGCCTCCGGGCTGCTCTCAAGACTGCATCAAAAGTCTGATGCTCAAACTGCTCAACTGTCAACAAGATCTCCAGGTGAAGTCCCTGCTGGAACCGCTGGGCTCTATCATACTCGGTTGCCACCAAAGTGGGAGCAAACCGACTGAGTCTGGAAAACTCGGCGTATATCGTCTCGACCGTCCGGCCTCCTTGCTTCAGATTGGTAAACCTCGTCTGAGATCATACCGAGCCACGGATCGAAATACTTGGTCTGAAATCTCTCCCTGAACATGCCCAAGCAATAGTGTTGCTAATCCAACGGCCTGCGCTGCCCACCAGCTGCGGGCAAGATCTAACAACTGCAGGCGCACAACGGCCACCTTCTCGTTCTCTGGGGTCCTGGCTGCTTCTAGAATCACCTCGGTGTCCTGAAGCCATGCATCTGTCGCGATAGCATCTTCACTACCGTCGAAGAATGGAGGGTTCAAGCGCTTGAAGCTGTTGGCCGCACTGTTACCCTGATGACCTCCTCTGGTCAGAGCATCCGCCACTGCTTGTTGCAAGGCATCTCCACGACGATCTTGTGAAGCTATCAGGTCCTGACGAGTCCTACCAAGGTGCCATCATCATGTTCTACAGGTTGAACTGGCTGGACTGGTGGCTCTCCGCCAGAAGGCACGACTCTGGAGGCTACTCCAGAATGCTGGGCTTGATCTCCAGGTTGCTGCTGGTCCGCGAGGAGGTGCTCCGCCTTGCTGGTCGGCAGGTCCACGAACAATGCCGCTGAAGAAGACGACATAGGGAACAATAAGGAAGGACCAGGACAGATCAATGATACAAGCATATGATCAGGACAAGAATCCAGGGATTCAGAAGATACGAGCAGAGATCAAGGACGAATACTGATTGAGACATCTATTCGGTAAACCCTCACATATCTCGATTACAAGACCTGTATGGGCCACCACTTAAACCATGTCACGCCCCAGAACCAGAATACTGGAGAGCGGGGGCAGACATAGCCAGCTACGTATATGAAATGGAATCCATCTCGCTATACGGTCACGGCTGTCTAGATACATGAGGGTTTATCTACGAGCCAACAGTCTCTTAAGGTCATGAACAAGCCTATTGTCTCAATCATAAGCAAGTAAGTAAAAGTCACAAGATGTATGATCATTAAATATACATAGTAAGGCGTCCTAAACATTACATATTCAGTTGATCATGAAGCTAGTCGTTACAAAATGTCAGGACTAGCAAGAGTTTAGTCATACATGATCAACCCTAGGATCTGTCAATCATGTTACAGCCCGTAGGCAGACAATAAGTAAGTGCAATCGAGCTAAACATGTGCTCGTCGGCTAAACGCCTCAAAAGAATATTTTTACAATAAAGTGGGAGAGCCAAAAATAACCCACTCGTTGCCAGGGTTCCGTCTAGTGGCCACCATCTGGCTGGAAGGTCGGTAGATCCTCTGGAGCTGCTCCGAAATCTGGCCACACAAACCAGCTGGGTCAGACCCCAGAAAGAGCAAGTGCCACAAAGAAGCTTCACTTAAGAACTAGAACCAGCAATCAGCACAAGGTACAAATAAAAGTAAGAACTGGAAATAAGAAAATACATCAGGATGATATACGACGAGATAACCATGGAACTATTCAGAACCAGGTTACAACCCATAAACCAAACAAGGACCGGGGTTGTAACCCTTCGTCTGAACAGAGCTTGGAATTCTCACCATTTATCGGTAAATAAATACAAGCATTTTGGTCATGCAGCAATCTGGAACAGGATCAGGGCAAGACTAGACTGGTTAGACTTCGTCCAATCACTTCACGGCCAAGCAAGAATTACGGCTTGATACTTTAACTAACTAGGGTTGTCACAATCCTAGTTACTAACAAGATGCGGTGAGAATTATTCCACAGCCACAAGCCCTGCAGACCATCCAGGTTACCCAGGTCGAAATTAGGGGTTGAATTCAGGTGGGTACATCGTCCAGGAAATGTATGTACCTTAAGCAGTTTGAAGGGTGCAACACATGACAGTGTGCTGGAAATGTGCCCTACTCGACGGCAGGCTACAGATCCCAAGCGCGCCCAGGTAACGGATTGCCTGTAGCTGGAAAATCTCTTCATGACTAATGTATTAATCTAGTTGTTAACCTTAGTCCATTTTAGCAGGTACTCCTGACCGTGGTACTCAGGAGTCCCCGTCTAGACATGATGTAAGACAGGACTGGTTATTTGTACAAGCACAATCGCCCACGGTGTCCAGGTTATTCATACAGGTCATGTCATGTCAGGTAGCCGTCGCAACAGCTATCAAGAAAATCATGTCAGGTTATCAGGTCAAGTGCACTAGTCAAGAGTGCGCCACGACGGGCCACTATCAGGTCATGTCAGGTTACTCATGTCAGGAGTGCACCACTACGGGTCACTATCGTGTCGTGCTCAGTTATTAATTCCAAACATATCAAGTAAATTCGTGATTATCAAGTTCAGGACAAAAGCGTAAGGATATAAAATGGACGTAAAATATCTAATAAAATATCAATATACAGGCTATAGAAGATCAAGGGTAATCAGGCTACGCTCAAGCCAGGTGCGCTCAGGCTAGCGTACGCTCAGGTCTGCGTACGCTCGAGCTAGCGTACGCCTTGCTCGCTTAAGCTAGCGTACCAAGGCACGCGTACGCTCAAGACATGCTGCCAACAGGCAGCGTATCAGAGTGAGCGTACGCTCACTAAAGAGCAGCGTACGAAGGCTAGCGTACGCTCGCTAAAGAGCATCGTACACAAGTTAGCGTACGCTCGCTAAAGAGCAGCGTACGAAGGCTAGCGTACGCTCGCTAAAGAGCAGCGTACGAAGGCTAGCGTACGCTCGCTAAAGAGCAGCGTACACAAGTTAGCGTACGCTCGCTAAAGAGCAGCGTACAGCTCAGCGGCATAAGCTAAAAAGCTAGCTCACTGTTCAAGTCTTCTCCAAATGGCAAGAACAGCAAGAACTCTAAAGTTGAATCTAAGCTTCAATTGTCCAAATCTTGGTCAAACAAGTCCGAATCCAACTTTCCAAAGGTCAAAATTGGGTAGAATAAAATTCTCTAGAACATGGAACCATCAAAACTTGAAAACAAGCAAGTTTGATAGATCAAAACACCAAAAATCCGAAAATAGCAAAACTCTAGATCTACAAGAATTAAAGCCTCAAAATGGAAAATGACAAGTTCTAATGTGGTTTAGAATCATGAGAAGAAGCTAATGAAACCATCAAAGGAGTTCTCTTGTGGAAGCAAGTTGCACTTGCCTATGGTGTTCTTGGTTGGTGGAGAAGAGTAATGGTGGGGGAAGGAGAAGTAAATGAGAATTATGGAGGAGAGAGAAGGTTGGTGGGGATAATAAAGAGGAGGGGTTGTGGTGGAAATGAAGGAGAAGCATAGGCTAAGGTGTTCCACCCTTGGCCCATGATGAACCAAGCAGTGGACCGGCCGAACCAAGCCAACCCAAACCAAGAGTAAACAAGCCAAGCCAAACCAAGGAGATATGCAAATACAAAAAAAAATACGTATACGTATTCCAAATACGTAATACGAACAACAGGCATTACACGTCTGCCAGGCGGCAGGCCCTCATCTGGCGCTCGATATCCTCGAGCCAGTCATCAGCATAAATAATGCCCTCAGCCCTTGAAATCCCTCGGACCAAGCTTCTTGAAAGCTTGGATATCCCCGATCTTCGGCTCCTACTGTTGCTGAGCCTCCCTCTGTGGAGCCCCACGCTCCACTGCCGCCATAGCCACCTGTGGCATCCTCCATGCCCTGGCGCATGGCCTCTGTCTGCCTCAACTGAGCCTCGTGCTGGGCCCGCTGGGACTCCAGCACCTGGTGAAAGAACGCTAGCATCTGCCCCATGTCTGTGGGCAAAGAAGGCAATGGTGGAATAGCTCCTATCATCACCGGAGGAGTCCCCTGCTGAGGAGAAAGAACCCCCGGCAGCTCCCGCTGTAGCCCCTGGCACTACAAAAAGAGCACCCGTAATGGCCCCAGGGACGGTCATCGAGGTAGCTGGAGGAGTACCTCTGAGAGCCCCAACAGAAGTCCCATCAGCCGGGGAAGTGACCGGAGCCTGCCCGCCAGAGGTGGCAGACCTCTCCGTCTCCCCGTGCTCCTCACCAGGAGAGTGAGTCATAACTATCCTGGAGAAAATTAAAAAGAAGATATCAATATGGCACATGAAGGCAATATCAAAGGAGGACAGCTAGAATGCAGTAAATCAATATCAAAGACGGTAAGCAAGATAAGCAAGGAAAGATCCTACTGTGATTGAGTACTCTTGCCTATAGCCTATCCTAGATACCACAGGCTCGAATAGCACTCTAAGTCGAGCGCCACGACGACATCGCACTAATTACGACTTCAGGACCTGCGTGGGCCACCACTAAAACGTGTCACGACCCGCACCTGCTAAAAGGGCACGTGACGCGACAACGCCCAGCCTTCACCGAAAAATCGGCGTGGAACGCTGTAGATTTTCCTACTATAAACAGTTTATATATAACAAAACCTATCGAGAATATGGTCAACTCCGAACGGAGGACAAGCAATGAATATATATACGAGTACTCAATCACGACTCTAAGATAACAAAGTAAAGACTGAAATAAAAAGACAACAAGACGATAAAATAATATAAACCTGTCAGTCCAACACAAGAATATATACAGTCCAAGTCTCTAATACAGTCCATAATAATAACAGTCTCAAAAGTAGCTGGAGACAATGTCCAGTACAAAAGACCTACTCTAACTAAGTAATAGGTAGGGTCTCGTCAGGCGGAGCTAAGCCCTGCTGGACCAAAGTCTCCAAGTCTATGCCCACTACGTTTTTCGGACCGTAGTAGGTACAGTAGTCTCCCTCATCTGCGTCTGTAATATTTTCAACATATTCTGTCAGGATGGAACGAGTACAATCCACTAACAACATTTCACAAGATATGACAAAAGCTATAATTTGTAAATAGAGAGTATATACAAGAAAATCATGGAATGTACATGTGAGAATCATGGCAAGGTAAGCTGTAAAACTAGAGCTAGAACAAGACAAGTAAACTGATCATGGCATGTACAAGAATCAAGAATCATATATCTAGGGTGTGAATACTAGCTACAACATGTGGCCGGCTTGGGTCTTGCACAAGGTCTACTGGCCTGGTTAATCATACGTGGAGTGTATGATTAACACTCACAAGTTCTACAAGAGTAACAAGGTGGATAATGACCACATGTCTACACTAATACTCTCCGTCCCCGACTGGTAGAGTGGATCCAAACAAGACACGTCACGACGCGGGATTCTACGAGAAGGGAGCAAGTCTCCTCGAGAATCGACGTCCATGTACTGCACAAGAACTACAAGGAGGCTTGCACAAGACATACCAAGACAACAAGGAATAACACCTCATGTCGGGATCCATGAATACCAACCCGTGTGACCAATGTGTCGAGAACAAGCATATCTACACTAATTACATAGATTATATCAATCAGCATAAATTGGAAAAGTGTCAGAGAATGTACTCGCCTAAAATATGATATGGTACGTCAACCGGAGCAAATACAGCATCGAGGACCTATAGAGAACAAGACGTATCAATACTATGTTTGGAAATGAAATCAAATCAATTTGAATCCTATTAAGTCATTCTAGGTCAAGACATGTCAAACTAGGTTGTACGGGGTCAAACTAAGTCATATTAGGTCTAACTGGGTCAAACTGGGTCAATGCAAGTCAAACGGAATCAATCGGGATCGATTTGAGTCAACAGTTGACTTTTGGTCAACCGGTCAACTCTGGTCAACTGTGGTCAACTGTGGTCAACTGTGGTCAACCCTAGGTCAACTATAGGTCACTAGTGACTAACAGTTGACTTTCGGTCAACTGCACAAGTCTAATGGAATTTGGGACTAAATTGGGTAAAGTGTTGACCCATAGTTGACTTTCGGCCTAAAAAGTCAACCGTGGTCAACCGGGGTCAAGACTAGGTCTAGACGGCTATTTCTACCCATTACAACCTCTACAACCTATATCCAAGTCCATCTTGGACTTCGAAACTCAAATCTTGGCCATGGGCCAATTTCCTATTTTACCCTTTTTAAGGGTAAAATTCTACCCTCGGCGATTATCTAGATAGCCTACCTACGCTTGATATTTTGACCGTGCTCCCTAGGGTAGTAGGGTACTATCCTATAGGTTGTTATCTACCAAAATACCTAGACAAAGTGGACGTCTAGTCCACCAACGGCCCGTTGCAGATATCTTGAATATTTCAAGATACGCGCTGATACGGCGCGATACGGCGCCCTACGACCCGATTTCCACTCGGGAGCCTACCCGCAAAATCTAAATCACGTATTTTAACTCCACGCCAAGTTTCATCTCATTCCGAGACTCCGGGCTCCGTTTCGCCCTCTAACTCGATTTCTCCTAAAAACCTATTCTTCTAATTCTACTTCTTCTTCTTAATCCTAATTCAAATTCTTCCCCTTCTAATTCTTCTAACTCAAATCCTTCTTCTTGGCCTCTTCCTCACTCTCTCCTTCTAATCCTATCTTCTCCTAATTCTTCTCATTCCCTTCCTATTCTCTCTTCTATCTTTCTTTCAATTTCCTTCTCTACTTCTTTCTAAATCCTCAACTTCTTTCATCTAACTTCCCATCTATCTATCTATATATATATATATATATATATCTATATATATATACCTACATATAACATATATATAGGCTACTAGGGGGGGGGGTTTAAGGGGTAAATAGGGGGTGAATGGGGGGGGGGGGGGAAGGAGCTGCCAATGGCAGCTCCTGCTACTGCTAGCTGCTACTGCAGCTATTGCCCTGCTGCTGCTGCTGCTTTGGGCTGCTGCTGCAGCCGCCCTACTGCCACAGCTGCTGCTACTTCTTCTTCTTCTCCTCCCTCTATATATACATCTCCCTATACTATATATAATATATATATATAATATATATATATATATATATATATATATATATATATATATAATCTATATATACCTATAGCTAATTAGATATCCATATATCTATATATATCTTTCCATCCCTCTAATATATATAATATAAACACACACACATATAGATACATATATATACACACAACCTTATATATACACCACAACCATATATATATATATATATAAAACATACACCTATATATATATAACACATACACACACACACAACACTCATGACAACTCCACCACTACCACTCTCTACACACACACACCACCACCACCTCTCATTCTCTCATCCTCCCACAAATACACATATACATATATATATACATATATATATACTATATATACATCTATATTTACATATATATATATATATATATATATATATATATATATATATATATATATATATATATATATATATATATATATATATACCATTCAATATAAAACCCCTAATTATTTCTAACCTAGATTTTCAGAATACCTATAAATTGAGGGCAAAGTGAGAGGATCACCTCCTCTACAACTATTGTGAAGACAATAAAAGTAAAGAGGAGTAAATGGAGAATTAGAGAGCTTACCTAAGCTAGGTTTCCTTGGAGAAGAAAGGAGCTTTTGAAAGAAAGTGAAATGAGAGAGAGAGACAGAGAGAGACTTAATGAAGAAAAAGGGGGGGGGGAGAGCCTTGTCATGGCCGGCCATGTGGGGGGGGGGGGGGGGGGGGGGGGGGGGGGGGGGGGGGGGGGGCTTGGTGGGTTTGGGTAGTGATCCAATAACACTCCAAACCCATTAGACTTAGGTTTAATTGGTTCGGGTTTGGTTCGGTCTAATTTAATCAACTAATTAAGCTCTAAAATGACTAATTAAGTCATGAAATAGGGTTAAAGATTTCTAGCCTAATTATGATGGTATATGGGCTAAGCCCAGCTAGTATGGGGGTCCCACTAGGGTCCAGGCTACCCGGGTCTCCAATTTGTGTCCGAATTGGATAAAATCAAACCAACCCAAATAAATCCCAAAAAATCACTAAAATCAAATAAAATTCCTAAAAATTATAAAACTTGAAAAATGCAAAATACCCCTAATTCGAAAACTGGGGGTGACATCGTCCCTGCCAGAATCAGGACAGATGAACATAGAAGTTTGACCAAAATTGTTTTGGCCATAACTTCCTCAAATCAAGTCAAAATCTAACTTTTCAAAGGTCAAAATTGGATAGAATTGAATTTCCTACAACATAGGACCATTAGTTTTCGAAAACAACCAAGTTTGATAGATCAAAACCATGGAAACCCATAGAACCCTAGTTTTAAAACTTAGATCTACACCAAACTAGCCATTAAAATCAAAAACTCCAAGAACTAAACTTGTAGAGAATGAAAGAAGAACAATATAGACAAATAATATCAAAGAAAAATCAAGAAATGAAAATGCAATAATCTCTCCATTTGGTGCAAGATGTACTTGCCTATTGGTTGGGAGGAAAAGAAATGAAAAGAGTGAATGAGGAGAGAGTGAGGAAGAGAAATATATAGGGGTTGGGTTGACTCAAAGAAACCCTAAGCTTAAGCATGCTCTTAACCACATGACTAATGACATATTAAATGCTACATGATACAACTAATTAAATTAATTAAATAAAATCCTAACCACAAAACGGTTCAGAAATCTTATCATCGAAACAGTGAACCACGCCTACAACCAGACAAGGACATGGGGTGGCACACTAATCCGCGACGAGATACTGTTCCATGCCATGGCCAGTTACAAATACAGGATAAATGCAATAAAGATACAGGTGCCAGATACCATATACATGAAAAAAAAAATTTACATATTTCGGAAAGGGGAGTGACACCTGCACCCAGTCTAGACCCACTTTTTGGAGCCACTGATCAGACCTGAAGTGTGGCCAGTTAGACAACTCAGACGGTAGGACTGCACCCGGGCTAGACTATAGGCCCGTCACTCGTTCAGGCCACTCGGACCTGAAAGGTGGCCACTTAGACAATTTGGCTTGTAAGTGCGAGGAGAATTTAAGATTTGTTGCATTAATCTGATCGAAAAGTTAAGATAAGCATAGAAAAAAATAGTGAAAAATAGTCTACGCCCTCATAAAATTAACTAGGTTAATGATATTTTAGGAGATATTTGGTTGTCAATAAATAAAATCCAATACAACATATGTTGAATATAGCATTTGATGTTATAAGTAACGTTGTAAATTTATTATCTAATTGCATGTAAATGGTGTTGCGGGATTAATAAATTTATTGTTTGGATTTAAAATAGTATACATTGTCGTCATTTTTGTTATGGTAAATAAAATTTTATTATTTGATTTTGACTTTATTATATATTGAAAGAAAAAAAAGTTATAAAAATAATGTAAATGATGTTTTGTTTATTGTCGTAAGTGATGTTGTGGTTATTTTGACTGCAATAAATATCATAGTATGTCTTTTATTTATAGTAAAGTAAATATTAAAATTAGCAAAATTAATATAAAGATGTTGTATGTATTTCCGGTATAGCCAACCAAATACTTCACAGTTCGACTACAGAACTAAAATAATAACTTACAATTTGAATGTGATACATAGATGTTACTAACATTAAGGATGCATATAGTTTATTCTTTAGTTTCTGGGAAAAAAAAAATCAAAATATTAGATGCATTAATGGCCAAAGTTTAGAAATTAAGAACTCATGAGCTCCTCTATGATTTCTGAACACATGTCCATAAACAAACACAAACAAAATCTATTCTACTATATAATAGAAAAATTTGGTGGTAAAACTTTTAAATTCCTAAAATACCCTTGAGTATTTTATAAACATGATATTATTGTGTCATTTGCATATCATTTATGTTTAAGAGTCAAAACAATAAAGTTTACATGCTATGAAGTTTCTTTTTCCATACAACCCTTCATGTTCCAATGGTAATAAATTTGGCTTTTCTTACCATTTTCAAAGGTTATTATTCTCAATAGAAAATTAAAAAAAGAACAAAATTCGTACTTCGAATTTTTTGGTATTGTAAAAAAAACACAAACACATAAATAGTCACCTGAAAAATACGAAAAAACGATAACTAATCTAATATTATTTAATTAAAATATGTGTAAAGCACGTAATGTAGACTAGTTAAGTAAACCCCTGCAACATAAACCCACGACATACAAATGCTTCTTTCCTTCCTTTCCTCCCACTATCGTCACCGTCCAAAACCCCACTTTTCTAATGTCCACCGTAGAGGACCAGACCGCCGCCCGCTGCCGCCGCCACCTCCACAACTTGTCCTTCCCGAACCAGGTCTGCTGGGGCTCCAAGAGGCTCTTCCGCTGCAAGAGTCCTGCCATCGCCATGAAGCCCTACCAAGAGACCCCTCCCTGCTGGATTCTGGTCACCGCCCCCTCCGCTGAGGCCCAGTCGCCGTGGAACCTGAGGACGCGGCGGTCGACCTGCGACTCCCCGCCGGAGGCTCCGCCGTTGCAAAACTCCAACCCTAACCCTAAGCCGAAGACTAGGGCGGATTTCTCTGTCGATCTCTCGTTCGGGGAAATCGAGGAGGATTTTGTTCGGATGAAGGGGAGGAAGCCCTACCGGAGGCCGAAGAAGAGGCCGAAGAACGTTCAGAAGAAGCTGGATGTGAGCTAATACTAAAATCAGTGAGAGAGAGAGGAGAGAGAGAGAGAGAGAGACGACTTTAGGTTAATTTATTCGTGTTTGAATCAGTGGGAGAAAAAGAAAATCCTTATTTTTTCAATTATTTAGACTTCTTTTTCTTCCTTAAATCAGTGGGAAAGTTCGTTTTTTGGTTAATATCTTGGGAAATCAGTGGAAAATAAATCGGATTTTTAGCTATTTTCTGCTTTTGTTGGGCTAATTTTTGTGTTATTTTGTAGTCGCTTTTTCCTGGTCTATGGCTGGACGAGATCACTGCAGATTCCTACAAAATAAACGTTTGAGATCGAGGTAATTCTGCTCTTTCCTGCTCTCCTTGAAGTGGTTAGATTAGTAGAAGCAAGAAAAATGGAGTCTTTCAGTGGGGGAAGTTTTGTTTTTATATATATATATATATATATTATATATATATTATATTTATATATTAAAAGAAGGTAATTTTGGCGAACGCTCCGGCAAGAAAAATACCTTCCACCTTAACCACATGAGTTATATATATATATATAATATATAATGATGACGACGTTTTTGCTGCTTCGGTCTTGTGTGGGTTTTTTGTTGGAGGGGTATTGTACAAAAAAAAGGTTCAGTGGTATGTAATTACATGAAATTTACAGGCCTCTAGTGTTGGCATTTTTGTATGTCATGCAAGTTTTATAAGTTTGGTTACAAGTTTTATAAGTTTGGTTATAACTTTTAGAAGTTTGGTTGGTCGAGATAGTTTTTTAAAATCTGGTGAAGATGGTTCTTAGGCCACGTTTGGTTCGTGGAATTGGAGCCTTGGGATAGGAAAGTGATTCCTTTGTTTGGATGACAAAGGAAACGAGGAGGAAAGGAATTTGATAAGAGGAGGGAAAATAGGAGGGTGGATGGTTCCTCCCACCAACCCAATGATTCATTTCCCCCTCTAATGATTCACTTTTCCTTCCAATTTTCTTGGGTTTTCCAAACACCAGAAAGGAAATTGATTGGAATTGCAATTTCCCAAAGGAAAGGAAATATCAAAGCACCGCGAACCAAACAAGAGTGTTTACATCGTGCTATATATATATATATATATATATAGGACAAGATGGACGCTCCAAAACACACTTGAACATGCCAAAATAGTTGCTTATATAGGGAAATTTGACGTGTCCATGCAACATAGAGTGTTTACAAATGTATAGGGAAACAGGTTCTTTCTTGATTTTACTACAGCTGTGACTGGATTACTTGGGTTGTTGTGTTTGGAGTAAATGGTGGTAGACCTTGAAACCTTGACACAGAAGTTGCGAAGGAGAGTCTTGAGATGCCAGAAAGTTGTTATACCTGAACAACAAAAGAGTTTTTATAGCGATCTTAGCCAGTTGATTTAGCTGTCTTTCAATACGAAGGGAGATATGAAAAAATTTTATCTAGAGCCTGGCAGACAAATGGTGTTGTTGAGAACTAATAAGGGATTTAGTCCCACATTGGAAAATGTAGTATGAAGAGGAGCTAGACTCCCTATAAGTAGTGGAATAGCCAATCAATAAAATATACAACAATTATTCTCTACATGGTATCAGAGCCATAACCACAAAAAAAAAATTTCACCCCTTCCCCAACCCATAGCAAACCCACCCCCCGCCCCCCCCCCCCCCCCCCCCCCCCCCCCCCCCCCACCGCCGCCGAACCCCCCTGCTGCCCCGGCAGTTCCTCCCCTGCCCCCCCCCCCCCCCGACGTCCAACCCCCCCTGCCCCGCCCGACGCCCCTGCTGCCGCCGACGCCTCCCCTGCTGCCCTCGACGCCCCCCCTCCGACGCCCCCCCACCCCTCTTCCGGCCCAATTGCTGCCGACCTCCCTTTTTTTCAAAACGAAAAAAGAAAACCCTAATTTGCAAGAGAGATTATGTGGACGGTTATTCGAAGACGGATGGACGTCAAATGCTTTATTTGCACCATCTGTTCCTAGATTTTGCCCTCCGGAATTACAAAATGCTTTTCTGTTTTTCGTTCTCGATCTGCAAATTAGGATCTACATGCGCGTGCCGGTGTTGGCCACGTTGACAGCACATTTGTAAGTCTCTGTTGAAGACTTTACATAAAGACGATGACGACGAAGCCGACGAAGACGACGACGACGACGAAGCCGACGAAGACGACGACGAATCACAGTTGAAGACGCCATGGATTCGATCGGTGGTAAACTGACAGCAGAAGAGATGAAGGCCTTGGTTGATGATTTTATCAAAGAGATTAACCGAGGCAATCCCACGTGTGATCCATACTGATGTGGATCCGTCACCCTACAAAATGGAAAGCTGGACAAGCTGGAGACGAAGTTGGAGGGAACGTCCAACTACTTGAAATGGTCACGGCAGACAATGCGGACGCTTAAGGGACGATGCTTGGTTGGCTACGTCAATGGTCAAACCAAGGCCCAGATGATCCCTCCTCAAAGGAGTTTGCTATTTGGAAAATTGTCAACAATGTTGTGAGTGGATGGTTGACAGCCTCCTGACCGACCATGTGTCGGACAATGTAGAGGCGATGGAGGCTGCTGCTGATATATGACGGACTTTGAAGGATATGTACTCAGGCTCAGGCAATCCTATGCGGGTCTTCCAACTGCAGGATAAACTTGATAGGGCGGCCAGGACGACCGTACCATCTCTGAGTATGCAGCACTGTTGAAGAAGTACTGGTCTGATCTGGATCACTATGATCCTCTTGGGATGGAAGATGCACAAGTCGAACCAGCATTTGCGAAACATTTTCAAAAATTCTTGGATTATATTTCGCGACAACGGATGATGAAGTTCTTGAAGGGTCTTAACCCTGTGTTTGAGCATACAAGGAATGTACTCCTAGCACAGCCCATGCTTCCAACCTTAGAAGATGCCATCGCTGCCATGGCACAAGAAGAGGCTCGATTGAAGTTGATGCCCAACAAGGGACTATTTTCAGGGGAGCAAGCCGCTGTTGACAAGTCTGCCCTTGCCGCCTTCAATCAGCCCCTCTGTGGCCGGTGTTTGCCACAACTGTGGTGACTCATGGCATTACATCAGATTTTGTCCAAAACTCCTACAAAGTCAGTCGAGTGATCGTGGACGGGGCCGCGGAAGACGTCGAGGTGGTAGATGCGGTTATGCTGGTAGAAGGGAAATTATTCTGGAGGACACAAAGCTAATCTGGTGGATGAAGGGGGAGAAAATCACCTGGCTGAGTTAACCCCTCTTGAGAAGGAGTTCCTCGCGAAGTTACGCAGCACGAAGCTGGGTTCGGACGGCAGTCATGGGGCGTCATCTACCTCGGGGATCACATCACTTGCTTTGTCCAAACCAGCACAAGTATTCTTGCGCGTGCTCTTGCAGCAGCTATCCACCAACCAGGTTGGATTATAGACTCTGGGGCATCTCGCCATGTCACGGGGTCCGCGGTGAGTTCCAGGACTATACTCACCTACCGACGCCGGAGAGCATTCAGCTGATGGTAACTCCAGCCCTGTCATGGGTAAAGGCACTGTCGCATGCAACCCTTCTCTGACTCTCACCAATGTATTACATGCTCCGTCTTTTCCTGTCAATCTTCTTTATTAGTGCCATTATTCTTGATCTTAACTGTACTGTTTCCTTTGACATTCCTATGGTGACTTTTCAGGAGAAGGGGACACGACGACGACTAGGGACTGGCACATGGCATAAGGGACTGTGGTACTTGGACAGGACTGGACTGGACAAAGCATTGGCATCTCTGGTAGCAGATACACCACCGGAAGATTCACGGCAGTGTAGAAGATGAATTGCTATTCCACCACCAGCGTGTCGGTCATTCTTCTTTTAAAATATTAGTCGCATATCCGTCCTTATACTAAAGGGCTAATAAAGAGAAGTTATTTTGTAATGCATGTGAGTTGGGTAAACATACCAGAAGCACGTATGTGAGTTCAGGAAGTAGAAGTTAGCTGCATTTGATATGATAATTTGGACGTATGGGGCCCTTGTCCTACAACCGGTATTAACGGTTTTCGATGGTTCGTCACTTTTATTGATTGTTATAGTCGCGTGACATGGGTCTACCTTATGAAGAATAAAGTGATGTCTTTGAGGCGTTTCGAGACTTTCATCGCCGGGTAAAACACAATATGACACTAAAATTAAGTGCTTACGTTCTGACAATGGGACGGAGTATATATAAGAAGGTTGCTGAGTATTTATCTACTCATGGAATACTACACCAAACTTCATGTGCCTATACACCGGCACAAAATGGTGTGGCCGAACGGAAGAACAGACACTTGCTGGAGGTCGCAGACGGACGATGATGCTGGCTATGAATGTTCCGAAACACTTATGGGGGCAGGCGGTGTTAACGGCCTCTTATCTCATCAACAGAATGCCATCTCAGGTATTGGACTGGAAGACACCGTTGGAGATGCTTACTGGTGCAACCACGTACACTGTTCCACCGAAAGTATTTGGGTGTGTATGTTTTGTCCAAGATAATAGGCCAGGAGTTGACAAACTGGATCCTAGAGCGGTTAAATGTCTTTGTCGGGTACACGACAACTCAAAAGGGATACGCATGTTGGAGCCCAGTTGAGCGGAAGATGTTTGTAAGCATGGACGTTACATTCAGAGAACTGGAACCATATTATGGTTCGGATGACGGTTCAGCGTTTGGTGACACACCTAACACAGAGGGTGTTAGATGTGAGGGGGAGAAAATAAGCCCATCTGTGGTGGTCGGATCGGTCCCATGTCCGGTCGTGGAAAACTGGACGACAGGGGGAGAAAGCAGTGACTCCGATACAGAAGATGAAGAAGATACATATGTTAAGCAGGGGGAGCAGCAGACAATGGCAAAGGAGCTCCAAGTCTACAGAAGGATATAGCAGAAGTCCAGTACTCTGCCTGTACCGTGCCCTGTGCCTACTGTACCAAGTCTCTCGTCTACTCCTGCTCCAACTCTTGAAGATGTTGCCCCCGCACTGAATCAATCTGATTCTGATGCGAATCTCTCTGACTCTGATGGTATGATCTCTCCACACCTATTGCTCCCTTAAGGAGATTTTCTCGCATCAATACGGGTAAGGCTCCTAGTCGTTTTGATGATTATGAACATGATATTGCCAACTACCTGTCTTATTCTAACATTTCTTCGAACTATCGAGCCTTCATTGCATTATTAGACTCTACTCGTTGCCCAAAAGTTGGCAGGAAGCAAAGAAAGATCCAAGGTGGAAAGCTGCAATGATGGAAGAACTTGGGACACTGGAGAAAAATAAGACGTGGGAGCTGGTTCCATTACCCAAAGGGAAGAAAACTGTGGGATGCAAATGGGTGTACACAGTAAAGGAGACGTCAGAAGGAAAAGTGGAACGATACAAGGCACGGTTGGTTGCAAAAGGATACGCACAATCATATGACATCGACTATGATGAGACGTTTGCTCCAGTAGCGAAAATGAGCACCGTAAGAACTCTAGTCTCCATTGCAGCAAACTATTGGTGGAAGCTATACTAGTTAGATGTGAAGAATGTCTTTCTCCATGGGGACCTACAAGAAGAAGTGTACATGGAACTCCCGCCAGGGTGCTACGCTACAGAATCAGACGGAGGGACATCGCATGGAAAAGTGTGCAAACTAAAGAAGTCGCTATATGGACTCAAGCAATCTCCTCGAGCTTGGTTGACAGATTCAGAAAGGCTGTTACAGGCATGGGATACCATCAAGCAAATGCAGATCATACGGTCTTTCTTCAGCATGCAAGAGGCCACATCACTATACTTGTTGTATACGTGGATGATATAGTAATCACAGGTAATGATGAAGTCGAGATCGCTAAGCTGAAGTCAAAACTCGCGAAGGAGTTTGAGGTGAAGGATTTGGAAGCGATGAGGTACTTTCTAGGTATCGAGGTGTGTAAAGGCGAACAAGGAATTGTTCTCTCACAGAGAAAATACGCACTAGATCTTCTGAAGGAGACGAGGAGGTGCTGGGATGCAAAGTAGCAGTCACTCCAATTGACCAGAAGTGCAAGTTGGGAGCAGAAACAGGAGAGCCAGTTGATCGTGAAAGATATCGACGACTTGTAGGGAGATTGATTTATCTGGGGCACACTCGTCCTGATATCTCATTTGCGGTGAGTGTAGTAAGTCGCTACATGCATGATCCAAGAACGGGTCATATGGATGCAGTGTTTCAGATCTTGAGATATCTGAAAGGGACGCCAGGAAAAGGGCTATGGTTCAAGAAGAATGGATGTATAGAAGTTGAGGGATACTGCGATGCAGACTGGGCGAGCTGCATAGACGATAGAAGATCTACCACGGGATATTGTGTCTTTGTAGGAGGAAACTTGGTCTCATGGAGAAGCAAGAAACAGTCAGTGGTAGCACGGTCTACAGCTGAAGCAGAATACAGAGCAATGGCTTTAGGAGTGTCGGAGTTGCTATGGGTGAAAGCGTTGCTGACAGAGTTGAAGCTGGACAAGGGAGCACCGTTACGTCTTCTAAGCGATAGTCAAGCTGCAATAAGTATAGCTAACAATCCAGTTCAGCATGACAGAACGAAGCACATCGAGATCGATTGATTCTTCATCAAAGAGAAGCTGGAACAAGGGATACTGAAGACTGATCATGTTCGCTCAGAAGAACAAGTGACAGACTGTCTGACTAAGGGTCTTAGTTCATTAAGTCTGTCGAAGCTATGTAACAAGATGGGGGATTGATAATAATATCTTCTGCCCATCTTGAGGGGAAGTATTGAGAACTAATAAGGGATTTAGTCCCACATTGGAAAATGTAGTATGAAGAGGTGCTAGACTCCCTATAAGTAGTGGAGTAGCCAATCAATAAAATATACAACAATTATTCTCTACAATTGTAACATTTGTCTGACTCATAGACAGTCCGTTGGAATCGGGTAGGATGGTTCTAGATCAAGTCAAAACTCAGAAGTGAAGATGAAACACTATATATGGTTTTCTTGTTTAATTATATATAAGAGTTTCATTGTGACTTGTTGATCCATAAGTTGTCTTCATAGTTGACGTGGACCAACTCTCAAATACTTAACACAAGCTATCCTAACAACCTCAGTGAGGCAGAGTTTGAGGGAGGATAACAATAGCGGTGACAACTATCAATTCAATCCAGAAAATGAACTCTCAAATCTTCCTTACAACTCCAGGCAGCTAAAGAAGATGATGGGTCTTGAATACTTGAATCCTTGCATAATCTAGCAAACATTCCAGATGTTCCTAAATTGGATATCACTCAAAACTAACTTGAAAAGCACCGAGTTTGCTGTTGTGCCTTGCAGAGAGACGAATCTGTCAGCTCGTTGGTATAGTTGGACTGAACCCTGTTTGTTCCAATGTTGCACGGACACGGATATGACATGACATGGTAAGGACCCAGTGACACAAACCTATTTTGCTGTGTTCTAGTGTAATTTGGAGTGCCCGGATTGTGTCCATGTCCAATGCGTGTCCGACACTACACGACCTAGATTTTTGGAGTGTCAGTGCTTCCTAGGATAAACCTTAGTTTGGTCAGACTGAACAATGTTTCGAGTATTTTGTTGTCCACACTTCTCCAGTTACTTTCTTCTGCATGTTGTCAAGCATTGCTGGCAACAATGTCTTACCTTGTAAGTCCTCTCTTGTTGGGGAATGCTAATAGCTTTCCTTTACATCAATAGTTTTAAATTCATGTTTCTATATAGCGATGTAAGTGAATCTACAGTAAACTTTTTGCATGATAGTATTAAAGGGAGGTTGTCATTTAATAGAACAGTTTTAAGGTCAATGAATTACTTCAGCTCTTCAGTATTCTTTTGTTCAGAAAGAATCCATTGCCATCAGCTTTTATCCTTGCAATAAAATGTTTTATGGAAGAACACTTTGGACACTGCAAGTTGCTCAGTGTTATATGTAGGTACAAGTCTGTATTACAAAATAGTTGCAGGTAATGTTTTGATGTTTGCATATTCATTCGGCAATGCAAGTTTTATAAGTTTGGTTCTGTTGGTTTCATTTGGATTTGGAATTTGGCAGGATGGAGAACATTATGGCGGCATAATTTAGGCTTTTTTTGGATTACTTATAATTCTGGTAAAAATATGGCATGTTCTCTTCTTATTGTTAAGAAGAAGCTAAATCATAATGTTGCTGATAGGGATTGGTTCATACTTGATTATCTAAAAAGAGTTTGTCACTAGATATATTGGTTCCTGTGTCCGGAGTACAGACCTGAAAGCTTTTGGTTTGAGAAGTTGCCTTAGAAAGTGTTGAGGTGCTAGACTGATGTTATACCTGAAGCATAGAAGAAAGTTTTACAGTGAATCAAACTAAAATGCATTTGGATATGCTTGCAGAGTAAGAGTGGACTCTTATGGGTAGATCAAATATAGAACAAATAGATGGCACACACACGCGGGGATAAAATCTAGCAATCGCAAACACAAAAGAATTAAGGTTGAAATCCTAAACAGGAGAAAATCATTGACAGAGGAGAGAGATTCACTATTATGGAAAATATTACATATGAGGATTGCCTCTCTACAAATCAGATAGGGGCTATTTATAACCTCTCAATTACATGGAATAAGAAAACAAGGACTCATAATCCTAATAAGAAACAAAGATTCATAATCCTAAATCCTAATAAGAAAACAAAGATTCCTAAATCCTAATCCTATTACCAGTAGGGATTCAAGATGTCCCAACATGGAGTAAGAGAGATAATGGACGATATTATTTGTGGAGAATGGAAAATGTTTGTTGTATGCTTTTCCTGTCTGACTATATAATAGGGGTGTGTTGGAATTGGATATGATGCATTTCGGATGAAGTCAAAACTCAATAGTGAAGATGAGATACATAGGATTTTCTTCATATTTAAGAATTTCAAAATGAAAGTTTTATTGATCCATACAGTTTCTTGAAGTATTAACAAAAAAGGAAGAAAGAGGACCTCTTAAAGTTAGAGGGAGAAACCTCTAGTAGTAAACAAACTCTAAGAGCAAGTTTATTGATGCAAATTACAAGGAGCTATTGTACTGGCAACGAGAAGTATCAATCTCCTAAATATTTCATAAACTCCACAGCACAAAAGAATATGACAGTTCTTGAATAGCCATAATGATTCTATTCCTAGACTTACCAAGAAATTTGGAAATACCTAGAATGAACCTCTAAAAACTACTTGAAAGGAGCTCAAAAACACCTATGTGCTGCTGCGGCATTTCAATTGTACCTCCTGAGCGGCAAATATGCCAGCTCACTGACTGAACTTTGTGTTCCATCGTACCAAACTTATGTTTTGCTTTATACTCTTGTTCTCCGCTTTGGTTGGCAGTAACAACTCCAAATCCCAATCCTCTAGTAGTAAAAAAAATGTTGGTCTCCAATCAGGAGTGAGCAAGAACATATTTTCACATCTAACATTCTAAGATAATAATAAATAAATGCAAGACAGTTTAGAAAGTATATATATTTTTGCTAAATAATAATAAAAGACAGCAGACAATATTTCAGAAGCTACAATGATGTAATCTACAATAGTGTTTTGATTATATAACAAAATCTGTGACCGGCTGGATAGAGGCAATATGTATATTAGCATTCTGGCCAAAACGATAGTATACGGTATGGCTCAATCCCCTGTGCGGTAGGGGTTAGCGCGAGAGAGGCAATCGGTAAACAATGACTTTGGTCACAGATGTTATACTACTCCCCCAATCAATTCCCGAGTCAATGAGTCAATGAGATAATCAATCAATCAATCCATCGATGTGGAGTCCGAGAGGGATCACTGTGAATCAGTGTCACTACAATACATGATTCTACTGATGCAGTACATTTAATTATTAAATAAAACGCAGATATGAAAGGTATGAAACTTGTCTTGGGTGTATCCTCGGCGTGGAAAGCAACAACTAGAAGGGTATCGGTTAGGGTTCAGGAATCTGAACCTACATTAACAATATCCTGTCCTTAGAACTTAAACCAAGATTGACTACACTAGTTATAGACATTTGTCATTCGAGAAACTAATAATTTAAATATGTAATATTAGGTAAAAATTATTTTATTAGTATTTTGTAAATAGGGCGGAAAAATAATATATTTTGAAATATTATCACAAATAATAGCTGTTTTTATCGAACATTATTTTAATAGTAAATATTGCGTAAACTCGGAATAGTTGAAATCTAATTTAATAATTTTCTAAATAAACATTTACGAAATATTTTACTAATACTTTTTTTTTGCAAAGAATAATCATTTTAATAATAAATATACGTAAAATTTCATTTTAGAAAAATTACGATTTTATTAGAAAATATACGCTATCCATACTAATTTTCATTCCCATAAACTTTATCAGCAGAAAAATGTCTAAATTACGAAAATAAACATTTTTTTTTACCTAAAAACATAAATATGTGGTTTTTGGCCTATAAATACCATTTCCTATATTAAATTATACTTTTGTTATATAATTAATTATTTTAATACTAAAATTATCAGTTTATAGTTATAATAAAATTATGGCAAAAATACTATAATTGTTGAAATTAACGTTAATACGACATTTTCATAAAATAACGGTTGAAAAAAACTAAAATACGCATTTTTATTTAAAACACAATTATATAAGGTTTTGCCTATAATATAAAAATACGCTTTTGTTGCTAAATTATAAATTAATGAATAATAATGAAACTTTGGTTAAAGTAATCCTACTACTGCATAATCACAATTTTATGTAGTCGAAAACTAACCATTAATCTATCCAATAATGCTAACACCTAACTAATACTAACAATTATTACCGAACTAATTAGGAAATTAATTTAAACCAATTAAACTAGCTATTCCAGGAACAAAAATGGGTTCTGTTAAACTACAGAGGGTTGCGGGGTTTACCAAAGGCTGTGACGAAGCACCGAGGGGAAGCCTCGGACTCGTAACGTGCGCGGACACGGCACGGACACGAACACGCGGACAATGATGGAACAGCGACGGAAGCCTGTTGCTGGCGCACGGGGGTGCTCGGAGGGCGCTGCCGGCCGGGGGAAGGCCGTGCGGAGGGCTGCGGGGAGCAGCGGCGCCGGGGGCAGCTGCCGCGCGGGTGCTGCGGGGAGCAGCGGTACCGGGTCGCCAGTCGGGGATCAGGGATCGGCACGAAAAGAGGGCGAGTGCGGTGTCGATGAGATCGGGGCATCGCGGGGAGTGCGGGGATGGCTTCGGTATCGGAAATGGAGGAGCGGTAAAAGAGTTACGAGGAGTTTGGAAAGGTGGAGAAGTTTGGGATGTTCTGTGGAGAAGAAGTGTTTCTGAATTAAAACTCTCCGTGGGTTTCCAGATCCGGTTGGGGGGGGGGGGGGTGTTCACGCACGGGACTAGGAGAGAGAGGGACGTGGGTTGAATGGGTTTTCGGGTTGGGCTTGGGTTTGGGTATGAGCTTAAGTTATAAAAAAAAATACAACCAAAATAATGGGCTTTAACAACCTTCCCTCCTTAGAAAATTTTGTCCTCGAAATTTTAAGGATAAGGGCCGGGGTACAATCATGCCTCAAACCAGTAAGGATATTCTTTCTCAACAGCCTCATGCCTACTAGGCTAAATGTCACATAGCAAATATATATGTAGTGCAATATCTTCATCAATTTATCCACTATTCCCAAATCTTCCCTCCTTAGAAACACAGTCACTATCCACAATTATGGATTTCTGCTTTCATATCTGAATTGTCAATCACCGTCATAACCTTGAAAAATTTGTCTTCCCACCTTTTCTTACTAAACACATATAATATTTCTTGCAATATATTTTGTACTTCCTTCAGCTTGCTAATCAACTAGATGTATATCCAAAATTGACTAAATCCAATTTCCATCAAGCCATCGCATGCAGTTCATTTGCCAATGTCACTTTATTTCTAGTTTCAAGTATTTCTCTCGAATCAGACTATTTCTAAAACATCAAGTTCAATTCTCAACCAACATCCAAACTTGACTACATCAATGTCATCATCACCTTTGTGATCAACATCTAATTTAGTACCCTCAAAATTTTCTATCAAGTCGATCCATGATCGATATTTCGAGAATGTCTCAATCCCAGGAATTAACCGATCAAGTTTGAATCACTTAATCCAACTTGACTCTCTCACTATGTACCTATCAATATCATTAAAAATCTCATTTTGGTATAAAATCATTCTCATCAACATGAAGCTATTTCACTGATTAAAATTTGAACTCCCAACGTTTGATAATCTTTCAACAAAATTTCAACCCAACTGATCTTCTACCTTAACCATTATCCAGCTAGCTTTTTTTTCGCATTCTAACAGTTGCATGCTAATGCTCTTGTCTTAGCTCCTCACTACTAATTCGATACAACCATCCCTTTTTTCTCATGTAATAATCCTTCTATGGTTTATTCCGTCCTTTCTGTATATCATAATCATCTAATCTCAAAAATATGAATCTCTTGAGTGTTCCTTAACTTGATTCTCATATTCTCATGTTTATAGTTCCAAATCTGCCTCACTTGTGGGAGAACCTATCAAATCCTAGATGTCCCTTACTGACGGTTTTCTCCATCTTCCCATATAAACTTTATCATTGCTTTTAAACATAGAAATTCAAAATTATCATGTTCTTTTATCTGTTCGAATCTGATACCTAGCACTAGTAAGTACCACTAAGGGTTCTATCATCTTTCTTCTGAAAAAGTCACAAGCTTCAAAGTCTATAACTCTCTTGAAACTTATTACCAAATTCTGCCTACCCATGGTCCTATTCTACTATCTTTCTATCTTAAGCTATCTAACATTCTTGAAAATATTGATCCCAATGTCCTTATTATAAATGAGATAGGTAACAATCTCTGTTTCCCCCGCATAACTACATATTTATATATAGTCATCCACAAGATGTATATCAACTATTTAATACATAACACTATCCACAACTATCTATAGCTTCCAAGATATGTAACTATCAACAAAATATATGCAACATACAAAAGTTGAACTAGGAAAGAGATTGAGCCAATAGAGATTGATATGGTCCTAATAAGTTCTAGGAAAATCAAGTAAAATTTTATAGAAAATCTATTCTTTCTGACTGTGATGAGAGATTTCTGAAAATGGAGACAACCGCTAGAATTGCAAATCCTCTAATCGGACAAAAGTTAAAATATTTTAATGGTGCTAAAAAGACAACCATGGTATGGATATAGTCTTAATAATATTCGGAAACCAAATATATCTGAAGTCACTTTGCCTCAAATTCATGTCTCGCCAGAGTGCACTTGACTGCAGTGAATTTTTGGCTCCATAACTTGAATAATGATAGGTTACCAAGTAGTCTATCAACTATATCCATTTCCTGGCTGAACAACATAGGAGACAAACATGATGCATTTAGGTTTCAATAATATCCGAAAACCTATGAACACCTGAAATAACTTCAACTTAGAGTCTATGCCTCGCCAGTACGCATCTGGCTGCAGTAAACTCGCAGTTTCCATAATTCAAATAAATGGCTGCAACGCATATATGCGAGGCCATATTAGGTCACTGAATATTTTCTCAATTTTGTCCATGGAAATTTTAAAGGTATAGCTCAACAATTCAAAAGTTTTCCAATGACTAAAGGAAATTCAATAATAGAATGAAATCAATTCTCTGACCGTTCGTGCTTGTCACGACCCGCACCCACTGTGAGGGTACGAGTGCGTAACAACGCCCAACCTACGTCGCAGTGTCGGCGGTAGAACGCTGTTCTAGGTCACTATCTAACCAACAACTCACGCAATTATATAATGTACTTGTCAAAATCTCAACTCCGAACGGAGGACAAGCATTGATATAATGTAATCTCAATCACAGTCTAAGCACGATATGATAACACAGAAGATTATAACTAAGACTAAATAACATAAATAAAACCAACAACTAAATAATATAATCTCAGACAATCTCAACTACCAAACTCAACTTATATACAACTCCAGTTCTAAAACATGAAAGCTAAAACAAGACAGCTAGCTAAACTCCCGATCACTCCCGAGTGTCGGGGCCGTAGGAAGCTAAGCCGTCTCCTGGTCCATAATACGTAGGGCATGTGTCCTCAGGGCAATCATCTGTAAAATTTTCAACAGGTCCAGTCAGGACAGGAACGAGTACAACTCATCAAGAAATCCCAAGTAAATGACAGAGAACTATAAAGCAGTTATAAACAGTTTTATTGATGAATATGGCAGTTTATATTTAGGTTGTGGTATAGAGAAGCAGTAAGATATAAGAAAAGTAAAGTAACTAAAACAAGAGAAGAATGATGGCAATGAAGACTGTAAAATAAATCTAGCTGAACTAAGGTAACATAATAAGTCCAGATAGTAAATGTAAACAAGTGCAAAACCCAAGTAAATCCAGACAACATGAATCTGATACCAGGTGGTTCCAGTACAAGATGAGTCCGGTATAAGATGAGTCCAGTTGGTGATCAAAGGTTCCAGGGTGAGTCCAGCCTATACTCTAACAGTGTGTTTTAAAATATCGAGATCGACATGTGAACGGCTGTAGGTAATACGGCACACCGCACACTCGGCCAAGTGTGGGATGACTATCGTTCCAGTATAATTCCAAGGGAGTGGTTCCAGTATTTGGGTATGTTCACATGCCTATTCCAATATTTTCCCGCCCAGCAAGTACAAGTGAATCCATAATCCGACACAAAAATAGGTATAAGTCCAGCCAGTACACGAATGGTTCCAGTAAATGATTCCAGGGTGGTTCCAGTAGGTGGTTCCAAAAATAGAGGCCAGACTTAAATAAGTGAGTATCGCATGAAATGGATCCAGCAATATCAAATCGTGTTTAAAACAGAGAATCAGATAGAACTAGCTACAACTGAAATATAGTAAACGACAAGTAAATGGAAGAACTATCAGAGAATGTACTCGCCTGCTACTCTGAAAAGAGTAGTATAATATCATATGTCTGCACCAGAGTCACAATGTCCTAAACATAGGAATACATGTTATAATATGTTTAAAATAAGGTAAATGAAGTCTACGATGCATCTACATGATTTCTAGGCCAATATAGGTCAAAGTTAACTCTAAGTCAACCCTGATCAACTGTCTAGGTCAAACTAGGTCACAGGAAGTCAAACCAAGTCAAGCTAGGTCAAACTAGTCTAGGTTAGTCTAATCTAGGTTAAAGTCAACTCTAGTCAAACATTATAGTCAACTAGGTCAAGTCATCTAGGGTTTGGTCAACAATGGTCAGACTAGTTAAATACTAGTCAATATGGTCAAACTTGTCAACTCTAGTTACTTGGGTCCATATAGGGTCAAGCCTTAGTCTAACTAAGGTTTTGGTCAATCATAGACTAGTCAACAAGGTAATTAGGTTAATCTTGATTAATGGTCAACCTCTAGTCAAACTCTATAAGGCTAACTCAAACCAATCATAGGCTATCATGTCTTAGGATACCAAGGATTCTATACCACAAAGCTAAGGCATAACCAATTTTTCATACAAATATATCACACATAATATATATAAATACCAATCTTGAATCTATAGTTAAGCTAACCCCATACTCTAACTCAAATCATGAAACAACTCCTAAGCATCCCACTTAACCCCATACATATCTTAATCTACTTAGGACTATCCACATAACCTATATGGTCAAACCTAAACCAATTAGTCAGTAGTCTATGGTTTAGTCAACTTAGTCAAACTAGCCCCCTTTAAGTCCGTCTAAGCCCCTTTCTAGGTCAATTAGGTCATGGTTGACCTATAGTTGACTTTGGTCAACCATGGTCAACAATCTAGTCAAACTAGGTCTACTAAACCTAATGGTCAACTCTAACTTGCTACTAACCATAGGCTAGTAATCCTAGGGCACTAAGACATATATTCAATACCTATATACACATGGGCCATAGGCTAAGACATCAAGTCTATATATATATATATATATATATATATATATATATATATATATATACCCATACACATCTATATAACCATATGTGGGTACTATGTATATAATACCTATATATTCAACTTATATATATATATATATATATATATATATATATATATATATATATATATATATATATATAATACACTATATATATATTGAGAGAGAGAGTGGGGTGAAGGGGTGTCATGTATGTGAATAAAAGAGAGTGAGAGTGGGGGGAAAACAAGTAATGTGTCAATGGCTCTTGAGAGAGAGAGTGGGGTGAAGGGGTGTCATGTGTGTGAATAAAAGAGAGTGAGAGTGGGGGGAAAACAAGTAATGTGTCAATGGCGCTAGAGTGTATCATGTGTTAGGATAGAAATCAATTTCAGTTTTTTTTTTTGTGTATGTGTGTGTTAGCAAGGGGGGGGGGGGGGGGTTCTGTCCTAAGGAAACTGAGAAGGGAGCACAAGCACACACACATACGCTACATATATACATATCACCTATACCTACCTATATATATACATTTTCATACACATACACATCCCACACACTCATATACATATACTCACACATATACTATGTATATACACACAAACATACATACATATATACATAAAAAATTGGTTTGAAATTCATTTAAAATACTGAGAAAAATACCAGAAAAACTGTTCATTACTGAACAGTGGGGGTAAACCCAAATCCGACACCAAAACCTAGCTAAGACCCAAAAATAGTGGTTGGTAATCGTGCCCCCATATGTGTACGTGTCGTAGGTGTCCCTAGGTACCCACCACGACACGACACAACGTGTCCAAGAGTGAAAAATCCAAATCGGGTAAGTTCCAGATACTGCAGTGTCACAGCGTCGTGCACAGGTTCACGTGCGTGTAGGACACGACACAAGTGTCCTAAAGTCTCGTAGTCACGTGTCCAGGTTCGCCTAGGGTCAGGCTACACACCTAGGACACTGACACGATCCCACGTGTCGCCGTGTCTAAATGGGAAGCCCGTATCAATCGAGAAAACTCGACTGATGCACACTGCTACGCGTAGCGTCGTGCAGTGAGTCGAGTGGCTCGTGGACACGACACGAGCCACGTGGGGCCTCGTGGTCATGTCCACGTGTTGGGCTACACACTCGTGTCAACACGAGGTGTCCACAACGTGTCCAGAGTCGACACGACGCGTGTGTCAGTGAGGAAAAACGTGTTCGTGCAGTGCATTGCATGACCCGTGCGAACGCGATTACTTCGCGCACAGTGAACGAAAGTTCGTGAAATTTTGTGTGGGTGATGTCAGTGGGTACCCGCACGTCCCCACAAATTTTCGTGGTATCTCGTGTCGTGTCGTGTCCGCAAAGGCACCCGAGCAGCAGGACAGCCGCACGGGCCTGTGCGCAGTGTCGTGCACGAGGTGCGTGTCCATTTTGGACACGAAACCCAACTCGATTCATGCTCAGACATATACATACACAATCTACATATAATAAGCTTTCCAAATATGTAATTTGTTTTGAAAAACATTAACATTCAATCCATTGAGGCATTTCGTCGAACACCTAACATACACTATGACACGTGTCCGATACGGACACCAAACGGACATGAAATCCACCCAATTTCGAGGTACAGCTAGGGGACACCTAAACCTAGCCTAATATGCAAAGAAATCAAAATAATAATGCAATTTAAATGGTTTTACCTATAGGTGCAATTTGCAAGAAAAGGCTTCAAATGGGGGATGTTCTTCTTGATGGCCAAATGCTCCAAATTGATCCCAAACTGAAATAGCTCTCCAACAACAGTCCATAAACTTTAATTAGAACCCAATGCAAAAGACTAGGATGAAAAAGGAGATCAAATGAATAAAATGGGAATTTTTGGAAGGAGAAAAATACCTTTCTTTTCTCCAAGTGTTGCAATGAAAATAAAAGAGGCAAGAACTCAAGGAGGAGATTATTTATAGGGAGGGGAGCCCTAGTGGCTGGTCATAGGTTCAATAATTTGGGTTAGGGTTCACTAAATGGCCCATGGGCTTAAGTCATGATCAATTAAATAATTAAGCCATAAGTCATTTTATGAAACCACAAGCCATGACTTAAATTCACTAAACCAAATTCCATCATTCTAAAACTATTCTCTAATGACTAAAATAGTTTAACTCAAGTTAGACTAGGGTTACCATAGCTAGGGTTAGGTTCTAGGCTAGTCCACTAGGTCTCAACAAGTCATGGTCAACTAGAATTCACCAATTCAATAAATCTCCAAATAATTCAAATAAGTTAAAATGACCAAATTACCCCTAGACTAAAAATAATAATTAAATCATCCTAATGACATGGTTAGGCTCTAGGTCATGCAGTCACTAGGGTTTCACTAGCAGCACATCAAAATCACAAGTCATGACTTAAACCAGATTTTAAATAGTTTATAAATTATTAAAAATCACCAAAAATTATAATTTGAAATAACTATCAATAATAATAATTATAATTATAAAATTTCAAAATTACCCTCATCTGGAAAACTGGATGTTACAGTGCTTCATGATACTCAAGCATTGAGTTTAGAAGCTTTCTAGGCCTTGAATTGATCGAGAAGTTGCCTAGAGAGAGTAAGGTTTCAAGTTGAGTGGAGGAAGTCAACAAATAAAAATATTCTCGGTCCTTAGATTAACTTAGGAAATATTAATCAATATTGGAATTATTTCTAGAAAATAATTCCTTTGGAAGATTCGTGAACTAGCTAAGTTGAACCAATTCTTTTGGTAGCAATTAACCTTGGGGCTTTATGGTTCCAGAATAATTTGGTTCGGAATTAGTTTCGAGAAAGTCAATTGGAAAAAGGTCAAGACAAATGGTTGGATACACTAGTCTTAGAAATACTTTGGGTAGATAAGAATTTATTAGGTTTGCTAAAGGAGAATTTGAAATTTTAAATAGTGAATGGATCTAGATTTTAAATAAAGATAGAGAAGTAAGATTTGATCAAACTAATAGAGAAATTGGAAATAGGTTTGCTGAATAAGGAGATTGAAAAATCTAATATTAATCCATAAATAGCGAAAGAGTATAGATGCTAAGGGATGCTAGAATCTGATAAAGGTATGGAGGAAAATAACCCCGAAAAGTCATAGGACACTAAAAGATACATAAAATCTAGAAAATAATATATGCAGTAAAATATACCATCATACAATCGGTCTAATCTGGGTAAGGTTTAGGTACAACATAAGCAAGGTAATCTACGAAACTATAAGCAAGCAAAAAATAGATTTTTATAAATAAGATAAATTCGATCTTATGTTGTGACATGGTGAAAATAATCTAAGTGTTTTAATTTTGTTTCTGGAGTCTATTTTTCTAAAGTCATACCTAGACCTAAGTCAGATTGCGGGACTACATTCTGGTCCAGACTAAGTGGACTAGACCAATTTGCAGAACTAGACCTGCACGGGCCACCACTAAAAATATGTCACGATCCGATCCCAATGTAATGGGTCCAGTCGGATCATGCCCAGCCTGCACCGTTGTGAGACGGCGGCAGTAAGCTGTATCAAGCAGTGAACACAAGCAGACAAAAACTAAAACAAAAAAAATAATATTTTATTAACCTGAAAACTGGTCTGAAATGAGAAATACAAACAAAACAAGCATTCAATTATTACATGGTCTTTATTGCAGCAAACGGACTCTGGGGCTTCCTGGTTAGGTTCAGCTACCTCGTCAGGGTTCGGACCAGGTCCGTAGAAAGAGCTAAAGGTGAGATCTTCGTCGTCGCAGTCACCTAAAATATTGGTCTCCAGTCAAGAGGGAGCAAGAACATATTTCACATCTAACATTCTAAGATAATAATAAATGAATGCAAGACAGTTTAAAAAGCATATATATTTTTGCTAAATAATAATAAAAGACAGCATGCAATATTCCAGAAGCTACAATGATGCAATCTACAATAGTATTTTGAATATATAACAGAATTTGTGACCGACTGGATAGAGGCAACATGTATACTAGCATTCTGGCAAAAACAATAGTATACGGTACGGCTCAACCCCCAGTGCGGTAGGGGTTAGCGTGAGAGAGGCAATTGGTAAACAATAAATTTGGTCACAGATATTATACTACTCTCCCAATCAATTCTCGAGTCAATGAGTCAATGAGACAATCAATCAATCCATCCATCGATGTGGAGTCCGAGAGGGATCCACTGTGAATCAGTGTCACTACAATACATGATTCTACTGATACAGTACATTTAATTATTAAATAAAACACAGACATGAAAGATATAAAATTTGCCTTGGATGTATCATCGGCGTGGAAAGCAACAACTAGAAGGGTATCGGCTAGGGTTCAGTAATTCGAACCTACATTAACAATATTCCGTCCTTAGAACTTAAACCAAGATTGGCTAATACACCACTAACGTAAAACTACGCTAATTATAAACATTTGTCGTTCTTATTAGAGAAACTAATAATTTAAATATGTAATATTTGGTAAAAATTATTTTTATTAGTATTTTGTAAATAGGGCGAAAAAATAATATATTTTGGAATATTATCACAAATAATAGCAGTTTTTATCGAACATTATTTTAATAGTAAATATTGCATAAACTCGGAATAGTTGAAATCTAATTTAATAATTTTCTAAATAAACATTTACGAAATATTTTACTAATACGTTTCTTTTGCAAAGAATAATCATTTTTAATAATAAATATACGTAAAATCTCATTTTAGCAAAATTACTATTTTATTAGAAAATATACGCTATCTATACTAATTTTCATTCCCATAAACTTTATTAGCAGAAAAATGGATAAATTACGAAAAATAAATATTTTTTACCTAAAAACATGAATATATGGTTTTTGGCCTATAAATACCATTCCTATATTAAAAAGGAAAAATATTAAAATATACTTTTGCTATATAATTAATTATTTTGATACTAAAATTTATCAGTTTATAGTAATAATGCAATTATGGCAAAAATACTATAATTGTTGAAATTAATGTTAATACGACATTTTCTTAAAATAACGATTAAAAATACTAAAATACGCATTTTTACTTAAAACGTAATTATATAATGTTTTGCCTATAATATAAAAATACGCTTTTGCTGCTAAATTATAAATTAATGAATAATAATGAAACTTTGGTTAAAGTAATCCTACTACGGCATAATCACAATTTTACGTAGTCGAAAACTAACCATTAATCTATCCACTAATGCTAACACCTAACTAATACTAACAATTATTACCGAACTAATTAGGAAATTAATTTAAACCAATTAAACTAGCTATTCCAGGAACAGAAATGGGTTCTGTTAAACTATATAGGGTTGCAGGGTTTACCAAAGGATGTGACGGAGCACCGAGGGGATGCTTCGGACTCGGAACGCGCGCGGGCATGGCACGAACACGAACACGCGGGCAACGGCGACACGCGGGACGGCGGAATAGCGACGGAAACCTGCTGCTGGCGCACGGGGGCGCGCGGAGGGCGCTGCCGGCCAAGGGAAGGCCGCGCGGGTGCTGCGGGGAGCAGCGGTGCCGGGTCGCCGGTCGAGGATCGGGGATCGGCGCGGAAAGAGGACGAGTGCGGTGTCGATGAGATCGGGGCGTCGCGGGGAGTGCGGTGATGGCTTCGGTATCGAAAATGGAGGAGCGGTGAAAGAGTTATGGAGAGTTTGGGAAGGTGGAGAAGTTTGGAATGTTCTGTGGAGAAAAAGAGTTTCTGAATTGAACTCTCCTTGGGTTTCGAGATCCGGTTGGGGGGTTCACGCGCGGGACTAGGGAGAGAGAGGGACGTGGGTTGAATGGATTTTCGGGTTGGACTTGGATTTGGATAAGTTATAAATAATATAAAAAAATACAACCAAAATAATGGGCTTTACAAGTTGCATTTTGAAAGTTGGAACTTTATGTTTCTCAAAAAAAAAAAAAAAAAGTTGGAACTTTATAGAATTCTTAATGAACTATTATTTTTACATTTTTGCGGTTTTAGCTTTCTTTAAATTCAGTCAACAATTCCAAGTTTGTCATTGTGACTTTAAACATGACGAACGTTACCAGAAACTACATTCTCATCATTTACAATTTGATATCAGTAAAACCAGTTCCTGTTGGCTAGGAGGAATTGGTGCCAGTACTCTCATATTGATGAATGAAAACAGGATGTAGACATGTATTTACATTTGTACTCCTTATAGGGGTTTCAGATTATCTGCTTTGTAGCTTGTTTCATTATGTATTAATCTATCCAGGTAAGGATTCTACTTTCTGTTTCTGTTTCGAGTAATGCTACAGTTACAACCAAATGCTTACAACCCTTCTACAACCATCATCCATTGCTGACATGTGATGTTAGCAAATGGGTGAGTGGTTGTAAGAGGGTTGTAAGGATTTGGTAGTAGACTTAGCATTATTATTCTGTTTCATCTATGAGTAATGTTAAGTTTATCCATGAAAATCATATATTACTGATCTCCATAAAACGCACCAATTGCAAGTCATTATAAAAGAAATGTTCATTTTGTTGGTCTGATATATGTGATTAAGAAATGTTACTCTGTGTATGGAATTGCTAATGTTTGGTGAGGCTCTGTACAACAAAGAATCTTGGGACTTGGGGGAATCTTAGATTTCTTAATCACATAACTGATCTTCAGTAAAAAATTGTTAAACGCCTTAAATATTTGGTCACAAGTGAGACAACTCGGTCAATGGTATCGATATCTGACTGTTCAACCACCAGACGTTCCGGTTGGTGGCCTGATGCATTCAATCAATATGTTTTGTGTACTGAAATCTATTTTTAAACGAATCAAATTGGATTACAATATATTTTTGAAGCGTTATCTTGGTTGGGAAATATACTCTTCTTGATCCCTGGAATTCAGACATAGATGCGATATACATGCCTGCAATAATTAGGCTTTCAAGTCTATGCTTTATGGTGCTCTTGTGGTGTGGGCCTCATGACTCTACCTATGATCACTTTGAGCACCTATCAGAAGTAAAACCACAAAAAAAATAAAATAAAATAAAAATCGAATTATTACTTCCTGCATAGACTTTATGGTTCTTATGATGGAGAGTTCCATGAAAGGTGTTGATTTTTTTTTTTTTTGGTTGGCTTGGTTATTGGGCATCAGTTCAACATAACATTGCTAATGAGTTGCGAAGGAGGCTTTATAATGTATCCGAATTTCAAGATGGGTTACTAAAACTACTATCAATTTATTAGTCTTTAAAAATAAAATTTATAACATTCTTTATAAATTAAGAGTAATTTTGATAACCAACTTTCAAATTTGGTGGACATTGTAGAAGTTTT
This sequence comes from Iris pallida, assembly GCA_029216955.1. Taxonomy (NCBI): domain Eukaryota; kingdom Viridiplantae; phylum Streptophyta; class Magnoliopsida; order Asparagales; family Iridaceae; genus Iris; species Iris pallida. The sequence goes on from JANAVB010025198.1 coordinate 15,686,580, forward strand.
TTTTCTTTTCTTATCAATTACAGTTTTCTTTATTTATGGTCTTGTTTGTTCTTGTTTAGATACATCTTGCAACTTATAATCTAACTTTTGTTCAATATGTGTCCCTAAATGAGAATAATTTTCGAGCATCAGAAACGAGTAGAGATTAAGGGGGCGTTTGGTTCAAGTTTTTGTGGTTTGGGAATGAGTTTTGAATTTCTTACCTTGGTATGTTTAGGATGGGGAATGATGAGAAAATATGAGAGACTTAGACCATCTCCAATGGGGGTTTCTATCTTCCCTATTTCTATGGAAGAAATCCATTTAGAAAAAACTTCTCCCAGTGGTGATTTCTATCACTATTTCTATCCTAGGTGGCAATGATGTAGGATAGAAACTTTCTAGGAGGGTTTCTACATGTAGAAACTCTCATAGAAATTCTTCTATCTCTCATGACAATTATTATTGGGCCCCACACCATTAAATTAGTCCTTTTACTATGTGACACATAGGATAGAAATGGAGAACCATTGGAGAGCATTTTTGTATGTCTACAATTTCTATGTAGAAACTCTTCCAACTAGGATAGAAATCTCCTTAAAGTACAATGCCAAGTAGGATAAGAACTCAATTTTAGAAATCGCCTTACCATCTCCAATGGGGGTTTCTATCTTCCCTATTTCTATGGAAGAAATACATTCTAGAAAAAACTTCTCCCAATAGTGATTTCTATCACTATTTCTATCATAGGTGGCAATGATGTAGGATAGAAACTTTCTAGGAGGGTTTCTACATGTAGAAACTCTCATAGAAATTTTCCTATCTCTCATGATAATTATTATTGGGCCTCACACCATTAAATTGGTCATTTTACTATGTGACACATAGGATAGAAATAGAGAACCATTGTAGAGGATTTTTGTATGTCTACAATTTCTATGTAGAAACTCTTCCAATTAGGATAGAAATCTCCTTAAAGTACAATGCCAAGTAGGATAAGAACTCAATTTTAGAAATCACCATTGGAGATGGTCTTAGGGGGGAAAGCTATTCCCATTGACTTGGGAAAGCTATTCCCAAGCCCCCCTTGGGAATAGATTTGCTTTCCTAGGAATGATGTTTGGCTATTTTGTTTGGACGGTTATACCCTCTTTTTATTTTCAAAATTTTAACTTCTATTCCAAATATGTAAATCATCATAAAATTAATGGAAGGGTATTAAAGGAAAACTAAATAAATTAATATTTCTATCCCTTTGTAAACCAAACATGGAGATGAAATTTTTAAAAAATTTGAACTACCTATTCCCAACCTAACCAAACATGGATATGAGAATGTTGAATTCTTTTTCCATGGGAAAGGAATTGAAAACCTATTCCTAGAAATACAAAAACTTGATCCAAAATAGCCCTAAGGAGGGAGATGATCTCCCAAAGGAGGATCCGATTCTCTAATGTGAATACTTTATAATTGTCCGTAGTATCAATACAAATTGAATAGTTCATATGATATATTAATAACCGGTATCTCTTAAATATATCTAAATATTATCCCATAATGGGTGACATAAGCTGCCCTATGCAATTTTGGAGTCATTGTTATGGTATAAATGGTCCTCGGTAAATACGTCCCTACATTTATTTTTCCCAAAACTATTACTTACATTAGGTCTTTATTAGGGGTGTGCATCGGTCGGTGGTCGACCTATCCGGTTATCCAGTTCGAATGTCCGTTTATGAAGAATGCAACACGTGACTGTGTGCTGGAAATGTGCCCTACTCGTCGGTAGGCTACAAGTCCACTTAATGCGTCCAGATAACGGAATTGCCTATAGCTGGAAATCTCTTCATGTCTACTGAATTATTCTAGTTTATTAGCCTTAGTCAATTACTGTAGGTATCCCTGACCGTGGTACTTAGGGATCCCTATCCTAGACATGATGCAAGACAGTACTGGTTTATTTGTACAAACAAAATCACCCATGGTGTCCAGGTCATTCATACTTGTCATGTCAAGCTAGCTGTCGTAACAGCATGTCGAAATATATTATGTCAGTTTACTTGTCAAGAGTGCGCCACGGCGGACCACTATCATGTTCCTGGAATCGTATCAGAATTTACATGATATGAGCATAAATGTGACATTTCAATTTAATAATGATAATAATAATAATAGTAATATAATAATAAAAGAGAGCAAGACTGAGGAAGGATTCATGCGGCTGTGGGCATGCGCGCTTATGCGGCTGGAGACCGCGTGCTCATGCGGCTGGAAGAGGGCAGGCGTATGCGGCTCAGGAAAGTAATGCGCCATGCGGCTCAAAAGGAAGAGGCACATGCGACAGCGGAAGGAAGGGGCTTATGCGGCTGGGTGCAGGCAAGCTCATACGACAGAGCAGGAGGTGGGTCTTATGCGGCCAAGAGAACAAGTCACATGCGGCTGAATGGGGCAGGGCTTTATGCGGCTGAAAGGAGTTGACTTCATGCGGCTGGAAGACACAGTGCCATGCGGCTCAAAAGGATGCGGGTTATACGGCTACGTGAATGATGAGCCTATGCGGCTGCGGAGCTTGCGAGTCTTATGCGGCAACGAGTATGCAAGCTTATGCGGCTCGGTTGAACAGTGCCATGCGGCTGGTCATGCCGAGCCCTTATGAGGTTGGAAGAATAGGAGTCTCATGCGGCTGGGTTCAAGTGAGCTTATGCGGCTGGAAGTACAGAGTCTCATGCGACAGAAAGAGACTTGCCGCATGAACGTTCATGCGGTCAAGCACTTCCATGTGGCTGAGGACTGTCATGCAGCTCAGAAACTGTTCTTCTTCTCTGCTTGTCCGAGAAGAAGAACCATGGAGTCCATGGCTTCAAAGCTTCATAAATTCTTCATCCGAAGTCGGAATTCAGACTTCCATAGGTCAAAATGGGGCAGAATGAAATTCTCTACAACATGGAACCATCAAAACGTGGAAATAACAATATTAAATAGATCAAAACCCAAGAAATTCGAAAATACTATAAACTTATATCTACACAAATTGAGCCATGGGAATTAGAAATGCCAAATACTAAAGTGGGTTAGAAGGCTGTGAAGAAGAGAATGGAACAATAAATTTTGCGTTCCTCCATGAAGTAAGCTGCACTTTCCTAAGCTCTCTCTCTCTCTCTCTCTCTCTCTCTCTCTTCCTTCCTGGTAGGTGAAGAAGTAAATGGTGGAGAAGAAGAAGTAAATGAAGAATTAATGAAGAAAGAGAGAGTGGGCGGCTATAAATGGAAAGAAGTGGGGGTAGGTAGGGGTTCTCCCCTTGGTTCATGATGAACCAAGGCAACCAAAGCCTAGCCGAACCAACCCAAAATAAACCAAGCCATGAAATGCCAAGATAAGCCAAGCAAGGAATCATGTAATACAAGATAAATACGTACACGTATTCTAAAATACGTAAAACGAACTATGGGCATTACACCCAGCGCCTACGCTCCCTGGCGCCCGTGCGCCCAGTGCGCCCAAACGGCCGCGCTTAGCCATAATGGAATTAAATTGAGCTTGGCCAAAAAGCATAAATGCTTTTAATATGTGTCTTATCCTTATCTCCATGTAAAATCACTCACATGGTCCCCTCCTTAGGGTCACCACCCCACGTGCACCTCTCTACTCCTCAAGAGGGGTTATATTGAGATACCCATGAGTTTTTCTTTCCAATGTGGGACTAAACTTACATGACTTATTGATAGCAAGCTCTCTACAAGTTCAAAAAAAGGAAACAACTTCAACAATAATCTAACTTTTGTTCAATATGTGTCCCTAAATGAGAATAATTTTCAAGCATCACAAACGAGTAGAGATTAAGGAGGGAGATTATCTCCCAAAGGAGGATCCGGATTCTCTAATGTGAATACTTTATAATTGTCCGTAGTGTCAATACAAATTGAATAGTTTGTATGATATATTAATAACCGGTATCTCTTACATTACATATATCTAAATATCATCCCATAATGGGTGATATAAGCTGCCCTACGCAATTTTGGAGTCATTGTTATGGTATAAATGGTCCTCGGTAAATACGTCCCTACATTTATTTTTCCCAAAACTATTACTTACATTAGGTCTTTATTTATTTTTCCCAAAACTATTACTTACATTCTAGATTTTATATCAGCTTTAGATTGAGAAGTTTTGATCTAAAATTTGTCTTTTTATTTATTTATTATATTCTAAACATAAGTATAAGATCAGGAACAACCAACACAAATAGAAAAAATGAAATTAAAAAAATAAATAATTATAGGCTAAATTTTTAATTTTGCATGTCAGAACTTAAGTTCTAAGATGGTATAGAATTTAGCATCTAAATGATAATTAGTCCTTATTCCCTTATTTAAACCATGGAAACCAAAATACTTTGAGAAATTTTGAGTGTCACTCCATTTTATTTTACCATATTTAAGGTGCACCCCACAAGTTTGTACAAATGTAAGTTACCCCCCATTTTTGACGGATTCCGTTCTTCTTTAACGGTCAACTCCTTTGACCCTTTTTTTTGACGAAAATGACGTCTTCTCTACTCCGAGCCCCCTCTCCATGATATCACCGCTGCGCGCGTGCCTCCGCCGGCTGCCGCCCACGCCCCGGCCAACCCCCGCGCCCCCCTCCACCTCCGCCGCGACCTGCACATCCTCTCCGTCCGTCGCGACGGGGTCCGACATCCCCACACCACCCACACCCCCTCCTTCCTCCGCCTCTCTAAACAGCCATCGACGCCTCCTCCTTCTCCCATCTCGAAACCGAGGGCCTCGTGTTCTTCGGCGGCCGCCTCCTCGCCATGTCGGAGGAGGACCTGCCTTACCACGTCAGAGTCACGCCCGACGGTGACGTCGAGACCGCCGACGGCTTCGACTTCGGCGGCCAGCTCGGCTGTCACGACCCGCACCCAGTGAAAGGGCACGAGAAGTGAATACGCCCAGCCTACGCCGCAGTGTCGGCAGTAGAACGCTGTCCTGAGTCACAATCTCTAACACAGTCTAGAATAAGCTCCGATTGGAGAGTAAATAATAAGTAACTCAATCACAACACTAAGATGGAATAGAAGAATAAATCTCAAGAGAGTCACAGATATAATAAAAGTCTAGGTGTAAACCACCAAAACAAAACTCAAGTACAACTCATAATATCTCAAATAGAAAGACAATAAATACTAAGTCTCAACTAGATTATGGGCAAGTCCTCAGCAACTGCTGGATCCTCCTGAGGGTCCACGTCACCAGTGTCATCTAAGCAATACCATAATAAGTAGGGCAGAACTCTTCATCATCACCTGTAAAATTTTCAACATGCCCAATCAGGACGGAACGAGCACATATCTCTCACAACAGTTCATATCAGGATTGGACATATAAAACAAGCTATAGAAAACTATACATGAATCGCTGTAAAGAAAATCAACAAGAGAGAGACTATAAGGTGAGATATAATATGATAAATAGAGAAATGTAACCATCTACATGATTTAGAGCATGAATTGGTTATGTAAAGGGTTTGGATTGTACATGGATAAACTATGGAGTTGCACATGAATACCTACTGGGGATAATGATCACATAACCAACTATACTCTCCCTGCCCCCAATCAATACACAAGGATCAAGACATGATATGTTATTGCACATGGATAACAACTATTTTATACATGGGGCTCATATGGTCATGAGTGTACATGAATAACATATGAGTGCACATGGATAAATATGAATTCATAGAGTACATGATGGCCACGATAAAGTACATGAACATGATATACTCGATGTATCCGAGGGGATAACATCGCATGAAAAGATCCAGATGGCACTAATCCGTGTGAACATCATGTCAGCATCAAGTATACTAGTCTATAACAAGAGAACATATCCAAACAAGTATGAAAAGATCAGAGAATGTACTCGCTTGGCAAACTGAACTGCTGATGATGAAGTGTAGCTAAACTGGGACAATATAAACCTATTTAAAGTATACACATGTCACAACCAAGTCTACAATATCAAAAGAAATAGCTACAATGCAAGACTACATGCTTCTAGGTCCCTTTTGGTCAAAGTCAACCCTTTGTCAACTCTGGTCAAACCTGGTCAACGCTGGTCAAACTTGGGTCAACTAGTCCATCTACTAATTTTTAGGTCATACACAAAATTCTAGGTCATTCGGAGTTCATTTGAATTGAATTGGATCAAGTTTGACCCAAAGTTGACTTTTGTCAATTTGGTCAACTTGTCGGCCAATTCGACTAAACTAGGCTCAAAATGACAAACCAAATCTGTCCTAGGACTCCTATAGTTATATTCACAACTACGATCAACTCCAAGAGGGTTCTCAAGCATAAAATCTATACACAATATAGATATATATACATACACATGTACTTACAATACAAGTCGACCTTAATTCTAACAAATGCTTGTGTGTGTGTGTGTGACCTGGAGATTACTGAAATGGGGTCAAATCTGAGATTAAAAATAGTAAAACACAATCATGGTATACCACAATTTAATATACTATATACATATAAACAAATAGGAAACTATCTATATTTGTATATATATATATATATATATATATATATATATATATATATATATATATATATATATATATATATATATATATATATATATATATATATATCAATGCTCAAAAGGAAGAATAGCCAATGGTTTTTGAAATAGTTTAGCGAATCAAAATCTGGAATTAAATCCCCCTCGACCCATTCTCAACATATATGTATTAGCAATGGGTTTCAACGGGGTCTTCTAATGTATTTATTTAATTATATATATACATAGCTACAAGAAAAACACATATGCTCATAAATGATAGAAAAATATGAAATAAATCCAAAAGTTGTTTCCCACAAATCCCAAACCTCATATACGTACCAAAAACTCAGATTTTACAAGTTAATTCACTGGAAATCAAAATTTCATATTTAAACTCAAAATCGAATTTAAAGAAAAACCCATTTTTCACACAACGACCCAAAATAAAATATACACCAAATGAACCCGCCAAACTCGGCATACACTTTGGTCTCGACCCATGTGATGCGCTCGTATACTCTCGGGTTCGAAATCGTGTCCTTGTCGTGTCCACAGAACGTGTATCGAAAATTTCCGATACCGCGTGACAACGCGTACTTGTGCTTGCGTTCCCGTTCGATTGAGCGCCGCACACACAACGAAAAGCTTCGCGCTCGTGCACGTAGCTGGGGGGGGGGTCCTGGGGTAGGTCTAGGACATGGAAACACAGCGATACGTCGTGCCGAGGCGACGCACGTAGCCCCGCACCTGCACGCGGCCTGCTGTGCGCGCGCGCGCCCGCGCGCCCTTGTGCGCGCGGTTCCGTCTTCGTGGCTCGCTCGTCGGGCCATGCCACGACTCGGAGTTGGTCCTTCGGGTAGTCTAGGTATAGGTCGACGTGTCCCAGGTCTTGGAATGGGGCATCGTTGCGTCGTGTGCGCGTACGAAGTCCGTTTCAGCGACAAAAATCAGCCTGAATGTACAGTGCGACTGAGCGGTGCACGTCGGATTTCTCCGCGCTCGCTCAACAAAAAGCCGTAAAATTTTACGAACATGGGGGTAGAGGTTGCCCCCCACATGCTTAAGAAATTTTACGCAAAAATATGGCCTGTGCATTGAGATACAACGCACTGACGGCAGGACACGCACGGCCTCGTGCACGGGATCCGTGCACATGCGTCCGATGCACGAAACGCCGCTGTAACGTCATCAATATCAAATCCGTCTTCACAAAACTTCGTGGGCAAGTTTAGGGTACCTATATGGATGCAAAAATAAAAGAAAGTCTAGATTTACTATGGTAGATTAGGGTTTACCGATTGAGTGTAAAAAACTCATTAAACGGAGCCCCTCGTTTGTCGTGTCAGCCGATTCTCCTCAAGCAAATGCCTTCGCCTCCTCGTTAGAAATGCTCCAGCAGATCCTCCTCTCCTCGACGAGTGCAACGGAGTTCGTTTGGGAAGAAACGGACTCCGGATGAAGGAAAAAGGAGTTTTGGAGAAGGGGATCTCTAAGGGTTCACTTATGGAGGCTAAAACTTCACAAATGAAATGAAAAGGGAGGGGATACTGCTGTTGGGCGGCTAGGAATAGGTCTCTAGGGTTATGGTTTCACTTGGGCCAACTCATTCTTAAGTAAAAATAGGCCCAAGTCAAAAAGGCTAAAAGGCTAACATGCAGAAAGGCTAAAAATCAATTAAAAGCCTTCTAAATAAACTCAAGCCTAAAATAAATTCTAAAAATAAAAATAATAATTCTAGGGCATGGTTAGGCTCCTATACAATGTTCTCTAAGGCTAAACCAGTTGCTAGCACAACACAAGTCAACATATCTAGAAAATCACAAAAAGGCCAAAATGGCTAAAAAGACTAAAATGCCCTTCTATGAAAAAGTGGATGCTACAAGTCTACCCCCCTTAAAATAATTTCGTCATCGAAATTAAAGACAAACTGCATGATTAAGAAAGGACAAATCATACCTCAAGACTGGAAAAGATGGGTATCGTTCGCGCATCTCATCCTCTCTCTCCCAGGTGGACTCTCCTGGAGAGTGATGCTTCCAAGCTACGCGAACTAAGGGTATCGACTGGTTCCGCAACACCTTCTCCCGTCGATCCAGAATCTCCGCAGGCTGCTCTGGATAACTGAGATTAGGGCCCACCTCGATCTCGGAATGGTCCAGTACATGGCTAGGATCTGCCACATACCGTCTCAACTGCGATACGTGAAATATATTGTGGACTCCCGCTAAGGAAGAGGGCAAGCCCAGTCTGTATGACACGTCACCGACCCTTTCGCTGACAACGAAAGGTCCGACATATCGTGGGCTAAGCTTCCCTCCTCCACCGAAACGAATAGTGCCTCGAGTCGGTGAAATCCTCAAGAATACCATATCTCCAACCTAGCACAAGCATGGTCTCAATTAACTAAAAAAAATCACACAATCAACAAAAACACAAACAACAAAATTCTAATCCTAAGTCTAAGCTATACCTCAAACTTCAAAGGTCTTCGGTGGCTGTCGGCCCAATGTCGCTGTCTGTCCTGCGCCACGCGAAGTCGATCCCTGATGAGCTTTACCTTCTCAGCTGCGTCAATAACCATCTCAGGTCCCAATAAAGCTCGCTCTCCAACATCATCCCAAGACAAGGGAGTACGACATCTACGTCCGTATAACGCCTCGAATGGTGACATACCAATGCTGGCCTGAAAATCGTTATTGTATGCAAACTCTACCAAGTGCAGGTGATCCTCCCATGATCCTCCAAAATCCAGAACACAAGTCCGCAGCATGTCCTCGAGAGTCTGAATAGTCCTCTCTGACTGTCCGTCCGTCTGAGGGTGGTATGCAGTACTGAATTTGAGCTGAGTGCCCAAACTAGTCTGCAGACTCCGCCAGAAATAGAAAGTAAAGCGACTATCCCGATCTGAGACAATGCTCACCGGAACTCCGTGTATCCTGACAATCTGTCGCATATATAACTCCGCTAGCTTCTCAGTAGACGTCCCCACTTTGAATGGTAAAAAGTGGGCCGATTTGGTCAACCTGTCTACGATGACCCAAATCGCGTCTTTTCCTCTTGGTGAACGCGGCAATCCCGAAACAAAATCCATCGTGATGTGCTCCCACTTCCACTCCGGAATGGGCAATGGCTGTAACAGTCCTCTGCCTCTCTGCCTTAACCTGCTGACAGACTAGACACCTGGCTACGAAGCGTGCTACCTCCCGCTTCATCCCATACCACCATACATGCTCCTTCAAATCTCTATACATCTTGTTGGCACCTGGATGCATAGTGTACTAAGAGCGATGAGCCTCCTACATAACCTGCTCCCGAAGCTCCCTGCTAGGCACACACAGTCTGGAACCGTACCTCAATATGCCATCCTTCGCAATGACGAACTCCACATCTGCCAATCCTGCTCTCGGATACACCGCAGAGTAACATCATCGAACTGAGCTGACTTGATCCTCTCCATCAAGTCTGACTGAATCTGAAGGCCCCACATCTGCATCTGAACTCCTGGCACGATCACCTCGATCCCCAAACTCTCCAAATCTTCTAATAGGTGACGATCCATCGTCAAGCACATATCTATCGGATACCTACTCAAGGCATCGGCAACCACGTTGGCCTTTTCTAGATTCTACTGCAATGAAATGTCAAAGTCCTTCATCAACTCCAACCATCTACGCTGCCTCATGTTGAGCTCTTTCTGTGTAAACACATATTTCAAGCTCTTGTGGTCTGTGAAGATTTCCACACGCTCTCCGTATAGATAGTGCTTCCACAACTTCAGATCAAAGATAACCGTCGCCAACTCCAAATCATAGGTAGGGTAGTTCTTCTTATGCGGACGTAACTATCTGGATGCATAGGCAATCAGCTTCCCATGCTGCTGCAAGACACAACTCAAACCCTTTCCTGAGGTGTCACTGTAGATAGTGAACCCGCCTGATCCTGATGGTAATGTCGGGGCTGTCGTCAGTCGCTTCTTCAACTCATCAAAAGCGACCTGACACTCCTCTGACCAGATAAACTCTGCGTCCTTCCGGGTCAGCCTAGTCAATGGCTCTGTAATCCGGAAGAAATCCTGAACAAACCTCCTGTAGTATCCTGCCAATCCCAGAAAGCTCCTGATCTCTCCGACTAAACTCGGTGCTGTCCACGTCTCAACTGCTCTGATCTTCTTCGGGTCGACTGAGATCCCATCTCCGGTCACCACATAACCTAGGAAGTCAACTCGATCCAAGAAGAACTCACACTTCGAGAGCTTGCCGTACAGCTGCTCCTTCCTGAGAGTCTCCAGAACCACTCTCAAATGCTCCTCATGCTCCTCTGGGATCTTCGAATACACCAAAATGTCATCGATGAACACCACCACGAACTTGTCCAAGTACTGGTGGAATACCTTGTTCATCAAGTTCATGAACACCGTCGGGGCATTAGTTAACCCAAACGGCATCACCATGAACTCAAACTGGCCATACTGAGTCCTGAAAGCTGTCTTCAGAATATCCTCCTTCTTCACCTTCACCTGATGATAGCCTGACCTCAGATCAATTTTGGAAAATACCTTCGCTCCGCTCAGCTGATCGAACAGGTCATCGATCCTCGGCAGCGGGTACTTGTTCTTGATCGTGAGGCTGTTGAGTGCCCTGTAGTCGATACACATCTGTACCGACCCATCCTTCTTCGGTACAAAGAGTACTGGTGTACCCCACGGTGAAGAACTCGATCGGATGAAGCCCTTGTCCTGCAACTCATCCACCTGCTTCTTCAACTCCACAAGCTAACTGTTGTTCACTCTATATACATGCTGAGATATCGGCTCTACGTCGGGTACCAAGTCTATAGAGAATTCCACATCCCTGTCCGGAGGCAACCCTGGCAACTCCTCCGAAAACACATCCATAAACTCAGCTATCAGTGGATGCGGCACGCTCTGCTCCTCTGCTGAAACTCCGCTGCTCTGCTCTGACTCCCACCTGGTGAACTCGAACTCTGGCCCTCCTGGAATACTGAAAAGAACTCTACCCCCGCGGCAATCTATACTGGCATGGTGCATGTTCAACCAATCCATACCGAGTACAATATCGTAGTTCGGTAGTGGCATCACGAGCAGACTCATATCCAGTTCTCGGCCTCCCAAAACTACTTTTCGATCCTTGCAAAAATCGTAGTTCGGTAGTGGCATCACGAGCAGACTCATCTTAGTAGCAACATTGATTCGAAACAAATCGAATAGGAATCCAAGGACGTAAAGCCGTGCTCTGATACCATTATGTCACGCCCCGATCCCGGAGGATCGAAAACAAGCCACTGGGCGTGATGCCGTACAAGTCTAGATTGCAATTTTACAAGGTAAAACCATTACAGTTCCTAGTAAATCTCAGAAAACATCGATAACGCAGTGAAACCAAGCAGATAAATTGAAGTCACACAATTTATAAAGGAAAGTATCTCTTTATTGATAATCAAAATGAATTACAAGACTTGCAGCGGAATACAGAGTTTACAATTGATTACAAGACTCGCAGCGGAATATAGAGTTTACAACTGTTTACAAGGCTCTTAAATAGCCGATTGAATATATACACTTGCCCTTTAGGCTACAACTGAATATACCGACTTCTTTACAATAAACTTGCCAATATGGCTACAATCTCACTGGTACGACTGAGTTTTCCTGTTCCATACATTATGTCCCGTATAGCAGAAGACATCGTCTTGCAAGAAGAGCTTCTGCACACCCATCCGATTCATCGATGCCAAGCACTGATTCACAGGATTTCCCCCAAGCAAATACCTGTAATATTGCCCACAACGTGGGTCAGTACATCATCAATGTACTGGCGAGCGGTGCTGGTCCAACTCACCTAAGAAGACAGCACTAAGTAATCATGTTACAGAACATTATTATCAATGGTCTTTCTCGTTGCCTTAGGGTCAATTTCATGTTATAGTCGACAAGAAGTAAAGCAGACAAATCTTATAGCCAACATAATTTAAAGCATACTGTTATCACCCTTTGGTGATTCTTACCCACGGTCGTGTAGCCATCCCTGTACAATTATAATACTTACTCTGCCTGCACAAGACATTGTTAGGAACAATATCATGATTCAATATGAATATCACCGTTCAGGTGATTCTTACCAACAACCGACATCCTTCCCTGTATTTGAGTAATAACTTACTCTGCCTGCATAAGACATCATTAGTACTGGACCTATCTATATGAAGGTCACTGGCGACACGCCATCCTGGACCGTCTTACAGGTATACAGCGCCCTTGCCAGTGCAGGTAGCTAGCCCCACTGCAAGTCCTGTATACCGTGCTACTACTTCAGCACTGCCACTACTTCGGCATTGGTTTCCCCTAGGACGAACCGGGTTCCATGGCCCAGGAATACCGTTCGAGAAACCACCTTGTCGACAAGTTGTCCATGACCATGCAACTATATGCAACTTATCTAAGAAGAAAACATATAATGCATGATAAGGAAAACTAAGCAAAACCATCATTCTCATTCCTATTGCCATCTTGCCATCTAGCCATCTTACCTTGAGCCAATGCTCATATTATCATCTGTCCAATCTAGGGTCTTGGCGTAATCAACATTCTACATCGGCGACAGGATAATAGAATGTTGTTTCCCAATCCTTTTGCCACATCTTTAATACTAAACATCTTTTCAACCAAACTTAATGTACTCACCGCCCAATTCCTAGGACTTTGCATCTGTTTAGCATTCATTCATTTGAATGCAATTCAAGCATACTCACTGCCCAACTCTTGGGTCTTAACATCTGTTTTGCCATCTATACATTGAGCCAAAGCTCGATATACTCACCTGCCCAAGTATTTGGGACTTTGCCTTCACCTGTCATGTAATTCATCGTAACAGCGTACAAGCATACAATTCGTCTAGCCACAACAGTTTACGTTCAGGTGATTATTATCTTTCATTATCTTTCAAATTTCATGCAAGGTGTTATTGAACAACACAATAAGAAACATAGCATACTCATCCTTATTTTACCCGTGAAGCTAAAGGATCTTTGAAGGGTTCAACACTACTCACATTCATAGAACGATTTCCGCCACGATCGCATAGACTTTCAAGCGATCCTTCATATAATCCCAAGTCCAACAAGGCTTCATCGAACCAACCATCCATCATAAGGCATCTTGCGGGTCGGGGCACTACAATATATACCACCCAGAAAAAGTTTCGTCCTCGAAACTTAAAACAAAACTCATCCCCAAAACTTCAACCAACTTTTCATGAAACTTCTCAACGATCAACTTGTACCAATTAATATTTCTCCGCAATCTCTTGATTGATTTCCAAGTAATGTACCGTCTCGATATAGCATCTCAATTGATTCAACATAGTTTACCATCTTTGATCTTTCCTCCAACACTCGTGCAAATCCTTAGCACATAATAATTCCCGTGGCTTCGTTTGAATTCAGCATATCACTTAGTTGGAATCATACACATATTTTAGGCGTCCCCGAAATACATGCACTTCAGCCAAGTTTAGTGATAGAGAACACGAACGAGCTACGGTGTACCTTCCTTTTCGAACATCAGTAATTCTCTTTGAGCATCTCGTATAATCCCACTTTGTTTATTCAATATTCCAACCAATTACTAAGACGATAGATGTCGCCAATTCCAATTTCATAAAAAAATTTCCCCAACCGATCCAACATTTCCAAAATATTCAGACTTAGATGTATCAAGTATTCCTTTCAAGTTCATTGTCATCCATGCCACCAAAGTTGATAAATCTTATTGCCACATTTCATTTCAATACCCCGATTCTCATCGGTCAAATCTTGTATTCGTCATCGTTCGCATCCATACTTTTTGTTTACAACTTGTAACTTTCTCGATCATGATTCATCTATCAAAATGTACCATCATCCCACTCTAGTAACATTTCTCGCTGTACTCAAATATTTCTTCGAATTGATCAAGCTAACACCTTATCCACTCGCATAGGCAACTATCATATTCCAACAACATTAATTCCGAGGGTCATTCCTATTCACCTTCGATCTCGCCGATCTCGGCTACTTGCATTATCCAATTCCGTTGTTACAATTATCCTCGATTTTGATCCGATCAATAAAATTATTCCAACTATCTCAAAGCACTGCCAACAATTTTACGCAGCTCAATATCAATCAACCAAATCCAACCAGCTTTAGCAATTTCCAATATTTCAACAAAGGCAACCAAGTTCAAAACCAACATGATCCGTCATTCCGTCCAACATTATAATATCAAAATTTCTAAATATCCATTCTATTCTGAAGCCTACCTTCCAACACATCTTACTCATTCCGACTATACACATGCAACATCAATAGGGACATCCTACGATTTTCCAACAGTCAACTTAGCATACAGTCAAGTCTCTACGGTCAGCTAATCTAAGCTAAACCAGATGAATCATTCAGCTAACTCATATGAGATGGATAGCTATCAGGGACATACTTATCTCTTATCTTAGAGGCAACCAATTCTCATCATAGGGGCAACTCTATGGTCTGACCAACTTAGGGACATGGGACACCACCCCAATCTTATGAACTTATTCCCAACACGAACAACTGAAGAACATAGCCAACCAATCTGAAACTTAAGCAACCAACCAACATGTTAGGCAACCAACCGACACTCTAGGCAACCAACCAACACTCTAAGCAATCAACCGACATTCTAGGCAACCAACCAACAATCTAGGCAACTAGCCAACAATCTAGGCAACCAGCAAACAATCTAGGGTCAAGTCTTTCTACCCGTACTCATACTCGAGTCATACCTAACAAAGTCTCATTCTAGACTTACCCGCAACCGACCAAATCTATCCGACAATTCTACCCAACAATTCTTATGGTCAATCCCGAAGCTATCATATAAAACTTATCAATCGAATATCCAAACTTTCAATTCTTACTTTGCATAGACATAGCATCACTTGTTCAATCCAACTTGCATCCTCATATCGTCCTCAAATTGTCTATTCAATCGGGTCAACTATCCCGAGTCATCATCCGACTTTGCTATCTCAATAGTTTATCACTTACGATCTCTTCCCTACGGTCTCTTCGCGACATATTCGTTGCCCACATTCTTATATCATCGATACGGTTTGTGCTCCTTAACCAACAACATAGGCAACTATAAAAATCATTTTTCTTTCGAGGCATCCTTTATGAATTTTCTAGCACCAACACGATCATCTCTTAGCAATTCATGTTAACCATCAATATTCGTTTTGTATCATCACCTTGTGATTTCATAAGAAGATTTATTATTCATGCATCGATCCAATCTCTGTAGCACCAATCTTCTAACATTCATATATCGGCCATCTTAGTGGATATGACATAACTCATTAGCTAAGTCATAATCCAACAATTCTATATTCTACCAAACTTGTTATTCAAGCGACAACATCATCTATCGACATGGTCTATTACATATCGCTGCACCTCGATACTTATTTGTATCCCAGCCATTCGACTTTCATAAGGGACATCTACTCTTTCATGCATTAAGGGACAAGTACTCATTTTCTATGCCTCAAAATAGTCAAGGGTCATAACTTGTTAATTCGGAACACATCAAATTCTCTCAAGCACGCTGCACCACGTGCTAAGATCCTCTATTCCTCAAGCCCACTTTCAATCTTTTCGGTCGTTGATGCAACTCTCTCTGCATCATCTAAATCATTCGTACATCCCGATAAGAGCCTAACATTACCATCAATTCTGTCAATATCCAACATGTAATTTCTTTCACTCAATTCTAATATCGTTCAATATTCGGTCCATAGTTATTCCCGCAAAATCATTCGATAGCAACACCACACTATCGTTACTAAGCCTACCATCCTCATTACCCAACTGATTCAAGTCTTCGCCTGAATCTGAAATTGTTTTCTTCCCAACCAAGGCATTCATTTCATATTTTCAATCCTCCTATTACCCAACATACTGCTAACCGACAAGGTCTAGCGATGGTTCACCCGAACACATCAAAATCTCGCAACGGGTCATCCAACTTAATCATCAAGGGACATTCATAGCCGTCATGTATCAATCGTAAGCTTAGCTACGATTTGATACCACCCAATACCTTATAGGTAAAGCAATTACAAAATCATAAACACATCAAGGGTCAAGGGACATCTTATCACGACAAGGGTATATGTAATATACCACCCAGAGCTCAAGCCATTCCGACACAATATTCCCTCGCATCAAACCAACGTCCAATATGGACAATCCATCATGCAGTGGTTATGCTGACCACAAATACCGACTCATGATTCTGTCGATTCCCATTCACTGAAATCCATGCACATTCTGTTCCAATATACCAAGCCATCACCCACGGTCGACTGCTGCATAACAATCGACTTCAATGAATCCCACATATAAGACATCCAGCATACATCACAAACTTATTATAGCATCACACCACTATTATTCTTTTTGGTATATTTTAGAAATTCAACAAAACACACATATCACAGCCCACATATTTAGACTTATTGTATGGAACACCCAGTGAGAGGTTAGAATGATCAACGGACTTTCAGTAAGGAAACAACAAAGAATAGTTTGGAAGCAACACAGAATAATTGCAGAAGCACTATGAGTCATCATAGAGGCAACTTTGATTTCATCGCGGAAGCAACTTTGAGTATTCGCGGAAGAACTTTTGAATAATCGCGGAAGCAATCTTTGAATCATCGCAGAAGCAGCTTAGAATCATCTTAGTAGCAACATTGATTCGAAACAAATCGAATAGGAATCCAAGGACGTAAAGCCGTGCTCTGATACCATTATGTCACGCCCCGATCCCGGAGGATCGAAAACAAGCCACTGGGCGTGATGCCGTACAAGTCTAGATTGCACTTGTACAAGGCAAAACCATTACAGTTCATGGTAAATCTCAGAAAACATCGATAACGCAGCGAAACCAAGCAGATAAATTGAAGTCACACAATTTATAAAGGAAAGTATCTCTTTATTGATAATCAAAATGGATTACAAGACTTGCAGCGGAATACAGAGTTTACAATTGATTACAAGACTCGCAGCGGAATAGAGAGTTTACAACTGTTTACAAGGCTCTTAAATAGCCGATTGAATGTATACACTTGCCCTTTAGGCTACAACTGAATATACCGACTTCTTTACAATGAACTTGCCAATATGGCAACAATCTCACTGGTACGACTGAGTTCCCCTGTTCCATACATTATGTCCCGTATAGCAGAAGACATCGTCTTGCAAGAAGAGCTTCTGCACACCCATCCGATTCATCGATGCCAAGCACTGATTCACAGGATTTCCCCCAAGCAAATACCTGTAATATTGCCCACAATGTGGGTCAGTACATCATCAATGTACTGGCGAGCGGTGCTGGCCCAACTCACCTAAGAAGACAGCACTAAGTAATCATGTTACAGAACATTATTATCAATGGTCTTTCTCGTTGCCTTAGGGTCAATTTCATGTTATAGTCGACAAGAAGTAAAGCAGACAAATCTTATAGCCAACATAATTTAAAGCATACTGTTATCACCCTTTGGTGATTCTTACCCACGGTCGTGTAGCCATCCCTATACAATTATAATACTTACTCTGCCTGCACAAGACATTGTTAGGAACAATATCATGATTCAATATGAATATCACCGTTCAGGTGATTCTTACCAACAACCGACATCCTTCCCTGTATTTGAGTAATAACTTACTCTGCCTGCATAAGACATCATTAGCACTGGACCTATCTATATGAAGGTCACTGGCGACACGCCATCCTGGACCGTCTTACAGGTTTACAGCGCCCTTGCCAGTGCAGGTAGCTAGCCCCACTGCAAGTCCTGTATACCGTGCTACTACTTCAGCACTGCCACTACTCCGGCATTGGTTTCCCCTAGGACGAACCGGGTTCCATGGCCCAGGAATACCGTTCGAGAAACCACCTTGTCGACAAGTTGTCCATGACCATACAACTATATGCAACTTATCTAAGTAGAAAACATATAATACATGATAAGAAAAACTAAGCAAAACCATCATTCTCATTCGTATTGCCATCTTGCCATCTAGCCATCTTGCCTTGAGCCAATGCTCACATTATCATCTGCCCAATCCAGGGTCTTGGCGTAATCAACATTCTACATCGGCGACAGGATAATAGAATGTTGTTACCCAATCCTTTTGCCACATCTTTGATACTAAACATCTTTTCAACCAAACTTAATGTACTCATCGCCCAATTCCTGGGACTTAGCATCTGTTTAGCATTCATTCATATGAATGCAATTCAAGCATACTCACTGCCCAACTCTTGGGTCTTAACATCTGTTTTGCCATCTATACATTGAGCCAAAGCTCGATATACTCACCTGCCCAAGTATTTGGGACTTTGCCTTCACCTGTCATGTAATTCATCGTAACAGCGTACAAGCATACAATTCATCTAGCCACAACAGTTTACGTTCAGGT
Organism: Iris pallida; assembly: GCA_029216955.1. Classification (NCBI taxonomy): domain Eukaryota; kingdom Viridiplantae; phylum Streptophyta; class Magnoliopsida; order Asparagales; family Iridaceae; genus Iris; species Iris pallida. The sequence goes on from JANAVB010025198.1 coordinate 15,705,668, forward strand.
GATTATTATCTTTTATTATCTTTCCAAATTCCATGCAAGGTGTTATTGAACAACACAATAAGAAACATAGCATACTCATCCTTATTTTACGCGTGAAGCTAAAGGATCTTTGAAGGGTTCAACACTACTCACATTCATAGAACGATTTCCGCCACGATCGTATAGACTTCTAAGCGATCCTTCATATAATCCCAAGTCCAACAAGGCTTCATCGAACCAACCATCCATCATAAGGCATCTTGCGGGTCGGGGCACTACATCCTGCACTCACTCCACCTGTGCCCTGGCTTCTTACAGAAGTCACAAATGGTGGCCTACTGCTGTCTCGGTGCCTGCTGACCCTGTCTCTGCTGTGCCTGCTGGAACGGCCTCTGCTGCTGGAAGGACCTCTACTGATGCTGCTGCTGAAAATGGGGCTTCTTGGCCGGTCCTCCACTGCCACCAGCTGCATGTGAATCACAACCTCTCTTTTGCTTCAGCCCTAGATCATCCTCTGCGGCCATTGCTCCCATCAAAATCTCCTCAAATGTAGCATTCATGTTGCTCTTGGTTAAGGACTTGACTTCCTTAACCAAACCCTTCCTGAATCTCCTAGCCTTCGCTGTCTCGCTAAGGCCCTCCACAAATCTGCCCAGGCGGCAGAACTCCCCGGCGTACTCCTCTACAGTCTGGTTTCCCTAAACCAGGTTCTTAAACTGCGTCTCCAACGCACCAAGTGCAGTATCAGGGAAGAAATTCTCTTTGAAAAGCTTCTTAAAAGCCTCCCAGTTTGCCCCGTAGTACCAGCCCTGGGGTCGTTCTGGTACCAAGTGCGGGCATGGTCCTGCATCATGCTGCCCGCTGCTTCTACCTGGAGTCTAGCCGGTATCTCTGCGAGACGAAAAATCTTCTCTATGTGCTCGATCCAGTCGTCCGCGTAAAGGATACCCTCCGTACCCTTGAAGTCCTGCGGCCTCATCTTCTGAAAATCCTGAATACCTGGAGTCCTTGGCTGGTATGGCTGAATCTGCCCTTCTTGGGGTTGGGCAGTCACCTTCTCCACTGCCACCATTGCTAACTGGTGGGCATTATCAATGCCCTGCCTCATGTCCTCTGCCTGGCGTTGCTGTATATCCATCATCTGCTGCATGAAAGCGAAACACTGTGCCACATCAACTGTCCCCTAGGGCGGCGGTGTAGCATCCCCTGAACTCCTAGGGTAGTCCTCGGAGTTGGTGGAGGAGCACCCCCAAAAGTTGCAGACGGGCCCATCTGAGCTGGAACAAGAGGCACTGTGGTCCCTGGGACCTGCTGAGTCGGACGAGAAGTAGCAGACCTCTCAGTGGTATCCTTAAGACCAGAGCGCTGCGATCGTGTCTCCACCATCCTGAAGACAGATCAAACAAGGAATCAATTACTGAAAAAGAAGCAAAATTATCAAAGGAGGACAGTTGTTTTCAAAAGGAGACAATTAACAGCAAGAATTTGATAAGAGTTTTCCTAATGTGATTGAGTACCTTAACTTATATCTTATATCCTACTGCAGGCTGTAATGACACTCTAGTTCGAGTACCACTACGAAGTCACACTAGTTGTGATTGGACCTGCATGGGCCACCACTAAAAACGTGTCACGACCCGTACCCAGTGAAAGGGCACGAGAAGTGAATACGCCCAGCATACGCCGCAGTGTCGGCGGTAGAACGCTGTCCTGAGTCACAATCTCTAACACAATCTAGAATAAGCTCCGAATTGAGAGTAAATAATAAGTAACTCAATCACAACACTAAGATGGAATAGAAGAATAAATCTCGAGAGAGTCATAGATATAATAAAAGTCTAGGTGTAAACCACCAGAACAAAACTCAAGTACAACTCATAATATCTCAAATAGAAAGACAATAAATACTAAGTTTCAGCTAGACTATGGGCAAGTCCTTAACAACTGCTGGATCCTCCTGAGGGTCCACGTCACCAGTGTCATCTAAGCCAATGCCATAATAAGTAGGGCAGAACTCTTCATCATTACCTGTAAAATTTTCAACATGCCCAATCAGGACGGAACGAGCACATATCTCTCACAACAGTTCATATCAGGATTGGACATATAAAGCAAGCTATAGAAAACTATACATGAATCGCTGTAAAGAAAATCAACAAGAGAGAGACTATAAGGTGAGATATAATATGATAAATAGAGAAATGTAACCATCTACGTGATTTAGAGCATGAATTGGTTATGTAAACGGTTTGGGTTGCACATGGATAAATTATGGAGTTGTACATGGATACCTACTTGGATAATGATCACATAACCAACTACACTCTCCCTGCCCCCAATCAATACACAAGGATCAAGACATGATATGTTATTGCACATGGATAACAACTACTTTATACATAGGGCTCATATGGTCATGAGTGTACATGAATAACACATGAGTGCACATGGATAAATATGAATACATAGAGTACATGATGGCCACGATAAAGTACATGAACATGATATACTCGATGTATCCGAGGGGATAACATCGCATAAAAAGATCCGGAGGGTACTAATCCGTGTGAACATCGTGTCAGCATCAAGTATACTAGTCTATAACAAGAGAACATATCCAAACAAGTATGAAAAGATCAGAGAATGTACTCGCCTGGCAAACTGAACTGCTGATGATGAAGTGTAGCTAAACTGGGGCATTATAAACCTATTTAAAGCATACACATGTCCCAACCAAGTCTACAATATCAAAAGAAATAGCTACAATGCAAGACTACATGCTTCTAGGTCCCTTTTGGTTAAAGTCAACCCTTGGTCAACTCTGGTCAAACATGGTCAATGCTGGTCAAACCTTGGTCAACTAGTCCGTCTACTAATTTCTAGGTCATACACAAAATTCCAGGTCATTTGGAGTTCGTTTGAGTTGAATTGGATCAAGTTTGACCCAAAGTTGACTTTTGTCAATTTGGTCAACTTGTCGGCCAATTCGACTAAACTAGGCTCAAAATGACAAATCAAATCTGTCCTAGGACTCCTATAGTTATATTCACAACTACGAACCACTCCAAGAGGGTTCTCAAGAATAAAATCTATACACAATATAGATATATATACATACACATGTATTTACAATACAAGCCGACCTTAATTCTAACAAATGCTTGTGTGTGTGTGTGACCTGGAGATTACTGAAATGGGATCAAATCTGAGATTAAAAACAGTAAAACACAACCATGATATACCACAATTTAATATACTATATACATATAAACAAATGCGAAACTATATATATATATATATATATATATATATATATATATATATATATATATATATATATGCTCAAAATGAAGAATAGCCAATGGTTTTTGAAATAGTTTAGCGAATCAAAATCTGGAATTAAATCCCCCTCGACCCATTCTCAACATATATGTATTAGCAATGGGTTTCAACGAGATCTTCTAATGTATTTATTTAATTATATATATACATAGCTACAAGGAAAACACATATGCTCATAAATGATAGAAAAATATGAAATAAATCCAAAAGTTATTTCCCACAAATCCAAAACCTCTTATACATGCCAAAAACTCAGATTTTACAAGTTAATTCACTGGAAATCAAAATTTTATATTTAAACTCAAAATCGAATTAAAAAAAAATCCATTCTTCACACAACGATCCAAAATGAAATATACACCAAATGAACCCGCGAAACTTGGCATACACGTTGGTCTCGACCCACGTGATGCGCTCGTATACTCTCGGGTTCGAAATCGTGTCCGTGTCGTGTCCACAGAACGCGTATCGGAAATTTCTGATACCGCGTGACAACGCGTACTTGTGCGTGCGTTCCCGCTCGATTGAGCGCCGCACACACAACGAAAAGCTCCACGCTCGTGCACGTAGCTTGGAGGGGGGGTCCTGGGGTAGGACACGGAAACACAGCGACACGTCGCACCGAGGCGACGCACGCAGCCCCGCACCTGCACGCGGCCTGCTGTGCTCCCGCGCGCCCGCGCGCCCTCGTGCGCGCGGTTCCGTCTCCGTGGCTCGCTCGTCGGGCCACGCCACGACTCGGGGTTGGTCCCTCGGGTAGTCTAGGTATAGGTCGACGTGTCCCAGGTCCTGGAACGGGTCATCGTTGCGTCGTGTGCGCGCACGAAGTCCGTTTCAGCGACAAAAATCAGCCTGAATGCACAGTGCGGCTGAGCGGTGCACGTCTGATTTTCTGCGCTCGCTCAACAAAAAACTGTGAATTTTACGAGCATGGGGGCAGAGGTTGCCCCCACGTTCTCAAGAAATTTCACGTGAAAATACGGCCTGTGCATCGAGATACAACGCACTGACGACAGGACACGCACGGCCTCGTGCACGGGATCCGTGCACGTGCGTCCGATGCCCGAAACGTCGCTGTAACATCATCAATATCAAATCTGTCTTCACAAAAGTTTTATTAAAATAATATTATCTAAAGATCCATGAAGATAGAATCGAAAAACAGCAAATTTCTATCCTAAGCGGCATTTCGTCGAACACGTGCCGTAAGGGACCGACACGTGTCCAATACCGCCGTCAAACGAAGTCGAAATCCAACCAAACTTCGTGGGCAAGTCTTGGACACCTATATGGATGCAAAAATGAAAAAAATTTCACATTTACTATGGTAGATTAGGGTTTACCTATTGAGTGTCAAAAACTCAACGAACGGAGCCCCTCAGTTGTCGTGTCGGCAGATTCTTCTCAAGCAATTGCCTCCGCCTCCTCGTTAGAAAAGCTCCAGCATGTCCTCCTCTCCTCGACGAGTGCAACGGAGTTCGTTTGGGAATAAACGGACTCCGGATGAAGGGAAAAGGAGTTTTGGAGAAGGTGATCACTAAGGGTGCACTTATGGAGGCTAAAACTTCACAAATGAAATGAAAAGGGAGGGGGTACTGCTGTTGGGCGGACAGGAATAGGTCTCTAGGGTTAGGGTTTCACTTGGGCCAACTCATTCTTAAGTAAAAATAGGCCCAAGTCAAAAAGGCTAACATGCAAAAAGGCTAAAAATTAATTAAAAGCCTTCTAAATAAACTCAAGCCTAAATTAAATTCTAAAAATAAAAATAATAATTCTAGGGCATGGTTAGGCTCCTATACAATGTCCTCTAAGGCTAAACCAGTTGCTAGCACAACACAAGTCAACATATCTAGAAAATCACAAAAAAACCAAAATGGCTAAAAAGACTAAAATGCCCTTCTATGAAAAAGTGGATGCTACATCGGCTCCTCCATGATCGCCCACCCGAAGCTCGACCCGGCGATCGGGAAGCTGTTCGCCCTCGGCTACAGCGTCCTCGCGAGGTCCTACCTGAAGTACTTCCACGTCGACCCGGCGACCGGGGAGAAGTCCCCGGACGTCCCCATCACGCTCGGCCAGCCGACGATGATCCACGACTTCGCGATCACGGAGAACTACGCGGTGATCCCCGACCAGCAGGTGGTATTCGACCTGTCGAGGATGGTGACGGGCGGCTCGCCCGTACGGTGCGACCGGAAGAAGGTGTCGAGGTTCGGGGTGCTGTTACGGTACGACCGCGACGAGTCGAGGATCCGGTGGATCGACGCGCCGGCCGGATGCTTCTGCTTCCACCTGTGGAAGGGATGGACCTGGAGGTGGGGCAAGTGAACCAGGCGCGGCTCGGGAGGAAAATCCGGTTCGCCTACCTGGCGATCGCGGAGCCGTGGCCGAGGTGTCACGGCATCGCGAAGGTGGACCTGGAGAGCGGAGGTTCGAGGAGGTTCGAGTACGGGGAAGGGAGGTTCGGCGGAGAGCCGATGTTCGTGGAGGTGAGGGGAGGGAGGAAGAGGAAAGAAGAAAGAGAAATGAGCAAATGTATTTTGGTCTAAGAAATTTTTTTTGACGGTTACCGTCCAAAGTGGAAGATAATTTATATTTGTACAAACTTGTAGGATACACCTTAAATATGATAAAATAAAGTGGGATGCCACTTAAAATTTCTCAAATACTTTTGTTGTTCAGGTAGCTGTTTGAGACCAATCAAACTGTTGGGAGTTGAGAAAATGGTCTCACATTGTCGCTTCCTCCTTTGGTCGTTTGTCATAAAGCTCACATCAGATCAGTACCAAGGCCTAGAGTCCTTCAACCACTCTCACTATTGCACGAACATACGGAGAACAATATTGAACGTCCTATCCCCCATTTTGCATTAAAAATGTCTACTGATCAGGATTGACAATAACATTGCACCTTCTTCTCCCTCTCTTTGTTTTACTCTCATCAAAAGCCACAACATGACATTCAGCAACAGAAAAATAACAGTAAAAACTTCTTGTCAAAGCTTTCGGGAGTAGTGATGTGGACACGAACGCATCCCATCTAGGGATTGTTTGGATAGATGTAACTCTTTGAAAATGTGAAATTAAGTGGCACTTGCAACAAGTTGAGTTTTCGTGGACTTGCAGCAAGTGGCACTTTCCAAAATATATTTGGATAGAGTACTTTTTGTCCCCCACAAGTGGAAGAAAAAAGAGTTGGTTGTTTGGATGGTTGTTGAAAGTGGAGAAAAAAGGAGTTCGATTGTTTGGATGGTTGTTAAAAGTGGGTGTTTGAGTTAGGAATATGATAACCCATAATTAAATTAATTATCATAATCAAACAAAAAAATGCATTAACTATCATAATTAAATTAGTTACCATAATTAATATTAATTATTGACTATTTTATTTATCATATAATTACTGAATATTAATTAAAAAAATTCCACAAATAATTCTCATTTGAACATAAATATTACAGTTCAAAGTTTTATTTCACAAAATAAATTAATATAATTAGTAAATATAAATAATTAGAAAATTTATGTGTTTAAAATTAAAGTTAATAAAATTTTAACAAAATTTTACCCAATTTTAAACTTACACTTATTATTATTATAATAATTATTATTATTATTAAACAAATATTTCAAAACATATACTAGCAGTTTCGTTTGGTGGGGGGGGGGGGGGGGGGGGGTGTGGAGGAAGTTTCCTCTTCATTCCACAATTTTTTCTTTCCATTCCAATCTCCCTCTTCCCAGCTCGTCGCCGGAAGCCTTACCGGAAGCCCGTCCTCCTCTCCTCCTCCCATCTCCCTTACTCTCGTCGTCCTCCTCTTCCCATCTCCACCGCCTTTATGGCCGGAAGCCCCTCCTCCAGATCCGGCCGTCCATGTCGTCACCATCGGTCTCGCCGTCGCCAAACTCGGCCAGGGCCGTCGTTGAGAGATGTCGTCTGCAGCGATGGCCGCGTGGCCTATCTTGGTTGCCGTATGGCTCGTCGAGGTTAGTCGTCGGGTTCCACTTTACCGCGTCGCTCGTTGCCGCAAGGTCCATCGAGCTCCTATCCCTCACCTCTGCCCACTTGCAGCGGAGTTACGGCTGTTTTTTGGTGTAGAACAAAAAAGGGGAACAACAACTCTGTGGTGTCAGAAAATGCACAGTTGTAACACACTTGCAACGCACAACCAAACACTAAAACTCTGACTTTCGACCCTCATTTGCAGGAAAGTCTGCAGTTTCAGGTCACTTGCTGGTGACCAACTGCTATCCAAACAGACCCCTACTTGAAGACTGGAAAAGTCAAAATATCTTAAACTTGTACAAAATCTTGAAAGATTCAACCCAAAGACTTGGGAAGAAAGAGAATTCTTATTTTGGTGCATGTGAGTTCTCCAAAATTTGCACTCTACTTCTTTTGATTTATGAAATTTCAAAGAATCGTGCTACTTTGCACGTACTTCACGCGCAACAGGGAGGCCGACAGTGGGAAGGCCGGACACGGAGGAAGAGGAGGAGGATGTGAAACCCGCAAATTCATTTTTATTATTAAATTATTAGATTTCGGCTGCTAGCATAGTCTTAGATTTTTATTAGTTATTATTATTATTATTAGTACTATTACTATTATTATTATTATAGTCGGATCGGAAAAATATTATTTTTAAAAATAAATGTATTTGGATCTTTGATTGTGCCATCCCGATCCCGTGCCAGGGATCCGACCCCGAGTTCGAATCCGATTTTTCGAAGCCTGACTCCGTTCTGATCCCGTCCTTATTTCTTCCTTTTAAATTCTGGTTATTAAAATATATTTATAATGTATGTTTGTTGAAAAAAATATAAATCCTAAGACTAATTCCTAACAACGTCCACCCACTCCTCTCTCACATGTTCCCACTCCCTCCCCTTTTTTCTCTCAGCCACTTCCTTCCCCTTAATTCCCTTCTACTACTCATCTCTAAATAAAGGAAAGAAAAGAAAAGAAAAAGAAAAAAGAAAAGATAAGAACTCACCAGCACTCTCTCTCTCTCTCACTCCCCTCCCCTTTCCCCAAATTTCTGCTCGGCCCCGTAGCCGTCGGCTCGTCCCGACCGGATGACCGCCCGCGCGCCCGCCTCCCGGCCGCGCCCTGCTACGTCCGATCCGACGCCCCCGACGACCCCGCTCGGCCCGCTTCTGACCGCGCCCCGCCCCGATCCCGCGAGCAGGCGCCCTGCCCGGCCGCTGTCCGCCCAGCGCGAGTCCACACGTCTCTGGGCCGTCTGTCCCCGTCTGTCCCCGTCCGGTTGCCTTTCCGCAGCATGCCTTTGCCGCTATACCGTACCGATCTGCTGTCCGGCAGTTTTTTGTGCGTCTCGACCTCGTCCCGCGAGTTGGCCGCTGTCCGGACGCTGTTCCGACTTTTCCCGAGTTTTTTTCGTGGCTCCCCGCCAACGGAGTTTGGTAATTCCTAGATAATCATAGTAATTCGTCCCTCCCAGTCCGTGATGATGCAGTCCCGACCCCGTCATGGGGATCGGCTTAATTAGTTGCTTAGGGATACGTGTCGTGCGCGGTTCGGATTCACTTTGGTTCTATTGGTTACTTCATTAGTTTCGATTCCTATGATGCTGTGGATTATTTCTTTTTGGGTCTGAGTATTATTTTGTGTGTTATGGTTTAATCCCTTGGGTTGGTCATTGCTTGGGAATTATGTGCTGTGTGTTTGTATCTTAGGCTATTACCTTTCTTGGTGGCTTTGGAGATTGGTATTTGGGTGGTGTGATTTTGGGTGCTGTTTGGTATTTTCGGTTGTTGTTGATGTGGGTTTTGTACCGCCTATGTGGCTAGGTCGTCCTAGTTACAGAGGAGGTGCTCCCCAAATTTTTCGTAAAAGTATTTCAAAATAGTATTTTATAATGTTCAGTAATTTTTGTATATCAAATCTATTTCTAAAATCCTGGACTTTGCAAACGGTTTATTAAATTGGTTTCCTGATTGGTTTTAAGTGTTGGTTTATTGGTTTCCGTATCCCTTAGGCGACGACCGTATCGGTCGGATGAGCCTCGGCAAAACGCAAACGCTACAGGACTTCCTGTACATTGGGGCGTAAGCCAGCAACGTGAAATTTGCATGACCAAGTCTGAGACGCCCATTTTCTATAATTTATATTTAAATTATATTATATTTTATTTTTAGTACTTGTTACTGGTTTTAGTATCTTGGGTGCAGGACCTCGGCCTTCTGTTTGGACCGCTTCACGGCACTCAGAGCTCGCCTCAGCATTTAAATTAAATTAATTAATATATTGTAAGGACATAACCCAGTTTTTCTTTGTTTTTCTGTGGCCCTGTATTTGTGTAGTTTAAGATTTTCTGTTCTTTTTGGTTGCTGCTTTGCGTAATTAGACGCGTACTTAAAATGGGTATTAGTTTTATATGAAAAATTATAAGAGTTTTCTCACTTCTAAATAAAAAGGATAAAATTCAAGTTTGTATTATTTAAACAAATTCATAATTTTCTCATTAAAAGAAAAATCTAATTTTATGTATATAATATTAAAGCACAAAGTTTTGTTAAATGAATTGGAAAATACGATCTTTACCCAATAAATCAATAAATCGGTTCCTTTTTCATTAATTGATAATTGTATCCTGCGACGTTAGAGTAGGTTGATAACTTAATTAACAACTTAAAAACTGGACTAGGACCTGCTTCTAGAAATTGCAACTAGCACACCTAGAAATGGTTTCCTCTATGGTTCTAAGTCAGGGTTCTCAACTGTAGGGTTTCGAGGACGTATTTGACTTCCTTCCTGGTACCGACATCCTATTCCAGTCATTAAATAAAGTCAAGTTACGGTTATGATATCTTATATTTTAATTAGTAATTGTCAAGTTGCATGTTTAAACCACATTGCTACACGGAATCCTCTCCTAGGGTTCAAATATTGATTGATATTGATTGTGGAGATATGGGGGGAATAGTGTAGCGTTTATGACCATTATCCCTCATATTGCATATTGTTATTGTGCGAGCTTACCCCTCTTATACACGGGGATAAGCCGTATCACGTCGTTTGGATGCTATTGTACAACCCAAGCCAGTCATAGACGTTATATATTCAAATCACATTGTTTCAAGTATTGAATTGTTAAATTGCTGAAAAATATTGTTTCAACTATTTAGCTTGCACTTTTCCGTTATTATTTGAAATGTGAGGTACATACTCGTACTTCCTCCTTTCCTGACTGGATTCCCCCCAATAGGTGATATTGATGACGCTGAGCTATTGTACAATAGCTATTGTTATCCTGTGCTATACCCTGCGATGTTACCAGAGTCTTTCTTGGAGGACGCGGATCCTGAGGCCGAAGAGCCGGCCGTTTAGCTAGTTGCTATTTCCTTATTTTCTAGTTTCATTATGTTGGAAATTGGAGACTTTTGGTTTCAGTATTTATTTTAGTATTTTCCTTTCCAGTTGTATTTCTCCTTGTTGAATAAAAGTTTTAAATATTCGTAAATTCGTATTGTGACAAATGTATAGATATTGTTGAGATTACCTGCAAATAGAAACAGCTTACTGCCGCCGTCTCACAACGGTGCAGGCTGGGCATGATCCGATTCGACCCAACAATTTGGGATCAGGTCGTGACAGAGGAGGAGAGGGGCGGAGGGATTTCAAAAGACAGAAAGTATGAAGGTCAACTGAGCTGACACAAAGTACCCGATTATGCAGGAGGATTATGCCGTGCCTTTGTCAGATTAAATTTTCAACTCTGTATTTTAGACTATGAAATTAAAACATAACGATATAACCGAAACCGAGGTTTGTACTTTGTTCAATGTACTTATGACAATATTCGTCCCGCATTGATACTTACGGTTTAATGGCAATTAGTCTCCAAGGATACAAAGGTTTTTCTTCTTCGGTAGCAGCACTTCATACCGCATAAATTGGACGAAGTAATGTTGATAGTCTCTCTCTCTTTCTTAGACTTAATATTTGATGGATGAATGAGTTATTGAATTATTCAAAAAATACTTTTCCAATAGATTCGTTGAATAGATTCGTTGCCATAGATTTATTGTAAGAAAACAATTATTATTATTAATAAATATTTTAAATATACATTCACTTTTTTAACACCTACTTCCTCAGATCTCTTTAGTCCAGTCCTGGAAACTTAGGCCTAGTTTGGTTTGCGGAATCTTCCGGTTGGGAAAGGAAAGTGATTACTTTCCTATGTTTGGATGCCCAAGGACTTGAGGAGGAAAGGAAAGTGATTTCCAATGGAAGGAAAATTAGGGGAGAAAGTGATTCCATCCATCCAAGGAAGGAATCACTTTTCCACATTGAAGTATTCACTTTCCTTTCCAAATTCCTTGGCATTGCCAAACATCGGAAAGGAAAATCAATAGGAATTAAAGTTTCCCAAAGAAAAGGAAATGACAAGGAATTGATTTCCTTTTCCTTCCATTCCGCGAACCAAACGAGGCCTTACAGGAGTCTATTTTTTGTTCACCCACCAAAACTATGGTATTTGTTCACCCACCAAAACTATGGTATTTGTTCACCCTCCACTAAGAGTATGACACATGTCAATTAAGTCAACATAAAACTACTTTGGGAGTGATTTTCACTTTTAATTTGACACATGTCTTGTTTTTAGTGGAGGTTGAACAAACACCATAATTTTGATAGATGAATAAAAATGGACTCAAACTTACCGTGCTATGATAGAAGAAAAGTAAAACCAAAATAATGACCGGGGAAGAAAAAGAAAATTAACCCTCACATGGAATTGGAACGAGGAAGAACCCATTACATCTCAAGGAACAAAAGCAGCAGGAGGAGGAGGGACTTCGCTTCCACCACTCTCCCCTGATCCTTGATGATCTCTTCTTCCCCCAATCTCTCGTCACACACAAACCCACCACCATCCAAAGAGCAAACAATGCTCAATAGAACAACAACAACAACAACAACAACAAAAGCCATTGTCACAAAATCTGTTTCAATTAATATAGGACCGGCAGCGAAAATATAGGACCAAGAACCATGACATACATACACAAATCTAACTAAATAATATTTACAAACCAAATAGAACTCTACACCAGACCTCCTTACATTTGATTCATTTCCATGTTCTTGCCCGTACAATTACAAAGCAAATACGCAAAGAAGCTACTCCTACTGCGACCGCCAGCGCCGGCGCTGCTAGTAGTACCGCTGCCGCTGCTGCTGCTGCCGCTGCTGCCGCCCCTGGGAATGAACGACGCAGCAGGCACGTTGATCACCGGGTTGATCCTGACCCCGTTCCCGTACGACGTCACTCTCCGGTCGCCGCAGTAGTAGTAGGCCCCCGCCTTCGCGCTCGAGCTCCAACTCTGCCCGGGGCTCTTGGTCGGGTTGAGGCTGCATCCAGTAGACTTGCTCCGCGGAAACTGGCACACAGAGGCGGTCTTGCTGCTGCAGCTGACGCTGCTGCTTCTGCCTATACTTGGTTGTTTGTTGCATGAACTAGTGTTGTTGTTGTTGGATGGCTTAGGTTTTGGGAGTTGAGGTGTCCAGCGAGTGGTGGTGCCGTAGAGGGGGAGGAGCTTCCCTTGCGAGAAGAGCAAGTCGGCAGGGGTCGAAGATGACGAAGCTTCGTAGCTCGTGCTGAAGTCGAACTCCGGGGACGGGGGATCGACGGGGAGGGTGTCGTAGCTAGAGCTGGTGAAGGTGGGAGAAGAGGAGAGGTGCTCATGGGACAAGGAAACCCTTGGGCTCAACTCCACTGCCATTAGACAAGAGAAGAGAGAGAGAGAGAGAGAGAGAGAGAGAGAGAGAAGAAATGAAGAATAGTCAGTCTCTCACGAGAGTTATGGGAGAGTAGGAAGGAAGGGTACGTACGTGGTTGTCTCTCTCTCTCTCTCGGTCTAACAACCGACCGGGTCAGTTCTTTTTTGCCTGCGCATAATATGCTCTCTCAATTTAAAAGAAAATTATTATTCGTGTTTCAATCTGTGGTTATGGAATACAATTTACATTCGTGTCTCAATCTGTGGTTCGACCTCTAGATAGTGGAATACAATTTAAACGTTTCAGAGATTATTTCAACAACTCGAACCTGCAATGAATGTATCATTGGTGTCATTGACACAGCCCACCACAGTCAAGTCGCAATTTCAAGTTTGAATTCCAAACTTGCTCCCGAAGAAATTTCTCGCATCTCTTACCCTGTGTTTGGGAACATTTGTGGGAAGGAAGGAAGAGAAAAATTTGAGAGGAAGGAAAATGGAGGAGAGAAAAATGAAAGTAAAGTTAATTTTCTCTTCCTTTGTTTGGATGGACAAAAGTAGGGGAAGGAAAAGTTTAAAACAATTTTTTATTTGTTTATGGATAGAGGTACAATTATGGTAAATTCACTCAAATTCCTCTCATCTTTCTCCATTTTTCTCCCACTTTTGGGAAAATTTTTTTTTGGTGGGATCCACCTACTTTTTCCTCTCAAATTTTCTCCCCCCATTTTCTCTCCTCCTTTCCAAACACCATCATTTAAAATTTTCCTCTCACTTTCCCCTCAATTTTTTTCTTCCTCCCATTTTCCACCCTTCCCAAACGGTACCTTAGTACCAGGGACCATGTCAGCTGCGGTATATCCAATGTCTGTGTCTGCGCTTGGCTCGTTGGCATACGGGGCACGGGTACCGATACGTATCAGAAAATAATTTTAAGAAAATTTCGTACAAAGTATCAAAGTTTTATGACATTACGGTGAGAGAACAAAATTTGCAAAATTTATAGAAAAAAAATCAACGTACTCATTGTAAACAATAATTAAAATAAAATAATAAAAAAAACGTCCATGGCATATCCTTGCATAAAAACTTCCTTTTGATGAAAATTTTATTAGCAAGATTTTAAAAAATCCTTGTAAAAAAAGTCCATCAGAAGAAAGACACGTATTTTTGCAATGATTAAATATTCCAACGATGTAGAAAAGACTTAAAAATGCCTGGTAATGCTAGTATGATTAAATATTTTTTTGAAATGTAATTTAGCATTTTTCTAATAAAAAGTTAATAGATGATTAGACGAAAAAATTAACAGCATTACTTTTTTTTACATGAAAAATAAAAAACGTCGTTTTAAAGGATATTTTTATAACAATTGAAATAAAATGTCCTTCTGAAAGGTCGTTTTGATGTCCTTATCATAATTTTGCAAAATTTTGTTTTATGACCCTAAATATCATGAAATTTAATGCTTGGTATCAAATTTTCCGAATAATTTTTGCTTCTTATTTTCTTGATTTTTCAGCAAAAATGTACTTACAAGAGGATCTTGCTCACTTTTGTTTTAAAAATTGTTAGTTGACACTCGACTAACCTATTGAAACACAAATATCAATTTTTGAGATTACTGTAAGGGTCTGTTTGGTAAAGCGTAAGTGTGGTAAGAGTGAGATTCGGACTTTTAAGAATGGATTAATTTTATGTAGGAATTCATCCACTTTCTTGTCCTCCTAGTAGGGGACAAATGTGTTTAGTTGAGATAGAAAAGTGAAATATGGGAAATGGAATAGTAGACAAATGTGTTTGGTTGAGATAAGAAAGTAAAAAGTAAAAAGTAGAAGAGTATAGTATAATAATAATAAATTATAATCAACACATATAACAATTTAATAAATTAAATAATTAGTTTAAAAAATTAAAACAATAATTAATTATTCTAATTGTATAATAATAAACTATCCTATTTTATTAATTAATTACTAATAATGAGCTCATTCAAATATATTCAATCAAAATCTAGATGGTACGGACACATCAAAAATTATTTGTTGTGTCGAACACGTATCAAAAAATGAACAAATATGTAGCCATGGTCATGCTACATAAGTCAAAAACTTATAAAAATTTAAGAATAAAAAAGTATGTATTTATTAACAACTAACACTAATTAAGTAGAAATATTGGACAAATACGTATTTACTAACAGCTAACACTAATTAAAAATAAAAATATTAAAATATTAATTTTTTGATTAGTTATTTGTTAGTAATAACAGTTTTATTTTATTGCTGACAGTTATTGAGTAATAAGTTTAGTATAATCATAATATAATTAATTTATTAAAAAAAAATACAAAACAACCCACATCCTATTCTGTAGAGAGGAAGTGGAAATAGGAATATGGGAGGAACTTATAAGGGGACAGGAACTGCAGTTCCTTTCACCTTTGTAAGCCCCTAGTTTGTAAATATTATTTTTATAAATTTTTAAATAGTGTTTATAGCTTTAAAATAAATTATTATAATTATTAGGAATTTTTCTAGAATTTTTAAATAATTTTTAAATAATTTTTTAAATCAAAATATATCATTTTATAATTAATTGAAATGTTTTAATATCAATTTGTAATAGTTTTAATTGTTTCAATATCATTATGCAATTTGTCGAATTGTTATTATATCAGTTTGCAATTTAATGATTTATTTTAATTACAGTTTGCAAATTATATTTGCAAACTGATAGGCATAGGGCAAATCTACAAGACCCCAAACTTTGGGGGCCTTGCTGCAAAACCTACAGTCACCCCCACGACTTTCTCTCTCCTCTCTCACCTGCTCCCGACGACCGACGACCGAGCGGCGACCGCCACCGCGCACCGACCTAGCCCCTTCTCACCCCCCTACCCTCTCTATAAATAGCCCCAGACCCAAACCCTAACCCTAGTCTATTTTTCGACCACCAAAGTCCCATCTCTACCATATTTTACCTCGCCGAAACCCTAACTCCGACGACCCCTACCACCACCTCCACAGCCACCATCACTGCCATCGACCACCACCGAAGTGTTCGTCGAAGCAAGGCGAGTGCAGCGCCACCCCAGCGCCGCGACCACAACGCCCCTAGCCGCCGGAAGCCACCTCGACTTCAAACCCCGACGCCGGACACGAAGGTAACAGCCCTAAATCGTGTCGTACGTGTCCCAAACTCACGCATGATGTTCGTCTGGACACGGGGAACCTAACAGTAGGGTTAGACACGCGTTAGCAGTGTCGTGCGTGCCGTGCTGGGCGCGGACACACGACACTGGGTCAGATCTCATTGCTCGTGTCCTTAACAGTCTGGACACGAAGCCGAACTGTTACTTAGATTAATGGGTTAATGGGTTTAAAGCGTGCTATTGGGTTCAGAAACCCATTAACCTAAACCCTAATAAAATTAACTAAAACCTAACCCTAACAACTGACCCGGGCTGACCCCCTCGCCAACTCGAGCGCGCTAAAGCCCCCCCTGCACCTGGCCGAGTTCGAGCCCCCCCTTTCCTTCTTTTTGTTTTGTTTTGTTTTAGTTTATTTTATTATATATATGTATATATGTATATATGTATTTATATATATATGTATATATATGTATATGTATAAAAATATATATATATATATATATATATATATATATATATATATATATATATATATATATATATATATATATATGTATGTATATGTATTTATGTATATATATATTATTATATATATACTGTTATATATGCATATATATACTGTATTTGTATATATATATATATATATATATATATATATATATATATATATATATATATATATATATATATATATATATATATATATATATATATATAAACACTAAATATAAATATATATATATATATATATATATATATATATATATATATATATATATATATTTTATATATATATATATATATATATATATATATATATATATATATATATATATATATATATATATATATATATATATATATGTATATTTATTATATGTATATATCCATTATATATATATAAATATCTATATATTTATATATAAATATAAATATTGTTGTTGTATATTTATATATGTATTTCAAATTCTACTTTGTACAAAATATTGTTGTGTATAAATTCACAAGTTATTTTATTAGGTAATTTTATGATTTGTATATTTTACCACTTTAAAATGTATTATTTGTATTTAAATTCCTGTATTTTATAAATTATGGCCAATTGATGTCCAAACCTAGCATGGATTTTTGGGCCCAATTGTGTCTAATACATTCAGAGTCTGTACAAGTCATATTGGACTTGATTCATGGCTTTGGGTCCTGTATCTGGACTTCGGTTCAATTTCGAATACATGGACAAAATAGTAAATAATTAATTATTTATTTTCTAGAAATTGTTACTTGCTGTTTTTGAATTTTATATATATTTTAGTTGTTGTAAAAATTTGGGAAAAATTGTATTTAAATACTATGTTAATTTAGCTAATTTATTATAATTTTGCCAGCATTTAATAAGTACTTTTGGTATTTTATAAAAATAGGAAAACAGAACTCATTTTCAGGATACATACGTTTGCTGATTTTTAATAAATATTTATGAAGGTTTATAAATTCCAAAAAAATTAGTATAAATTTCTATAATTAACAAGAATCATTTTGGTACTTTATTTTATATAAAATTGAGCTTTTTGTCTATCTCAAAAATTATTGGAACAAAGTGTACAGTTTGATTTATTTATTGAATAATTACAACTTACAATATTTGGTGTTGTTTTGAGTTATTGTGATATTGGACCCCCCCCACACTAGTATAAAGACCCTAGAAAGTTAGTTAGGGTATTGTGTCACCCCACATTGGTCTCCTATGCTAAAGTCATCATTTGGCTAGGTGTCCAGTCAGAAAGTCGTATCACACAACTAGTGTCTTAGTGTTTAACTTAGTATAAAAACTAAGTTTATGTGTTATTTCTACATTGACGAGTCACCAGGCATCTATAGCATTTCTATCACTGCTTTGCTTTGCTAAAGGCAAGTACTTCTACAAACTTTACATACTGTTACAACATGAACTGCGATTCCAACCATGTTAAATGCTGATCCTTGGGGTAGCAAGTTAAAATCTCCACATGTTGTATTATTTTCAGTTCCTACCATGCTTAGGACAGTCTTTATATATCTCTCACATGTTTAGAATCTGGGTTATGGGGAAACAATTAGTAGAGTATGTGATCATGCCCCCTTCTCCGTATGTATTTACCGAGCAAAGTTTCATTCTATATGATTACTGCGCCGTAGGCCTTTATCTGAAAGCGGATTTGTGCGTATGTACATCTATCGCCGTATCACTTATACGAAAGTATATTTCATTATGTGCCCCTGCATATTGTACACCTATTGACGATCACGTACCTGCTACAGTTTTAAATATTACATATACATCTGTCTCTATGACATATGTGTCCTTGCCATGATAGATTATGAGATGCCATGATTCCAGTTTATTCTACTTATGTTCATTTCATGTTTCATATATTTAGTTTGCTAGAATCAGTACTTGCTCCCGTCCTGACAGGATAATGTTGTAGGTATACTTACTGAGGAGGAGTTGCTTTGTGATTCATATTATGGAGTTACTGCCGAGGACCAGGCTTTATCTTACGAGGATGTACCTGCGGGAAAACTCGTCTAGTTTGCATTGTTGCTCGGGATTCCGAGAGTAGTCATATTGTTAGACTATGTATTTTGTGACTGGACCTGTATCCAGCTTTAAATTTTGGACTTGTACTTGGGACTTACTTATATACGAGATGACTTTTGTGTTTGGAAACAATTCTGACTCTTCTTTACGTATATAACTGTTAGCACACTTTGGTCTTATCTTATTATTCATTAGAACAGCTTACTACGCCTTATCTCAAGCGTAGGCTGGACATGACTCGGCCCAGCCCAACAATTTGGGTAGCGGATCGTAACATGTTTTTAGTGGTGGCCCATGCAGGTCCTGACTAAATTGTTTGGTTACGTTATTGTACCAAGCATGCCTGCAATTAGGAACTTAAGGTAATTAGACAACACTAAGAATGACGCTTAGCACACCTAGAGGAATACTAGGATTGCAACATAGGAAACGCATCACATCATATGCTCGCTATTATTATTAGATTTTCTTGTTTATGATTGTTTACTTTAAAGAGTCCTTATAAGTCCTTTTTATTTATTTAGATGGTGCTCACCCGTTCATCCCAGTATGCCACACCTGAGAATGGCACACTTCCTATCCAGTCGGTTGACCAGTTGACCGATGTACCTCCACCTACCATACTCTCCCACTCCACAAATCCACCAACCCAGATGCCTCCACCACCTTCCACATCACAGTCCCAGCAGGACCCGATACTCCCACCACCACCTATTACTATACCTGCCCAGGCTTCCGTCACACTCGACGGGAACCAACTGCTCACTCTGATCCAGGGGTTCCTAACGACCCATCAGGAGCAGACCACCCTACTCCGTCAGAGCATGGAGCGTTCTGAAGAATGTACCGTGGTCCCGCCACCTGTAGAGCCACTGCAGAGAGCAGGGACAATCAAGGATTTCATGAGTCTGAACCCCAAGGAGTTCTTAGGGACTGAGGGCATCGTTGTAGTAGATGACTGGCTAGACTCGGTAGAGAGGAAGCTCCTTGGAGCTAGGTTGCCGAGTGACCTTCAGGTCGAGGCAGCGAGATTTCTGCTGATAGACTTGGCAGGAGTTTGGTTCCGGAATGAGACGTTATTTGCGAGAGGGAAGGCCACTTGGGATCAGTTCAAAACCCAGTTCAAGAAGAAATTCTTTTCGACCACCGCTAGGATAGCCATGGCGCTACGATTCCAGAATATCCAGCAGAGGAACCGTTCTGTTGACGAGTATGCAGCAGAGTTTAGTCGTTTGAGCCGTTTCGCTCCTAGTCTAGTTACACACCCTGAGGAGATGACGCGTAGGTTTTGCCATGGTCTAGTTCCAGACATTGGCATTCTTATAGTGGCGAACGGTACGACTGACTACTACCAGAGCTTAGAGTTGGCCCGGAGCATAGTGGAGCGTCTTCTGTCTTGCAAGAGGCCAGCTTCTATACACCTCGAGGGACCGTCCAAGCGTCAGGCTTTCCAGCCGAGAGCACCGACGCCGCACCAGCAAACATACCGTCCTTCCACACCTTATCACCCAACCCCACCAGTTAGAGCCCCGGGACCTCAGCCGCAGAAGGGGGCTCTGTGTATATTTTATCGAAGACCAGGGCATGATTACTCTGTCTGCAGAAAGAGGTTGAAGCAGTGCTTAGCTTGCGTGTCTGCCACCCACCAGCTTCGGGAGTGCCCAGTAGCCAGGGTACCAGGTGCCGGACCACCATCTAGAGGACCGCCGCTTCCGACCCAGCAGCAGAGGTTTGGGCAATATCTGCAGCAGCAGAAGGGACCCCAGGGGAAGGCTTATAGTCTGGCTCTTGAGCCGGAGCCGGAGCAGGTTTCGGAGCCAGATTATTTGGCTGACATCATCACAGGTCATGTTTATTTGCATACTTTTCTAGCTCTATGCTTGTTTGATTCTGGTACATCGCATAGCTTCCTGTCATTAGAGTTTATGCATAAATACCACTTAGTAGCTACACTTACCGAGGAGATGAGTAGAGTAATGACGGGAGACGGACCAGTGCCCATTAGAGCTATCTATAGATGCTCTATTACTATAGCTGGGAGGGATTTTAGGGGACGATTCTTTGTGATGCCACTCTCCGGGTATGATATCATATTGGGGATGGACTGGCTTAGCTATGCCCATGCAGCTATATACTGTCATGAGGGTAGTATTCTGTTCAGTCCCCCAGGCACGGCACCATTCAGTGTCAGGAGGACAGGGCCGGAGATCAGCCCAGAGCCAAACTGTTGTGCGACAGTTGGAGAGTTAGCACCGCCACACCCTATCATTAGGGAGTTTATGGATGTATTCCCAGAGGATCTTCCAGGACTTCTACCTGACAGAGATGTGGAGTTCACTATAGATTTAGTACCTGGTTCATCACCAGTATCCCGGGCTTGCTATAGAGTGAACCCCAAGGAGGCCATAGAGATGAAGGAGCAGATTGATGACCTGTTGAAAAAGGGTTTCATTCGATCTAGTGCTTCTCCATGGGGAGCGCCAGTGCTCTTTGTGCCCAAAAAGGATGGTACAGTTCGGTTGTGTATTGACTACCGGGCATTGAATACCATCACATTAAGAACAAATATCCTCTGCCCAGGATAGATGATTTGTTCGACCAGTTGAGTGGGGCGAAGGTATTTTCCAGGATAGATTTGAGATCCGGGTACCACCAGGTGAAAGTCAGAGCTGCAGACATCCAGAAGATGGCGTTCAACACGAAGTACGGGAAGTACGAGTTTCTGGTGATGCCATTTGGTCTCACAAATACGCCAGCTGTCTTTATGAACTTGATGAATAAGACATTTCACCAGTATCTGGATAAGTTCGTCGTAGTATTTATCGACGACATCCTGATATACTAGAAGACGTCGGAGGAGCACGCAGAGCACTTGCGAACAGTTTTGGGAATTCTGAGACAGGAGAGGTTGTATGCCAAATTATCGAAGTGCGAGTTCTTTTTGGACCGAGTGGATTTTCTCGATCATGTAGTTACTGGAGAGGGGATCTCGGTGGATCTCAGGAAGATTGCTGCCGTTGAGACATGGAAGGCTCCGACGTCAGTTTCAGAGATCAGGAGCTTTCTGGGTTTAGCCGACTATTATAGGAAGTTCATCCAGGACTTTGCTAGGATAGCTGAACCCATGACGAAACTGACGCAGAAGGACGTAGAGTACATCTGGTCAGAGGACTGCCAGGCAGCATTTGAGGAGCTGAAGAGGAGGCTGACGATCGCTCCAATTCTAACATTACCTTCAGGGTCTGGAGGTTTCACCATATACAACGATGCTTCGAGAAAGGGGCTAGGATGTGTCCTACAGCAGCATAGAAAAGTGATTACTTATGCATCTAGGCAATTACGGACTCATGAGCGAAACTATCCTACCCACGACCTAGAGTTAGCTGCGGTGATCTTTGCACTCAAGTTGTGGAAACACTACTTATACGGAGAGCGTGTGGAAATCTTTACTGACCACAAGAGCTTGAAGTATGTGTTCACGCAGAAAGAGCTGAACATGAGGCAAAGACGATGGTTGGAGTTGATGAAGGACTTCAACATCGATTTACAGTATCACCCCGGAAAGGCAAATGTGGTGACGGATGCACTGAGCAGGCATCCGATGGCATGGTATCTGATGATAGATCGGCATTTGCGGAAAGATCTGGAGAAGCTCGATATCGAGATAGTTTGGCCAGGATCAGTGATACAGATGATGGCGCTCGACATTCAGTCAGGTTTGATGGAGCAGATCAGGGAGGCACATTCTACAGATGAGAGCCTTCGCAGACTTCGAGCCCAGACTTTAGCTGGATTACTGGATGACTTCACCGTAGCAGAGGATGGATCCTTGAGGCATGGCAGCCGATTATGCGTGCCGAAAGGAGAGCTGATAGAGGCAGTCTTGCAGGAGGCACACCGATCGAGATATTCTATTCACCATGGTGCTAACAAGATGTACCGTGACTTGCAGGAGCATCTTTGGTGGCACGGGATGAAGAGAGATGTATCACGTTTCATTTCGAGATACCTAGTTTGCCAGCAGCTCAAGGCGGAGCGCCAGAGGCCAGCTGGTCTGTTGCAACCATTACCCATTCCCGAGTGAAAGTGGGAACACATTACGATGGACTTCATCTAAAGGCTTTCTCGTTTTCAAGGAGGAAAGGATGCCATTTGGGTCATCGTGGACAGGCTGACGAAGTGTGTGCACTTCATACCCTTCAAGGTGGGACTTTCCACCGAGAAGTTAGTGGAGCTATACATGCAGCAGATAGTTCGCTTGCACGGAGTACCAGTGAGCATCGTGTCGGACCGAGACAGCAGATTCACGTCCCACTAATGGAGGAGCTTGCAGGAAGAGTTGGGCAGTCGGCTCAAGTTTAGTACAGCGTACCACCCGCAGACAGATGGGCAGTCCGAGAGGACGATACAGACGCTAGAGGACATGTTGAGGACCTGTGTGCTGGACTTTGGCGGATCATGGGAGAGCCATCTGCACTTGGTAGAGTTTTCATACAACAACAGCTACCAAGCCAGCATCGGTATGTCTCCTTTCGAGGCACTATATGGACGACGATGCCGTACACCGCTCTTTTGGGATGATGTTGGGGACAGAGTTATGCTTGGGCCAGAGATGATCACGGATGCAGCAGAGAAGGTCGGGATGATCAGAGACAGGCTCAGAGTCGCTCAGGACAGGCAGAAACACTGGGCCGATGCTAGTCGCAGACCGATGGAGTTCGCTGATGGAGATATGGTGCTAGTGAAGATATCACCTACTAGAGGGACGATCCGGTTCGGACGAGGAGGCAAGTTGAGCCCCAGATACATCGGGCCGTT
Source organism: Iris pallida (assembly GCA_029216955.1). NCBI lineage: Eukaryota > Viridiplantae > Streptophyta > Magnoliopsida > Asparagales > Iridaceae > Iris > Iris pallida. The sequence continues at coordinate 15,729,291 of JANAVB010025198.1, forward strand.
CGAGATACTTGGCAGGATCAGAGAGGTAGCTTACAGGGTTGCACTTCCACCCAATCTAGCAGGAGTTCACGATGTCTTTCATGTGTCTCAGCTGAGGAGATATGGTCCGGACCCTAGCCATGTGGTAGATCATTCAGAGTTGGAGATCGGACCGAGCCTTGCAGTCACTGAGCAGCCAGTGGAGATATTGGACAGGAGGGAGAAGAGGCTGAGGAACAAAGTCATACCCTTAGTACGAGTAGCTTGGAAACGTCACTCTCCGGGTGAATGTACTTGGAGAGGGAGTCGGACATGAGGGAAAGATATCCTTACTTGTTCGACCCAACAGCTGCGAGGGAACCACCCGTTCCCGCTTGATACCTTAGAGGTTAGTTTTGATAGTAGCCTTAGTTTTTGTTGCATTGCTTGTTATGTTAGAATGTTTGTAGAGTCTTCTATCCTTGTGAATTTCGAGGACGAAATTTTTCAAGGAGGGAAGATTTGTAAGCCCTAGTTTGTAAATATTTTTTTATAAATTTTTAAATAGTGTTTATAGCTTTAAAATAAATTATTATAATTATTAGGAATTTTTTAGAATTTTAAAAGATTTTTAAATAATTTTTTAAATCAAAATATATTATTTTATAATTAATTGAAATGTTTTAATATCAATTTGTAATAGTTTTAATTATTTCAATATCATTATGCAATTTGTCGAATTGTTATTATATCAGTTTGTAATTTAATAATTTGTTTTAATTACAGTTTGTAAATTATATTTGCAATCTGATAGGCAAAGGGTAAATCTGCAAGACCCCAAACTTTAGGGGCCTTGCTGCAAAACCTACAGTCACCTCCCACGACTTTCTCTCTCCTCTCTCACCTGCCCCCGACGACCGACGACCGAGCGGCGACCGCCACCGCGACACCGACCTAGCCCCCTTCTCACCGCCCTACCCTCTCTATAAATAGCCCCAGACCTAAACCCTAACCCTAGTCTATTTTTCGACCACCACAGCCCCATCTCTACCCTATTTTACCTCGCCGAAACCCTAACTCCGACGACCCTTACCACCACCTCCACTGCCATCGACCACCACCGAAGTGTTCGTCGAAGCAAGGCGAGTACAACGCCACCCCAGCGCCGCGACCACAATGCCCCTAGCCGCCGGAAGCCCCCTCGACTTCAAACCCCGATGCCGGACACGAAGGTAACAGCCCTAAATCGTGTCGTACGTGTCCCAAACTCACGCATGATGTTCGCCTGGACACGGGGAACCTAACAGTAGGGTTGGACACGCGTTAGCAGTGTCGTACGTGTCATGCTGGACGCGGACACACGACACTGGGTCAGATCTCATTGCTCGTGTCCTTAACAGTCTGGACACGAAGCCGAACTGTTACTTAGATTAATGGGTTAACGGGTTTAAAATGTGCTATTGGGTTCAGAAACCCATTAACCTAAACCCTAATAAAATTAACTAAAACCTAACCCTAACAACTGACCCGGGCTGACCCCCTGGCTAACCCGAGCGCGCTAAAGCCCCCCTGCCCCTGGCCGAGTTCGAGCCCCCCCTTTCCTTCTTTTTGTTTTGTTTTGTTTTAGTTTATTTTATTATATATATGTATATATGTATTTATATATATATGTATATATATGTATATATATTTATGTATATATATATTATTATATATATACTGTTATATATGTATATATATACTGTATTTGTATATATATATATTTTTTTATATTTAGTGTTTATATATATATATATATATATATATATATATATATATATATATATATATATATATTTTTTTTTTTTATATTTAGTGTTTATATATATATTTTATATATATATATATATATATATATATATATATATATATATATATATATATATATATATGTATATTTATTATATGTATATATCCATTATATATATATATAAATATCTATATATTTATATATAAATATAAATATTGTTGTTGTATATTTATATATGTATTTCAAATTCTACTTTGTACAAAATATTGTTGTGTATAAATTCACAAGTTATTTTATTAGGTAATTTTATGATTTGTATATTTTACCACTTTAAAATGTATTATTTGTATTTAAATTCCTGTATTTTATAAATTATGGCCAATTGATGTCCAAACCTAGCATGGGTTTTTGGGCCCAATTGTGTCTAATATATTCAGAGTCTATACAAGTCATATTGGACTTGATTCATGGCTTTGGGTCCTGTATCTGGACTTCGGTTCAATTTCGAATACATGGACAAAATAGTAAATAATTAATTATTTATTTTCCAAAAATTGTTACTTACTGTTTTTGAATTTTTATATATATTTTAATTGCTGTAAAAATCTGGAAAAATTGTATTTAAATACTATGTTAATTTAGATAATTTATTACAATTTTTCTAGCATTTAATAAGTACATTTAGTATTTTATAAAAATGGGAAAACAGAACTCATTTTCAGGATACATATGTTTGATGATTTTTAATAAATATTTATGAAGGTTTATAAATTCCAGAAAAATTAGTATAAGTTTCTATAATTAACAAGGATCATTTTGGTACTTTATTTATGTAAATTTGAGCTTTTTGTCTATCTCAAAAATTGTTGGAACAAAGTGTACAGTTTGATTTATTTATTGAATAATTACAACTTACAATATTTGGTGTTGTTTTGAGTTATTGTGATATTGGACCTCCCCCCCCCACACTAGTATAAAGACCCTAGAAAGTTAGTTAGGGTATTGTGTCACCCCACATTGGTCTCCTATGCTAAAGTCATCATTTGGCTAGGTGTCCAGCCAGAAAGTCGTATCACACAACTAGTGTCTTAGTATTTAACTTAGTATAAAAACTAAGTTTATGTGTTATTTCTACAGTGACGAGTCAACAGGCATCTATAGCATTCCTATCACTGCTTTGCTTTGCTAAAGGCAAGTACTTCTACAAACTTTACATACTGTTACAACAATGAACTGCGATTCCAACCATGTTAAATGCTGATCCTTGGGGGTAGCAAGTTAAAATCTCCACATGTTGTATTATTTTCAGTCCCTACCATGCTTAGGACAGTCTTTATATATCTCTCACATGTTTAGAATCTGGGTTATGGGGAAACTGTTAGTAGAGTACGTGATCATGCCCCCTTCTCCGTATTTATTTACCGAGCAAAGTTTCATTCTATATGATTACTGCATCGTAGGCCTTTATCTCAAAGCGGATTTGTGCGTATGTACATCTATCGCCGTATCACTTGTACGGAAGTATATTTCATTATGTGCCCCTGCACATTGTACACCTATTGACGATCACGTACCTGCTACAGTTTTAAACATTACATATACATCTGTCTCTATGACATATGTGTCCTTGCCATGATAGATTATGAGATGCCATTATTCCAGTTTATTCCACTTATGTTTATTTCATGTTTCGTATATTTAGTTTGCTAGAATCAGTACTTGCTCCCGTCCTGACAGGATAATGTTGTAAGTATACTTACTGAGGAGGAGCTGCTTTGTGATTCATATTATGGAGTTACAGCCGAGGACCAGGCTTTATCTTCCGAGGATGTACCTGCGGAGAAACTCGTCTAGTTTGCGTAGTTGCTCGGGGTTCCAAGAGTAGTCATATTGTTAGACTATATATTTTGTGACTGGACCTGTATCCAGCTTTACATTTTGGACTTGTACTTGGGACTTACTTATATACGAGATGACTTTTGTGTTTGGAAATAATTCTGACTCTTCTTTACGTATATAACTGTTAGCACACTTTGGTCTTATCTTATTATTCATTAGAACAGTTTACTACGCCTTATCTCAAGCGTAGGCTGGACATGACTCGGCCCTGCCACGCCCCGATTCGTAGAGTCATTAAATCACATATTTATCTTTTGGAATCGATCGTCCTCGCTCGGGCGTGATGCCGTACAAGTCTGGTATTGCACTTGTACAAGGCAAAGATGGTACATAATCGATAATCTTCAAATAGAAACACATCGTGGCGGCAGAAGCAGACAAATTAAAGTTAATGAGGACAATCTTTCTTATTGAATAGAAGTACATCACTTCTTTATAGCAGCAGAGATAAAAGGATAACTTTAAGTCACACAGAGATATATAGAACTTTATTCTCTTTATTGATAATTGAAGAAGAGTACAAGACTTGTATGGAAGTACAGTGCTTACAACAAATCCCACTTTACATTGAAAGGCAACTGAACAATGCTATACAACTTACATTGAATATTTGGATACATTGGATTACAACTCGATATACTGACTTGGCTTACAATCTCACTGGTACAACTGATTACAATGTTCCATACATTATGCCCTTTATAAACAGAAGCCATCATCTTGTACAAGGAGAGCTTCTGTATGTCCAACAAATCTTCGATGCCGCGGGACCAATCCAGCCAATCTTCGTGTATAGAACATCCCAAGCACGAGCACCTGCCCACACAAAACGTGGGTCAGCACATCATCTATGTGCTGGCGAGCAGAATCCAACCCACTCGCCTAAACCAACACTAACTGGTCAATTTTAGCAAGCATTTAATAAAATGATCTTTCTACTTGGGCTTAGCATCAGTTTACAGTTCATGGGCAATAATCATAGTGAAGCATGTAAACATATTCTTAGCAGCATTCATGTGAAGGCATCAGTAAAGCATACTAGTGTTATCATAAAAAGGCATCATTGAGGCATCGTTAGTTCTAACATTTGAACATGTTACGATAATTCTCATAGAAGGCATCACTTAGCATGTTAGTTATGCTTAAGCAGTTTACATAGCAACGCAACATGTTGACATACTGAATTTAGCATGTTAAGGAGGTTCTCATTTAAAGGCAACATCATATCATTTCACTTGTTTAGCATGATTAAGCAGACCATTCAACCAACATATACTGCATGCATCACATTTAAGTGATTTCTTACCGATAGCCAACTCCCTCATACCTGCATAAAATACAGGATAATATGATATACTTACTCTGTCTGCACAAAACATTCATTAGCATGCATCCTGACTACATGACCACTGGTGGTTGTGCACCATGTCGACGTGCCATATAGGACTTCATAGGGTATGTGATGTGCCCTTCACCAGGTTGCGAGCCCGAATGAGGATCCCAATACCGTGCTACCAAAGCACCAATTCCTCCTAGGCCGACTCGATCCCACCGCCGCGAGTTCCGTTCGAGGAAATCCTTGTATACAAGTACGTCTATGGTCATGCGAATGCGTGTCCGACTCGATCGTGTTCAAAGTCGCATGATACAATAATAAGATAAGTAACGACAATATTTCATCATCTCATCTTTCCAATATTTCTACCTGTTCACTTGGTGATCTCAATGATCCTAAGCCTCATCATTTCTCATTGCATTAATCATTGCAACATTTCTCATATCATTCCTTTCTCAGAGGAACAAATAATATTTCATTCATATCGATAGGACCTGCATCATTTTATTCATATCATAGGGACAGTATTCTTTCTTTCATTGCTTATAAGGAAACAGGCAACAGTAACAGTTATGTAGAAGGTACATGATTCTAGTGTTTCATTCAATTCTTTGTGTTACTAGCATAGCCAATTCATTACTCATGTATCATTCTCATAGTATCTCATTACTCAAGTATTCATTGCTTATACATTAATAACCGAAGGGACGTTATCAATTCATTTCAAGCATCACGTCACATTAGCAGTTCGAGTGTGATTCATTCAGCAGTTCAATAATTCTTAACATAAGCATCTCAATTACTCAACAACTAAAACATGGAACATTTAGGTACAATTCATAGCATCACATTATTCCACTTATTAAGCATGCAGGAATAAGGAGGAAGGAGGACAGTTCCACTTGCCTGCATAAAAGGGTCTTCCTGCTCCAATTCCGCTAAGCGTAGCTCCACCAGCGAGCCACGTTCCAATACCCATTCCGTCTAGCCAGCTAAGAGAGACTGCATCAGTCTCAATTCTCTTGATTCCTAATATAAGTCACGGTCCAATATTCTGATCCCATCCAACAAGCCTACCAAATGCCTCGTACGGAGCGGGGCATTACATAATATACCACTCAGAAAAAGTTTCGTCCTCGAAACATAAGAAAACAACTCATCTACTAGATTCACTTAATCACAATGAGTTACTCATTCAGCTTCAATTCAATATTCATTTCAACCCACTCGGTCATTTCAAAATAGCTATCCAACTGTATCATTTTAATTCACCAATGATTCGATCAGTCTATCTCTTTTTCCATTACTTGCAACTTCTCATTGATTCACCAATATTTTCCTTGCATTCTATCTTGGTCGCAACACATCACTTCGTTTGGATCCATACACATATTCCAGGCGTCCCCAAAACATATGCATTTCAGCCAAAGTCCGTGCTAGTACAATAAATTCTTCCCATAATGCTATCTCAGTCGCAACCTATCACTTCGGCTGGATCCATACACATATTTTAGGCATCCCCAAAACATATGTACTTCAGCCAACTTCCATGTTAGTGCGATTCGATCAGCCACGATATAACTCTCTTTTCTAAATTCGACTTAGCATCCTTTCAATTGACTTATTACTTTATTCACTTTACCACAATTACTAACTTCCAGGCCACAACACTTAACATCAGGGACAACTTGGTTAAGCTCTCTACCCAAGCATAACATTTTTAACATTCGATCCAGGGTCTAACTTAGAGCCAAATATATCAAGGGTTCACAACATGCAATCACATTCCTTCCCAAATCCAATAATATTTCTCACCGAGGCAATTCATCTTTTCTATAAGACACAATCCGACGTCACCCACTATCGATTACCCGAGTCAGGGTATAATTCTATGCAACAGTCAAGGTTAACCCAGCTACCTGACTATAGATACCTATCCAACATTCCCGTCATGAGCAGTCAATTCCATCTCATGGAACAATTCACTACTCGTTACATACAACTCAAGTCTCATCCCACAATTCTAGTTCCCGCTAAAGGCCGACATATAATCTTCAAGGGTCAAACATCTCTAAGGTTCATATTGAACCATATACATACAACATATCATTCTTAGGTCGTACTCATCACCATCTCTCGTTCAATGCCACAAGGTCATTCTATGGTTCGCCAACGACCATCTATTATTCGGTCCAGTCTCAATGGTTAGCTATACCGACAGCTATACCTAATCATTCAGGTGACTTCCCTAGAGTGGACGGCTACTAGGGTTATACTAGTTTCTTTTTTTTAGGGCCAACAAGCAACCGACAGTTCTAAGGAGCTCTACCCAAACCTATGGGTATCAACTTAGTCTGAATAACTAATCGCCATTGTCGGCTATGCCAACAATTGGTAAGTCCTCAACTGGTCGCTAGGGTCAAGTCTATCTATCCAGGGTTCTTAGACTTACCCAACGATCGACTAAGATCGATCTATCACATTTACAGTCAATCCAAATTCGACATGCGATTCTCCTTGTTCTAATAATCCATCAAGTAAATTCCTAATGATTCAATTTCTAATCCTTTGTACCCACACGAATCTATAAGCCAAGGCTAACTATTCAAGGGTCGTCGATTCCGATAGTCTTAACACAACTATGGAATCATACTATTCGATCTGTATGACAGAGTCATACCACCAAGTCATAAGCCAACAATCTATATCCCAACCAACAGTCACATGTACCGACATTATCCAACACATTTGAAATTCCTCAATCCCATTCGTTTCTCAATTATCAGACTATCTTACGGGCATTCTTAAATCTCGTTCTTTTTCCAGCCGTCAAAATCTCATACGGACATTCTTAAAATTCCCTACCTCAAGGGTCGAGTAGTTCATTCCATTCAATCCGACAATTTATGTATCAATTAACCATCCTCTATGCAACATAAATATTCCGGGTTGCTACTTGTTACTTTTCTAATCCCATTAAATTCCTCAGCATACATGCACATAGGCATCAAATATCCTTTGGTGATCTAGATGGGTTAACATCTATTACACCTTAGGGTCAAGGCACAAATCTCTAATATTCTTTTGGTTCATCGACAATATTTCTAGAACTTTTAGCTACGCAACCAACTTTGTATTAGCCACATTTGATTTACATCCAACCAATCGAAGTCAACATTCAGATGTTCTAAGCCACAATATTCTCTAGCCAAATCCATTCACCCATAGCATACTAGCTGTCTTACCAGTCTGAGTCATCATTCGACTCAATAATTTCTAACCAAGCCACTAGTTACAATTTTTGACAATCTCGCTACTCAATATAACATCACCGTCAAGGGACACTCGAGTCATCTAGCCACAATACATGACTCCCAGCTAAGTCTCAGTACTACCCAGTACATATAGATAGTCTCATTGCTATCCTATGGAAAGGGTCAACATACATCTCGTTCTTAGGTGGTAGAGGCAATATACCACTCAGAAACGAAGCCATCCTTAAACAATACCAATCCAATTCTATTCCGGACATTCGTGATTTATAATGATCACAACACTTAGCCAACATCTCGGGGTCTCAATATTACTAGCCATCACCTCTGAGTCGACTCACCAGTAATGTCAAACTCATCCATCAATTATTTTATTCCCAATTCTTTTCCAACATCACATGCAATCTTAACTTGTTACAGCATACATAGCCACTTTCTCTATATTCCCATAATTCTAAACAGCATTCACAATATAGCATACTATGGCATCGAGTCATTGTTGGGTTATTTGTGTCCAAACCAACAACAATCATTCATTCAGGGGCATCACAATGTATATAGACTTATTGTATGGAACATTCAGTGAGCAGCCAAGAGGGTCAATGAACTTTTAGGCACAACAACATAGGATGATTGCAGAACAACGACAGCATAATCGCGGAAGCAATCTTTGATTTAATCTCGGAAGCAACGTTGAGTGATCGCGGAAGCAACTTTGGTTAATCGTCGATGCAACTTTGATTTGAAATGAATCAAAGAAGAGACCAAGGATGTAAAGCCGTGCTCTGATACCAATTTGTCATGCCCCGATTCGTAGAGTCATTAAATCACATATTTATCTCTTGGAATCGATCGTCCTCGCTCGGGCGTGATGCCGTACAAGTCTGGTATTGCACTTGTACAAGGCAAAGATGGTACATAATCGATAATCTTCAAATAGAAACACATCGCGGCGGCAGAAGCAGACAAATTGAAGTTAATGAGGACAATCTTTCTTATTGAATAGAAGTACATCACTTCTTTATAGCAGCAGAGATAAAAGGATAACTTTAAGTCACACAGAGATATATAGAACTTTATTCTCTTTATTGATAATTGAAGAAGAGTATAAGACTTGTATGGAAGTACAGTGCTTACAATAAATCCCACTTTACATTGAAAGACAACTGAACAATGCTATACAGCTTACATTGAATATTTGGATACATTGGATTACAACTCGATATACTGACTTGGCTTACAATCTCACTGGTACAACTGATTACAATGTTCCATACATTATGCCCTTTATAAACAGAAGCCATCATCTTGTACAAGGAGAGCTTCTATACGCCCAACAAATCTTCGATGCCGCAGGACCAATCCAGCCAATCTTCGTGTATAGAACATCCCAAGCACGAGCACCTGCCCATACAAAACGTGGGTCAGCACATCATCTATGTGCTGGCGAGCAGAATCCAACCCACTTGCCTAAACCAACACTAACTGGTCAATTTTAGCAAGCATTTAATAAAATGATCTTTCTACTTGGGCTTAACATCAGTTTACAGTTTATGGGCAATAATCATAGTGAAGCATGTAAACATATTCTTAGCAGCATTCATGTGAAGGCATCAGTAAAGCATACTAGTGTTATCATAAAAAGGCATTATTGAGGCATCGTTAGTTCTAACATTTGAACATGTTGTGACAATTCTCGTAGAAGGCATCACTTAGCATGTTAGTTATGCTTAAGCAGTTTACATAGCAACGCAACATGTTGACATACTGAATTTAGCATGTTAAGGAGGTTCTCATTTAAAGGCAACATCATATCATTTCACTTGTTTAGCATGATTAAGCAGACCATTCAACCAACATATACTGCAGCATCACATTTAAGTGATTTCTTACCGATAGCCAACTCCCTCGTACCTGCATAAAATACAAGATAATATGATATACTTACTCTGTCTGCACAAAACATTCATTAGCATGCATCCTGACTACATGACCACTGGTGGTTGTGTACCATGTCGACGTGCCATATAGGACTTCATAGGGTATGGGATGTGCCCTTCACCAGGTTGCGAGCCTGAATGAGGATCCCAATACCGTGCTACCAAAGCACCAATTCCTCCTAGGCCGATTCGATCCCACCGCCGCGGGTACCATTCGAGGAAATCCTTGTATACAAGTACGTCTATGGTCATACGAATGCGTGTCCGACTCGATCGTGTTCGAAGTCGCATGATACAATAATAAGATAAGTAACGGCAACAGTTCATCATCTCATCTTTCCAATATTTCTACCTGTTCACTTGGTGATCTCAATGATCCCAAGTCTCATCATTTCTTATTGCATCAATCATTGCAACATTTCTCATATCATTCCTTTCTCAGAGGAACAAATAATATTTCATTCATAGCGATAGAACCTGCATCATTTCATTCATATCATAGGGACAGTATTCTTTCTTTTATTGATTATAAGGAAACAGGCAACAGTAACAGTTATGTAGAAGGTACATGATTCTAGTGTTTCATTCAATTCTTTGTGTTACTAGCATAGCCAATTCATTACTCATGTATCATTCTCGTAGTATCTCATTACTCAAGTATTCGTTGCTTATACATTAATAACCGAAGGGACGTTATCAATTCATTTCAAGCATCACGTTACATTAGCAGTTCGAGTGTGATTCATTCAGCAGTTCAATAATTCTTAACATAAGCATCTCAATTACTCAGCAACTAAAACATGGGACATTTAGGGACAATTCATAGCATCACATTATTCCACTTATTAAGCATACAGGAATAAGGAGGAAGGAGGACAGTTCTACTTGCCTGCATAAAAGGGTCTTCCTGCTCCAATCCTGCTAAGCGTAGCTCCACCAGCGAGCCACGTTCCAATACCCATTCCGTCTAGACAGCTAAGAGAGACTGCATCAGTCTCAATTATCTTGATTCCCAATATTAGTCACGGTCCAATATTCTGATCCCATCCAACAAGCCTACCAAATACCTCACGCGGAGTGGGGCATTACAGGCCCGGCCCAACAATTTGGGTAGCGGATCGTGACATATTTTTAGTGGTGGCCCATGCAGGTCCTGACTAAATTGTTTGGTTACGTTATTGTACCAAGCATACCTGCAATTAGGAACTTAAGGTAATTAGACAACACTAAGAATTTCGCTTAGAACACCTAGAGGAATACTAGGATTGCAACATAGGAAACGCATCACATCATATGCTCGCTATTATAATTAGATTTTCTTTTTTTTATGATTGTTTACTTTAAAGAGTCCTTATAAGTCCTTTTTATTTATTTAGATGGTGCTCACCCGCTCATCCCAGTATGCCACACCTGTGAATGGCACACTTCCTGCGAAGCTGGAGACTGCGTACTGACAAAGGGGGCTCGGGAAGACTCTGAAGCCAAATAGGCGCCGTCGGATACCGTACCATAGTACGTACCCTTCTGAAGACCAAAACAGCGGTCATCCAGAGGTCGTCCGGCGATGGAGCTGTAGGCGGCTGGAAGGAAGTTCCAGCCCCTCCCTCTGCTGGCGAACTAGCTGCAGCAGTCGCCTCCTCTTGTAGCCGAAGAAACTCGGCCTATAATAATGTTTGCTAACGTCTAAGTGTTTGCTAAAGTCTATATTGATATCTATTTTCCTGTTTTCTAAATTATAGTAAATTAATATAAAGAATAGAACGTATATATGCCTGCGTCTCCCTCTCGTCAATGAACTCCCCAGCCCTCCGATGGGTGACCAGGAAGACGGTCACCATGTTGGGGTCCTCACCCTTTTTTAATTGTTAAAATATATTATCTATTATTAGTATTAAACATTCTATCCAACTATATATAAAATAATATCCGTCATAGAAAACGTACCAGACGACGAAAATACTCCGTCATAGGAATGGAGCCACCACACCACTTACTGGCGCTTGACCGTGCCACCTTGGCCTTGTCAGACCGCTCCTGGTACCTGGCCTCGCCGAATCTAGCCTTCATCGCAATCCACTGCTCCGGCGTGATCCAAGCATGGATCAGCTTTCCGGAGCGATCACGAGACTTCTGGTCGTGGATCGCATCACGGATGAGCTTGCCTACGACGACAGAAAATTGGGCCTCGATCTTCGCCGCCCGGTGTGGTGGATAGAAATAGGTCCTCTACAAGAAGTAAAATAGAAAGAGTTGTATAATATACATAAATGATTATTAAAATTTAAATATAAACAAATTTTTTACCTTGAAGTGGGCCAACCAAAAGGCCTTCCTATCTGCGGGAGCATCTGAGTAGTTAATCCAAGGCCCACCATAGTTCTGCCTCAGAAATAACCCCAGCTGTCTCTGTACTGCAGGAGGCCGATATCTATACAATAATAAATTTCATGAATATATATGTACATATAATCATTTGAGAAATATATATTAACTAATTAACTTACTTCGTAGGCCCGTCCGTCCAAATCTCCATACGCGTCTCGTCCGGGGGAGCGCATGGAGGGTCGCTCTCACCTCCTGCCTGACCAGGATCAGTCTGATCGCCGTCCTCCATATGCTCGGTGTCGGCTCTCCCCATGGAGCCATCAGCAGGAGGAATGCTGGACGCGGAAGGAATGCTGGACGCGGAAGGAATGGTGGACGACGAGGGAGGAGTTGCCAACCTGCTGGAACTGCCCTGTCCCGGTAATGGATCGGGAACAGAATGGTATACTGGCGTACTCGGAGATGAGGATGAGGGTACGGAATCTGCATCACCAGCCTGACGCACACGGGACTGCCTAACATAATATCCTCCGCGTCGTCCGGGTCTAGTCATACCTGATAATAACATATGACAATAAAACAAATATACATATTTATATGATAGACATCACAGATTTTTGAACAATATCATAGTCACAAAAGTGTCACTAAAGTGTCAAATATGATGATAAAAGAAACGTACAGATTTAATCCTCTTATGAAAATTCATCTAGTTCATTTAACTCATCATCATCTTCTTCTTCTTCTTCTTCTTCTTCTTCTTCCTCCTCCTCTACATCTTCACTTTCATCTGCATCTTCCTCTTCAGATAATTCTACTTCTTCTACACAATTAGATGTGTAATGAGGAACTTCCGTCATGTCCACTTCTATAATATTTGTTATAAGAGGTAGTTCATCCTCTTGATAAGCTATATCGTCAACCTCAAAGGTATTTCTAGCTTTGGTCTTGCATACTGCCCACCAGTCCGACCTTGTTGTTCCCCGTTTAGGATAACTTATGAAGTACACGAGCTGAGCCTGACTTGATAGGACAAATGGTTCATAGGCTTGATATCGACGCCAATAGTTTATATCCACAAGACCGTGCTTGTCTACTTTCCAATCTTGACCTTCAATCGGATCAAACCAATCACACCTGAATAACACAATCTTAGCAGGCTCTATTTTATAACTATATGTCAGCTCCACAATCTCCCGTAGGATGCCATAGAAATCGTTGCCCGCATCAACATCTTTGTAGTTCGAAGATCTGATACACAAACATCTGTTTTTTGTGGAATCGAGATCCATAAAGTTGTCTCTGATCGAGCAAGTTGTTGACTTGAACCTAAACCCATTCACACAGTAGCTTGGCCATATTTTTGTAGCATAAATTGGTCCCTTGGCTAGCGTTCTAATAGACTCATTCTCAAGTCTTGCGTATGGACGATCGACCTAGATACCACAAAAAAATAAATTAAGCTCATTCTCAAGTACATATACAGAAAGGTAATTACAGAGTTCTAAAGTCTTACATATGTACTCAACCATGATGGAAAATAACGCCTCATTTCTTGTTCTAGTTCTTCTTCTATTATGTGTGGCCTACCTGACCTTACATCATCATTAAATATGCTGAAAACAACATCATTCAATTAATGTAATAGTATAATAATCAACACTATTAAAATAATATAAACGTATTAATTACTTATCCCTCCAGCTTCTATACTTCATCATCGTCGCAGTTGAGTACTACATACACCTGAGCAGCCCTTAGCTCATCATCGTTCAGATATCTCTTCTTCATTTTACCCGATGGCTTTCCTGGAGCATTGAATACCTTCAGTATTGTATCATTACATTCATGATCTCCATCGTCGTTTCTGGAAGCTCTCGTTCTATTAGTTGCAACATGAGGCTTGAAATACATCGAATAAAAGTTTGTAATCTCCTCGAGAACATAGGCTTCACAAATAGAACCCTCGACCTGTGCCTTATTTTTCAACTTTATTTTTAGGTGATTCAATATCGCTCGAACAGGTACATCCATCGATATTCGACGGGTCCACCAACACGTGCCTCATAGGATAGATGAATCGGCAAATGCTCCATAGAGTCGAAGAATCTAGGAGGAAACACCCTCTCTAGCTTGTACAGTGTTACCGTAATGTCCTTCTCTTGCTTTTCTAGACGATCAACGAGCAATTTCATAGAGCAAAGATCCCTGAAGAATATGCTAAGCTCCGTCAATGGATACCAAACTGCCTGCGGTAAGAATTCCCGAAATACAATCGAAATTAACCTCTCCATGAATACGTGACAATCGTGGCTCTTCATACCCGTTAATTTGTTTTCCTTCGGATCGACACATCTTCTCAGATTTGACACATATCCATCTGGAAATTTTAGGCCCTGGATCCACCGACAAAGTCTCACTTTATCCTCCTTGTCCAGTAAGAAAATTGACTTCGGCAGGAACTGTTTTTCATTCTCCTCTATCAAATGTAACGCAAGGCGTTTGCATATTTCTTCTAAGTCCAACCTGGTCTTGGAATTGTCTTTCGTTTTTTCCTTTACGTCCATCACAGTATTAATTATGTTATCAAACACATTCTTCTCAATATGCATGACATCAAGATTATGTCTGATCAGATTGGTACTCCAATATGGCAGATCCCAGAATATGCTCCTTTTTGTCCAGTTATGATCTCTACCAAATCCATCGCACTTGTACCCAGTTGTAGGATCTTCGATAGCACTTGGAAAATCTCTAACCTCCTCCCATATCGTGGCTCCACACCACCTTGGCGGTGGATCATCCTTCTCTACAACGTCAGCACGGAATGCATTCCTGTTCCTTCTGAACTGATGATCTTTTGGCAGAAATTGCCGATGACAATCAAAGAAGCACGATTTTTCTCCATGTTTCAAGCGAAAATCCCTAGTACGGTCCATGCAATACGGACATGAGAGACGGCCATGAGTGCTCCATCCAGATAATATTCCATTGGCCGGAAAGTCGTTGATGGTCCACATAAGGGTTGTCTTCATCTGAAAATTCTGCTTCCTGGAAACATCATACGTGTTAGCGCCTACTTCCCATAACTGATTCAACTCATCTATCAAAGGCTGTAAGTACACATCAATGTTCCTCTTGGGATTGTTCGGACCAGGAATTATAACGGTTAGAAATATGTACTGAGTCTTCATGCACATCTAAGGCGGTAGGTTATACGGAGTGACAATCACAGGCCAGCACGAATACTGGGTTCCCGAAAGACCAAAAGGAGTAAAACCGTCAGAAGATAGCCCCAACCTGACATTACACGGATCTGAAGCAAAATCAGGATACACTCGATCAAAGTGCTTCCACGCTTCTCCATCGGATGGGTGATCCAACACTCCTTCAATCTGTTCTCGCATGTGCCAACTTATATTTTTGGCCGTCTCTTTCACCATAAATAATCTTTGCAACCGCGGCGTTAAAGGCAAGTAGTGCATTGAATCGGTCGGTCTTCTTGCACCGGTAGACCTTCCTGTACTAGTTGTCTTATAGCGATCAGCACCACAAAATCTGCACACATCTCCGTCCTTGTCATCTTTGTAGTACAACATGCACCCATTGCGACAAGAATCGATTTTCTTGTATCCCATCCAGAGCGATCTCACCATCCTCTTAGACCGATAGAAGTCTTTAGGTAACTTAGCACCCGCCGACAAGATCTCTATAATCAACTCCAACACTCGGTTGTTGCATTCTCGCGACATGTTAAAATCTGACTTAATGCTCAACAGTCTTGTAACCACCTCCAACGATGAATGATCCTCACAACCAGGATACAATAGAGTCCTTGCATTCTCTAGCAACTCCATGAACTTTGCATCATCGATATTCGGTGCCTCCTCAGGTGCATCATGAACGAAACTAGGCCCCGCAGCGTCGAAAACCATGTTCACACACCCGTCGTCGTATGCATGATTATCTGAAACAAAATTAGGTCCCGCATGCATATACGGCTCAACATAAGGTTCCGGCTCTGATGCTAAAGACACAAGTTCTCCGTGTGCGGTCCACTGATAGTAATTAGGCGTGAAACTCCTCAAATACAAATGATATGTCACTTCCACTTCTGGATAATATTTCACGTTATGACATTTCACACACGGACACTTAATTTTGGTGTCGTCCATATACTGAGGGAACGCCTTAGCAAACTGCAGGAACTGCTTTACTCCCGCTATGTATTCATCCCGTACACCACGCATATCATCAGGACGACGATTGTACATCCATGAATGATTCCGTAAGTAGTAATTCATATCCATTTGGAAATAATTCTGCAAAGATGGACACACAATTATCCAATAGGCACAAATTCGTTTCATAAGCTCCTACACAAATTGGACTCCTGGACACGAACCACTTGACACAGAGGTGGGGGCAACCACTGACAAGCCTCCCTCAAGTTTCGTGTCGGCTGGATGCATGTCGGACACGAAATCGCACGTGCACGGGATTTGGACTGTGCATGCACAATCGTAATGAAGATGTGGTTTTGTCTGATACTTGAGTTTTGTAATGTAATATGAACTGTTCGGGTTTTCATTTGACTTTTAGTTTTCAAATTCCTAAACTGTTTTCACTGATACTCGAGTATATAATCTGGTTTGTTCAAGCCTTAGTTAAAGGTCAAACATAGTCAACTAGTCCTTTCTAAGTCATAAAACCCAATCCTAGGACCTATAGGTGAATCCCTGGATGACATTGATACTCTAGCTAGTGTCTATATATATATATATATATATATATATATATATATATATATATATATATATATATATTCACACGTACTCTTCAATAACTCACTCAAAGACAAGCATACACTCACATGTATATATCAAATCCTCAATCTAAGCTATGCATAAATCCTCCTATCTATATAACACCTATAGATATCCTATGCAAAGTACCCCTCAAGGTAAAATATCAACTCAACTAATACTCTCCTCCTTCTCCTCCTCCTTACACTTACAAATCCTAACCACAACCTCACCTCAACTCTCTACTAATACCAAACCATACTCCTATGCTACTGCTGCTGATAACACATTCCTAAGCCTACTGTATTTGACTGTCCATGCCAAATCAAGGCAACACCAAGGCAGGGCAAATGCTATGCCACTGCCACTGCAAACATCTACTCATTGCAAACAATCACTGAGCTAAAGCCACACTGCAACCCACTACACTAGTCTACTAAAACTAGATCAATCGAAAACCAAATATCCCAAAATCAACATAACCCTATAATCTAACTCCCACAGCTCATATACTTATATACATAGGTATATCAACTCAAATACATACATATAATCCTATAATCCTTGCCCTCTCTAGTACAGTACATCAAAGTATCAATTCAAAATATCAAACTCAAAATTAAACCCAAACCTATAACTCGAATACAACACATACTACTATATTAAATCTCTGATACATATGTACATCTATGAATATAACAAAACATTCAAAATCCTAAAATATAATACAAAAACTGTGTGAGTGACAGAGGGGGTATATGTGTGTGTGTGTGTGTGTCGCACACTACACGTGTCTAGGGGTATGTGTGTTTGTGACACACGTGTCTACTCGTGTCCAAATGAGGTCAAAATTGTGTCAAAATTGTGTCTAGATAGCTAGGGCTAGGGTTAGGGTTTACCTGAGGGCGGCTCGGTCGGAGTTGGGAGGCGGCAAAGAGGGGGCTTCGTCGAAGGAGGGAGGCGGCGAGGAGGGGGGCTTCGTCGGAGGAGAGCTTCGTCGGAGGAGAAAAATTTTGGGAAATTTTTGGGAGAGAGAGAAGGGGAAATGAAAGTTTCAAACGGGATATATTAAAACATTAGCGACGTCTGATTTAGACGTCGCTGAACGTCACTAAGGAGCGACATAACTTAAGTCACGTCGCTGAACGTCGCTATTCAGCGACGTAATTTATCTCTTATCGCTGAACGTCGCTATTCAGCGACGATTTGCGATGTCTATCAAAAGGAGTCGCTATAATCAATATTTAGCGACGTTATTTTATTCCGTCGCTAAATTACGTGGCTAATAGAGCATATTTTAGTAGTGACTTGATGGCATACCATTGACACATCAAATTATTAAACCCACCAAGCTCATTACAACATATAGAGTCCTGTAGGTAGAGTTCCGGATAGAGTCGTGCAGAAATTGATGCTCTAAACATTGGCATTAATCATTGTGCAAAAAAATAGATACATATGCTAATCTGGAAGTCAGATTTGGGTAAATTAGAGATATTTGGAAATAAAGGAGGAGAACATTAACATTCATGGACATAAATACTTTCATTATTCAGAGCAAATTTTTCGGAACGAAAATCGTTGGGCATTTTCGATTCCTTCTGATTTGGTCCTAAAATTAATTAAAGAGGACCTACAAATCATAGATAAATACCCCCACAAATCCTACATCAAAACTAATGGCAAAAAGAAACAAAATAATTTTAAATAACACATTTTTTGTTTTCTGCATTTATTTATTTTTAAAATTTGTTACACCCACACTAAACCCTAAATTTTCTTGAACAATAACATTAAGAACAAAAGACAAGCCCAGACCAACCCCTAAATTTATGCATTTAGAGGAAAATTTAGGAAACTTAGAACTACAAAAAACTTACAGAAATTATTATTTTTACCTAACACCGGTGAAGGGAGTCGGGGCCTCGACGTTGCAGCGGTGGAGGGAGAGGCGTCGGCGTTGCAACGGCAGAGGGAGAGGCGACGATGGTAGAGGCCGCGGAGGAGAGAGACGATCGAGAGGAGGCGGCGGAGGGAGAGGCGGCAGAGGAGTGGCGTCGGAGGAGAGAGACGGCGGAGGAGAGGCGCCGGAGGAGAGGCGTCGGAGGAGGAAGGAAGGGGGGGCTGTACTCGATCGGGCTCTCCTTATGAGTAGAATGAGAGGGGTTGTGAAGTTTTTGGGGGGAACGAAAATAATAGGAGGGAGAGGAAAATTGAGAATGTAAAAGGGTTTCTCATTGACTGAAACTTTAGTCGCTCCATATGAGTCGCAAAATAAATAAAAAGTATACCAAATACCGACTAACTTTTCAGTCGCTAGAAAAATACTAGACAATCACCGACGTATTAGCGACTGACTTGCGACTACCAGTAAATTGAATTTTGATTCCGTAGACGTTTAGTCGCCAGTTAGCCGCTGATATAGCAACTAACTTTGGTTAGTCGCTATTGCAGTCGCTAATTTGCTATATTTTTGTAGTGTACCAGGAATGGATTAGAACACAAAATATAGTTAGTAGTTCATAAAGTTTGCTTGAACTGCACTACATGCTTATATTATGATTTCGTACCCATTTATTGGAGAAATTATTCAGTGAACCGGACACATTATGAATCTTAATTCTCTATCAACTTGATAAAAGAGTGCTTGCAGTGGCGGTCTTGATTTTTCTTTCCATTGTCAAATTTGTATATAAACAAATGAAAAAGAATCAAGACTTATGGTGGAGTCGGACTTACTAAATAATTTCTCCATTTGTTGTCGCATTACATCTGGGATTAGGACCCAATGATTAATTAGGACCTCTCTAATTACTTTAGTGGTTAACGTATTAATAATTTTGTTGGTGTTTTTGCCTACTTGTTGGTGCTTTTGCCTTGGAGACTAGAAATATAGTCCCACATTGCCTAGGCCAAATGGATTGTATCTCTATATAAAGCTTTGCTTGTGTTGAGAGAATCACATGAGGTGTGGAGAGGCACATGGGTGCCATGTGGGATGATTTTCTAGTGGAAAGAAGGCCAACCCAACAAACAAGCATTAATGTTTTTTTGTCATGCTCATGGGATAATTTCCCTATGGAGGTAAGCCCTGAAGGGGCTTAGCGACTCGGACTCGGGCTCAAGGGCACAAAGTGGCGCACTTAGTATGTCAGCATCGGCGCATGGCGCCTTGTGCACAGTTGATGCGCTCGTGCGTTCGTCTTCTGCGCGAGTTGCATGCACATGTGTACGTACAGGAGCTGCACAGGAGCCACGCCTGTGCGCTTGCGGTGCTGCCGCGTTGCTATGCTGCTTTGCAGCTACGTGCAGCTACACGTGGGCTAACGGGTTGAGTGGGCTAAGGGGCACAGGCGGTTCCTGATATGGTTGATTGAAAGATTTGAGCGGTTATGGAAAGATTGAGTCAATTAATCAGATCAATCTTTTATGGGATTTGAATTTAATTCATTCAAAATTTTCTATTATTCGCTCCTATCTTTTTACAATCAGTTACGGCCAGGATTAGGATTAGGATTTCGGCCCTCCTATATAAATACTCTCTTCGTGCCTTTATTAAAAACTAACGCTGAAATTAAGAGACGAAGAGAACTGTGCCGCCATTGCCATTGGTGTCATTTGGAGTTCTTCGAGTTCGAGAAAAGAGGTGACAGCGAGCGTTCCAGAAGTTCTTTCGAACTTGTTGGTTCATGGGAGCAAATCGCAATCGGGCGAATCTTGCTTTGAGCAACGTTGATCTTTATCACCCCAGGAAAACTGATCTTAATCAATCTAGCAGAATTGTGATGATCTTTATTTCTCATGCTAAGTTGCTTTTATCAATCCAGCAGAATAGCGATGATCTTTATTTCACCTGCTAAGTTGCTTTTATCAACTCGTGTTCTCGTAGAGATCGAGATTTCCACCTAACGATCTATTTTAGTAATAACAATCTCAAAGTAAGATTCAGATCTGATGGAGAAAAACCATGCATAACTTCTTGATACAAGTTTAAACTTGAGAAGTTTGACGGAGAGCATTTCAACGTCTGGAAAAGAAATGTCAGCCTTAATCTTCAACTCATGAGCATCGACTACGTGTTGATAGATCCTGAGTCTTTGATTCCAGAGGGTGAAAATGCTCGAAGGGTTGCTGAAGCCACGGCTTTGTAGTCGAAGTGGAGACAGGATGACAACCTCTGCAAGTTGTTGATCAAGAACTCGATGGAGGACTCTCTGGCGGAGTCATACAGCAAGATGGCCAATGCAAAGAACGTCTGGGAGTCTGTAGAGAATCTCTACAAGGCAGATGAGAACATAAATAAGATCCACGTGACCGAAAAGGTCTGGAGGATGCGGTTTGAGGATGACAAAACCATGTTGCCTCAAGTCAAGGAGTTCCTCAAGTTACGTCAGAAGTTGGCGGATGACGGCATGCCCTTGGTCGATGCTTTTGTCATCGTGGGTATTGTCGCCAAGATCCCACCTGGGTGGAGCAACTTTATCGCGGACATGCACCGTAAGAAGATGGAAGTGGATCTGGAATGCCTTTTGCACTGGATACATGTTGAAGATGGGTTGAGGGCTCAACTCAAAGTGGATGCCTTGTCCAAGCAGATGGCTAAGACGAACATGGTGCAAGGAGAAAACTTTAAAGGGAAGCAGAAGGCTCCCTATCAAAAGAAGAAAGACGTTCACCATCTGAAGGTGAAGTCGGCTCAGTTCAAGCCCAAGTCCAAAGAACCTGGGACTTGTTTCAACTGTGGCAAGAAAGGCCACTGGAAGAGGGACTGCAAAGAAAAACCAAAATAAAAGGAGCAAGGTGAGGCTAACTTTGTTGCCGTGATTGCGCAAGTTGACTCAGCTAGGATTGACACGGACTGCTGGATAGACACTGGGGCCTCGTGTCATGTTTGCTCAAAGAAGGAGTGGTTCACCACGTACCAACCTGTTTCTGAGAAGGTTATGGTGGCAAACCAGACACAAGTTGAAGTACTCGGGATCGGGACGTTGGTATTGCAACTGACTATAGGGAAGTCGCTGACGCTTCAAAATGTGAAGCATGTACCGGCCATAGCCAAGAACCTGGTCTCGGAAAGTCTGCTCTGCAACACAGGCTTGAGGATAAACATTAACGCTGGTCAAGTCGTTATGTCTTATAAAGGAACATATTTCGGAAAGGCCTTTTGTACCGAAGGGATGTTCAAACTTCAACTTGTAACTCCTATGGAGATAGTGAATTCAGTTTCTCCTTCTGATTATTCTCTTGAGTTGTGGCATAATAGACTAGGACCTGTTCATTGTAAAAGAATAAACAAGATGTCTAGCCTAGGGCTTTTCTCCAAATATGGGGGTAAGGAGTTGGAGAAGTGTGAGTTCTGTGCGCAGACAAAGATCACAAGGAAACCGTTCAAGCAAGTAAACTGAAGTACAGATCTTCTGGAGTTGGTGCACTCAGATATCTGTGACTTCAAACAGTTCTCTATAAAGGCCAGGATGAAGTATTTTAATACTTTCATCGACGACTTCTCAAAGTACGCGTTCATTTATCTACTCAAGTCTAAAGATGAAGCGTTTGAGAAGTTTAATGACTTCAAGACTAAAGCCGAGCGTCAAACCGGACAACAACTCAAGAAACTCAGAAGTGATCGAGATGGCGAGTATAGGTCTCATGAATTCGTATCGTTCTGCAGAAAATATAGAATTATCAACGAGACAACTGCTCCGTACTCCCCTAAATCAAATGGTATTGCAGAAAGGAAGAACATAACGTTAACAAAGATGATAAACTCAATGCTGTTGACTGCGGATCTTTCAAATTGCTTCTGGGGTGAAGCAGTGCTTACGGCTACGTTCATATTGAACAGATTGTCGTATGCAACTTCGAAAGTCACTCCTCATGAACTTTGGTTCAAGGTCAGACCTAACTTGAATGTCATTCGAGTATAGGGGTGTCTCGCGTATGTGAAACTTCTGGATTTGAAGATTCAGAAGCTGGAAACAAGGACTACGAAGACTATATTCCTGGGTTATGCTGATAAGGGTGATGCTCGGTGGTTCCTTGCTATTGAGTCAAATTATATCATTGAATCTCGCGATGCAGAATTCTTTGAAGATAAATTTGTAAGGCACAAGAACGTTGTTCTCGCAAACATTCTGGAGAACAATGTGAGTGCACATGAGGCTCAAGTTTCTTACGAAGAGGTAGTCCAAGAAGATGTTGTTGCTGCAGAAACAACTATTGAACCAAAACTCGCAGAACCTGTATCTAAGCGCGTGAGAAGACAGAAGGACTTCGGAGAGGATTTCGTCACCTATCATGTGGAAGCAGATCCGTTTACCTATGATGAGGCGATGAAGACCAAAGATGTTGTCTTTTGGAAGGAGGCTATTAATGATGAGTACGACTTGATAACCTCCAACAACACGTGGGTATTGGTCGATCTGCCTGAAGGAGCAAAACTAATCGAATATAAATGGATTTTTAAGAAGAAGATGAAGGCCGATGGAACTGTTGTCACCTCTGTTTTTGTTATACGTATTTTCAGTATACGTATACGGAATTTTGACCCATAATCAGACTTGTCTAGCTTAATCTTGCATGACTTGGTTTATTTTGGTTTATTTTGACTCTTGGGTTGGTTGTTTTGGTTTAGGGTGGTTCATCATGAACCCAACCCCCAACCTACCACCATCTTCATTTAAAGCCCAACCCTTTCTCTCTCTTCATTACTTTCTTACTTTCTCATTTACTCCTTCTTCTTTCTCATAACTCTCTCCACCTACCAAGAGAGAGGCTTAGGCAAGTGCAACTTGCTTCATGGAGGAACTCCATTTTGGTTGTTCCATTGTCTTCCTCACGAGATTCTAAGACCCTTTAGTACTTAGCATTTTCAATTTCCATGGTTTATTTCTTGTATATCTAAGTTTGTTGCATTTTCGAATTTCTTGGGCTTTGATCTATCAAACTTCCTCATTTTCAAGTTTTGGATGTTCCATGTTGTAGAGAATTTCGTTCTACCCCATTTTTGATCTATGGAAGTCCCATTTTTGGCTTATATTGAAGGTTTCATAGAGTTCTGGAGATTCCATACGCCCACGTTTATACATGCTCGCGTAATATCAAGCTCTACGCCCACGTTTATACGTGCTCGCGTAATATCAAGCTCTACGCCCATGTTTATATGTGCTCGCGTAATATCAAGCTCTACGCCTACGTTTATTCGTGTCAGCGTGAATCTGTTTTGCGCGTAAAATAAGTCTACCCTGCCTTGGCGTAAAACAAGCTTCACGCGTACTCTTTTATGCGTATTCTACTTTACACGTACTCTTTTACGCGTATTCCATTTACGCGTACTTCATTCATGCGTACTCTTTTACGCGTACTCCTTCACGCGTACTCTTTTACGCGTACTACTTTGCGCGTACTCTTTTACGCATAGTCCTTTGTGTGTACTCTTTTACGCATATTCCTTCGTGCGTACTTCCTTTATGCATACTCCTTTGGCGTACTCCCCTGCCCGAAGGCTTCTTAGCCCTAGCGTATCTTAGCCCCCTTGTCCGGCGCAGTATGGCCCTGGCATCCATTGCCCTATTCACCTTTATTGAACTCGATATAATCATGATATGTCAATATTGTAATGATAATCTGTACACGGCATGATTTTGTGACAACTCATGATAGTGGCCCGTCGTGGCGTTCTCCTAACGAGTAACAAGTACAAGTAACATGACATGATGGTGACCCGTTGTGGTGCACCCCTGAAAAGTAATCCTGACATGAACTCATGAACACCGTTGCGACGGTTATCTTGACCTGCTAAGTAATCTTGACATGTATCCTTGAACGCTGTTGCGACGGCTAACTTGACATGCTAAGAACATTCTCATCTTGACACCGTGGGTGATTGCTTTGGACTTTGTCTGTAAAAGCTACTAGTCTAGTCTCGTCTTGCATCATGTCTAGGACATGAGTCCCTGGTTACCACGGTCAGGGATTCATACTGAATTTGACTAAGGTTAATGACTAGATTAATCAAGTAGTTCATTCTAAGGGAGATTTCCCCAGTTACAGGCGATCCCGTTATCCTGGCCACACATGATGTACTTGTAGCCTGCGTCGAGTAGGGCACATTTCTAGTCCACTGTCATGTGGGACAAACTAATGAAACAAGTACAAGGCACACTGTCATGTATTGTACTCTAAGCCATCTAATAATTCTGGATAACTTTGATAATCAACCTCGCCTGGATAACCTGGATATTTGCAGGGCCTGTGACCGCTGGAACATCTCATTGCATCTTGCTAGTAATTAGGCTTGTGATAACCCTAGCTAGTTAAAGTATCAAGCCGTACTCTTTGCTTGGCCGTGATTGATGGATGTAGCCCAGTCTAGTCTTGTCCTGATCCTGTATAAGATTGTTACATGACCTGATTGCTTGTGTTTTACTTTATCGATAAATGGTGGAAAACCAAGTTCCGTTCAGATGAAGGGTTATAATCCCGGTCCTTATTTGGTTTAAGGGTTATAACTTGGTTATCTGAATAGTCCCATGGTTATCTTATCGTATATCATCATGATTTTTCATATCCCCAGTCTTTTATTGTATAATTGTGTTTTTGTGCTAATTGTTGGTTTTAGTTCTTAAGTGAAGCCTCCCTTGTGGCACTTGCTCTTTCTGGGGTCCGGCCCAGCTGGTTTTGTATGGCCAGATTTCGGAGTAGGACCCGAGGATCTCCCAGCCTTCCAGCCAGATGGTGAACACTAGGCACAACCCTGGCAACGAGTGGGTTTTATTTTGCTCTCCCACTCCATTGTAAATTCTTCTTTTGAGGCGTTTAGCCGCCGAGCAAGTGTTAGCTCGTTTGCAACTTTACTCACTGTCTGCCTACGGGCTGTAACATGATTGACAAATCCTAGGGTTGATCATGTATGACTTAAACTCTTGCTAGTCTTCGCATTTTGTATGACTAGTTTTATGATCATCTGAATATGTAATGTATGGGACGCCTTACCTTGTATGTCTGATGATCTACCATCTTGTTACATTTACTTGCTTGCTTGAGATTGAGACACTAGGCTTGTTCTTGACCTTAAGAGACTATTGGCTTGTAGTTAAACCCTCATGTATCTTGACAGCCGTTGTAGTGCCCCACTCCCGTTGGGGCGAAGCACTATGTAATAGGCTCGTGCCAAGTCAGACATGGTCGGGAACATAGATGGCTAGTATGACTCGGCGACGAGTTGGGTATACAAAAACCACGGCATCAATAAAATTGATTTGGACGAGTGATATGAGTACCGTTCCAACTAATGGATCGACTACTGTTGGAATAAGTCCTAGATGCGGTAGGCGGCGTCTTGGCAAAGGAACTCTAAAGAGAGCGACGCAACCCGTCAGCCGTTGGTTTTATTGGTTTTGTTGGCTTTCTGAACGAATTGTTGCGTGGATTTGATAGTGTGCTTTTGCGTCGATTTCTGAATGCATCTTTGGGAATTTCGAAGGAAGGATTGAAGGAAGGGTTCAAATTCGATGTTCGTGCCACTGCAGGAGTTCGTGTAACTGACGCTTGACCGTTGCGAAGCGTTCTCCTACTCTCGGCGCAATCTCCTTAGGTGGGTAGTTCTTCGGCCCTTTCTT
Organism: Iris pallida; assembly: GCA_029216955.1. NCBI lineage: Eukaryota > Viridiplantae > Streptophyta > Magnoliopsida > Asparagales > Iridaceae > Iris > Iris pallida. Next base: position 15,756,235 of record JANAVB010025198.1, read on the forward strand.
TTCTACTCCTTTCCGCCAACTAAATTCTTAAAGTTCAACGTTCAAATCGATGATGCTAACGGGATGTATACTTGCCACTAAGATCAAGAGCTTGGGATAATATATCAACCTAGAGAAGTTAACTCCAAATCTATAAGTTCACACTAAGTAGAGAAAAGATAAAGTTCTAAGAAAGAGATAGAATATATTTCATGCCATGCAAAACACAACGATGAAAACCTTGGTGGCGGTACATCATGCCTCGAAGAATTTGGTGCCTACGGGATGCTAAATCAGAACGTACGGTTTCGGGGAAAAGGACCCTTGTACGAGTAGGAATGATTATGTGATTTGATAATGGTTACGCTATGCAATTTACTTCATACATATTAAACTGTTCATACATTCGCATGGTCAAGGACGACTTGTGCACAAGGTGAGCTTTCCTCGAGACGGTACCCGGGGCCCTGGGACCGAATCGTCCTAGGAGGAAATTATGGAAATCGTGCTTCGGCATGAGGCATTGCGAGACCTCCAGTTAGGCTCGCTACCTGGACTGGAGGACGCGTCGCAAGGCTACGTAATCGTCCTTCATGGTGTCGATATCACCAATGACCGCATATAGGTTAGATTGCATGCTCACTTATTGTCTTGTGCAGGTGGTAAGTATCATACATATTTTGTGCAGGAAAGGAGCACGACCGTGGTAAGAATGCCTTTAAATTGGTTATATGTTATCGTTTAAAATGTGCCTTCGATATGAACTGCAATTCATATAGTTCTAAATAGAAAGATCACTTCGTATGCTAGAATCCTTAATAAGCAGTGTCGGTTTAGATGAGTGGGTTCGTCCCATCCACTAGCAAGTATGCTAACCCCCAACTCCCCAGGTAACGAGCGCGCTGCGGGAGCTCGAGACTAGACCTGAAGCTGAAGAACGGGAGGCGGCACGAAGCTCTCCTATTTTGAAGTATTTTGAAGCCCAACTCAGATCGAAGGCTTTGTTCAAATGTATAAAGGGGCGTGAATGTATGGAACGACAAGGATTATTTCAGGAAAAGCTTGTCGAGAGTTTTTCTTTTGTGTTTCAAGATGTAGCCGCAACGGCATATGTAATGTAAAAATGACCTTGCACATACCTTACAAGTTTATGAATGAAAAGCTAAATTTCTTCCTATGCTATGTCTTCAACTCTGTGTAATGTTTAATTTCAACGCGTTGAGTCAAAAAGGAATTTCCAATTGCACATCCTTGCCTTGTTCAAGTCCATTAAAGACTTGCACGGCATCACGTCCCGACCCGTGGGGATCGATTTATATCGAGTCAAGGCGATGGCGACCGATTCGGCGAGTCGGGGCGTGACAAGTTGGTATCAGAGCACGGTTCACACCTCGGACCTTTCAAAATACTTTCTCTTAGATGATGCCGTTGTGATTTTTCAAAAACTATGCTTTTCGACATATGCGGCCTGAAATAATCGTTCCATACATATAAGCCCGTAGATATTTTGAGAATACTAACGGGTTTGCTCAATGTTGTAGGTATGCCGGAAGGACTGGGTGTCCCTGCTGTCAATGCCACATTAATTAGCACGGATAGCACCGAAGGCGCGACGCCTAGCGAATCTGCCATGGAGCGACTACTATGCCTCATGGAACTCCAACAACGCCAGTCAGAGATGCAGCAACGACAGCTGCAGGAACATATCCAGGCCCAAGTCAGTACCCAACAAAAGCAAATGGAGGCCCTGACCCGGATCGTAAGCACCATAGCGACCCAACAGAACTCGACGACCGTCATGTCAGAGGAAGAAGTGCAACCCGTAAAGACAAAACAAGTGTCTTCCTTCTCCCTGCTCAAGATGACCAAGTTCAAAAAGATGAACCCGCCTGAATTCAACGGTCGAGCAGAGCCTGACGAAGTCATGGGGTGGCTAGTGAAGATCGAAGGCCTGTTCAATCTCCTCAGCATCAAGGGGTCCAAGAGAGTCGGGTGCGCAGTGTTGTAGCTCAACTTGAGGGCCTACGACTGGTGGGAGGCGAAGAAACAGGAACTCCAAGAGACCAACCCCAACGCCAAGATCTCGTAGGAGACGTTCAAACTGGCCTTCCTCGAGCAATACATCCCTCGTGCCCTTCGTCGACAGAAGGAAGAGGAATTTATGTCCTTGAAGCAAGGAAACTTGTCCGTTGAAGACTACGATGCGAAGTTCGTAAAGCTTACGAAGTTTGCCGGGGCCTTTCTGCCGAACACGGAGGCGTGGTGCGAGCGCTTCCAGCAAGGCCTGAATGATGATTTACGTCGGGACGTCATGAACCAGAGATGCCAGACGTACAGGAAATCATACAACGCCACCCTTGATAGTGAGCGGATCTTCGGTCGAGCGTCGCAGAAGGGCGGATCAAGCGTCCGCAACAACTTCAACAAGCATCCTTACGATGCGGAAGGATCTGGTGCGCCAAAGCGCCAGAACACGTCCGAGTATCGGGGGCCTCACCCAGGCGTACGGTACCGTCGCTGTGGCAAGATGGGACATCTGGCGGTCGATTGCCGAGGGGGATGCTTCAAGTTTGGCCAGCTAGGTCATAAGGCAGTAGATTGTCGCATAGGGAGGGCGAACCAACATCCACCAAGGGACGTCCATAACCAAAACCAGAACAGGGTGCCTTCCGCCCATGGCACAAATACGGTGCCCGTGAACCCACAAAATCGCCAAGGGGCACAAGGCCGAGTCTACGCACTGACTCGGGACGAAGCTTTTGCGTCCGACACTATCGTGACTGGTATACTACTCTATAAAAATATGCCTGCTAGAGTATTGTTCGATTCGGGTGCTACGCATAGTTTCATATCCGCCGACTTTGTACAAGAGAATGAACTACCTATGCAACTTTTAGATATGAATCTTAGCGTTAGCACTCCATCGGGAGTAGATATGCCTGCCACTCAAATTTGTAGGGATGGTTACATATGCATCGGAGGGAGGAATCTATCCTTGGAAGTTATTGTCCTCGACGTCAAGGAGTACGATATAATCCTCGGCATGGATTGGTTGGGTGCATGCCACGCAACGATCGAGTGCGCGGAGAAGAGAGTTATGTTTCGCCTTTCCGGTGAAACCGAGTTCTCCTATTCGTGCGGAGCAGCATCAAAGTCGGCAATGATGATATCAACAATTTAGGCAAGGCGTATGTTGCATTCTGGGTGCAGCAGGTACCTAGCATCAGTTCGAGACACGAGAACGGAGATTGCAAGCACGGCCCAGACTGAAGTCGTGGCAGAATTTCCTGATGTGTTTTCAGACGAGTTGCCAGGGATGCCGCCGGACCGAGAGATATAATTCAGCATCGACACCTTCCCGGACACCCGACCGATATCCAAAGCACCTTATCGAATGGCGCCGGCAGAGCCGAAGGAACTGAAAGCACAACTAAAAGAGTTACTAGATCGCGGATATATTCGCCCTAGTGTCTCCCCGTGGGGTGCCCCAGTATTGTTTGTGAGGAAGAAGGATGGATCGATGCGGCTGTGCATCGATTATCTGGAACTAAACAAAGCCACGGTACGAAATAAGTACCAGTTACCGAGGATAGACGATTTGTTTGACCAGCTGCAAGGGGCGACAGTATTTTTCAAGATTGATCTTCGCTCAGGCTACCATCAATTGAAGATCAAGTCTGAGGACGTGCCGAAGTCCGCCTTCCGAACTCGATATGGTCACTACGAATTTCTAGTCATGCCCTTCGGCTTGACCAACGCTCCTGCCGCGTTCATGGATCTAATGAACCGGGTGTTCCGACCGTTCATAGATAAATTTGTCGTCGTATTCATCGATGACATCCTTATATATTCGAAGAGCAAGGACGAACACGTGGAACACTTGAAGACGGTACTACAGACTCTGCGCGAACACCAACTCTATGCCAAGCTAAGCAAGTGCGAGTTCTGGATGAACAACGTGACGTTCCTTGGGCATGTTGTCTCAGCTGAAGGCGTCACGGTAGACCCAAAGAAGATTGAAGCAATAGTCGAATGGAAGCGGCCTACCTCAGCAGGCGACATCCGAAGTTTCCTCGGCTTGGCAGGCTACTACCGCAGGCTCGTAAAAGATTTTGCCAAAATTGCGTCGCCTCTGACTCGCCTCACCCAGAAGGGAGTCGCATTCGAGTGGAACGACGCCTGCGAATCGAGCTTCCAAGAGTTGAAGAAACGGTTCATCTCAGCGCCGATCCTTGCACTTCCAGACGGGCCAGAAGGGTTTCAAATATTTAGCGATGCATCGCGGACGGGTTTGGGATGCGTGCTTATGCAAAGGGATAAGGTGATTTCGTTTGCTTCGAGGCAATTGAAGCAACACGAGAAGAATTATCCTACGCATGATCTTGAGTTAGCGGCTATTGTGTTCGCATTGAAGCTATGGCGGCACTATCTTTATGGTGTGGCTTGCAGAATCTATACGGACCATAAGAGCCTCAAGTACATCTTCACTCTACGGGACCTGAACTTACGGCAGCGGCGTTGGCTCGAACTCATTAAAGACTATGATCTGACTATCGAGTACACGTCGGGTAAGGGAAACGTCGTAGCGGATGCTCTGAGTAGAATGTTTGCAGGGTGCTTGTCTATCAACCATAACATACAGCGAGACTTGGCAGAGATGGGTATCGAACTCCGAGTCCATTACCGTGGAGCACGATTGGCCCAATTGCACCTTGAGTCGAGCTTGCACAATAAAATAAAGACCGTACAGGAGGACGACCCATTCCTGAAGAAGATGCGCGAGCTGATTTCGACGGAAAGGGCGACCGACTTTGTGGTGGACGAGGGCGGAATGACGCGGATGAAGGGAAGGATATGCGTGCCGGACCATGCTGAACTTAGAAAGGAGATTCTGACGGAGGCCCATTATGCGAAGTACTCGTTGCACCCCGGGAGTACCAAAATGTATAAGGACCTGCGCATGACCTTTTGGTGGAACGGCATGAAGAAAGACATAGCAACGTTTGTGTCACAGTGCATGGCTTGTCAACGGGTGAAGGCCGAGCATCAAAGACCAGGCGGGGAGCTACAGAACCTCGACATTCCAGTATGGAAGTGGAACGACATCTCTATGGATTTCATCATGGGCCTTCCGAAGACGTCGTAGGGGAATGGTGCAATTTGGGTCATTGTCGATCGTTTGACCAAATCCGCTCATTTCATCGCTATTAAAGCATCATGGAGTGTCGATCGGTTAGCTCAGATTTATCTCGACAAGATTGTCAGACTGCACGGGGTACCTGCCACAATTATTTCAGACAGAGACGGGCGATTCTTATCATGTTTCTGGATGAGTCTACAGGCGGTGCTGGGCACTAAGTTGAACCTTAGCTCCGTGTACCACCCACAAACCGATGGCCAGACAGAAAGAGTGAATCAGATCCTGGAGGATATGCTACGTCTGTACGCGATAGATTTGAAGACTAGTTGGGACACGCACTTGCCGCTCGCGGAATTCGTATACAACAACAGTTATCAATCGAGCATCCAAATGGCTCCCTACGAGGCGCTTTACGGGAGGAAGTGCCAATCTCCGATTTGCTGGGACGAAATCGGGGAGCGACAGGTGCTCGGGCCAGAACTAGTCGAACAGGCCGTCGAGAAGGTCCGCATGATTCTAGATAGGCTCCGTGTTGCTCAGAGTCGACAAAAGAGTTATGCAGATACTCATCGACGACCATTGGAGTTCTCGGTTGGAGACCATGTGTTTCTGAAGGTGACGTCGATGCGGGGCGTCATGCGATTCGGAGTAATGGGCAAGCTGAGTCCGAGATTCGTAGGGCCCTTCGAGATCCTCGAAAGAGTGGCGACCGTTGCTTACCGGATCGCGCTACCTCCTGTCCTGGCCGAAGTGCACGACGTCTTCCATGTCTCCCAACTTCGGAAGTACGTGCATGACCCAAGTCATGTGGTTAGTTTCGATCAGTTGGAGCTTCGCGCCGATCTATCATACTCGGAGGAGCCCGTGCAAATTTTGGACCGTAAAGAAAAGACCCTGCGGAGCCAAACGATGTCCTTGGTTCGCATACTCTGGCTCAACCATTCCGTGGAGGAGTCAACGTGGGAGCTAGAGGCAGAGATGAAGGAGAAGTATCCTTCACTTTTCGCCGATGAAGGTCAGACCCTTGTTCTTAAGTTTCGGGACGAAACTTTTTCTTAGTGGTATATTATGTAGTGCCCCGCTTCCGTTGGGGCGAAGCACTATGTAATAGGCTCGTGCCAAGTCAGACATGGTCGGGAACATAGATGGCTAGTCTGACTCGGCGACGAGTTGGGTATACAAAAACCACGGCATCAATAAAATCGATTTGGACGAGTGATATGAGTACCGTTCCAACTAATGGATCGACTACTGTTGGAATAAGTCCTAGATGCGGTAGGCAGCGTCTTGGCGAAGGAACTCTAAAGAGAGCGACGCAACCCGTCTGCTGTTGGTTTTATTTGTTTTCTTGGCTTTCTGAACGAATTGTTGCGTGGATTTGATAGTGTACTTTTGCGTCAATTTCTGAATACGTCTTTAGGAATTTCGAAGGAAGGATTGAAGGAAGGGTTCTAATTTGATGCTCGTGCCATTGCAGGAGTTCGTGTAACTGACGCTTGACCGTCGCGAAGCGTTCTCCTAGTCTCGGCGCAATCTCCTTAGGTGGGTGGTTCTTCGGCCCCTTCTTTTCTACTCCTTCCCACCAACTAAATTCTTAAAGTTCAACGTTCAAATCGATGATGCTAACGGGATGTATGCTTGCCACTAAGATCAAGAGCTTGGGATAATATATCAACCTAGAGAAGTTAACTCCAAATCTATAAGTTCACACTAAGTAGAGAAAAGATAAAGTTCTAAGAAAGAGATAGAATATATTTCATGCCATGCAAAACACAACGATGAAAACCTTGGTGGCGGTACATCATGCCTCGGAGAATTTGGTGCCTACGGGATGCTAAATCAGAACGTACGGTTTCGGGGAAAAGGACCCTTGTACGAGTAGGAATGATTATGTGATTTGATAATGGTTACGCTATGCAATTTACTTCATACATATTAAACTGTTCATACATTCGCATGGTCAAGGACGACTTGTGCACAAGGTGAGCTTTCCTCGAGACGGTACCCGGGGCCCTGGGACCGAATCGACCTAGGAGGAAATTATGGAAATCGTGCTTCGGCATGAGGCATTGCGAGACCTCCAGTTAGGCTCGCTACCTGGACTGGAGGACGCGTCGCAAGGCTACGTAATCGTCCTTCATGGTGTCGATATCACCAATGACCGCATATAGGTTAGATTGCATGCTCACTTATTGTCTTGTGCAGGTGGTAAGTATCATGCATATTTTGTGCAGGAAAGGAGCACGGCCGTGGTAAGAATGTCTTTAAATTGGTTATGTGTTATCGTTTAAAATGTGCCTTCGATATGAACTGCAATTCATATAGTTCTAAATAGAAAGATCACTTCGTATGCTAGAATCCTTAATAAGCAGTGTCGGTTTAGACGAGTGGGTTCGTCCCATCCACTAGCAAGTGTGCTAACCCCCAACTCCCCAGGTAACGAGCGCGCTGCGGGAGCTCGAGACTAGACCTGAAGCTGAAGAATGGGAGGCGGCACGAAGCTCTCCTATTTTGAAGTATTTTGAAGCCCAACTCAGATTGAAGGCTTTGTTCAAATGTATAAAGAGGCGTGAATGTATGGAACGACAAGGATTATTTCAGGACAAGCTTGTCGAGAGTTTTTCTTTTGTGTTTCAAGATGTAGCCGCAACGGCATATGAAATGTATAAATGACCTTGCACATACCTTGTAAGTTTATGAATGAAAAGCTAAATTTCTTCCTATGCTATGTCTTCAACTCTCTGTAATATTTAATTTCAACGCGTCGAGTCAAAAAAGAATTCCCAATTGCACATCCTTGCCTTGTGCAAGTCCATTAAAGACTTGCACGGCATCACGTCCCTACCTGTGGGGATCGATTTATATCGAGTCAAGGCGTTGGCGACCGATTCGACGAGTCGGGGCATGACAGCCGTGACCGTATGTCGAGGTGGAATTCACTTTAATATACGTAGCTGGCTGTGTCTGTCCCCCGCTCTCCAGTATTCTGGTTCTGGGGCGTGACATGGTTTAAGTGGTGGCCCATGCAGGTCTTGAAAATCAAGATATGTGAGGGTTTCATGAAATAGATGTCTCAATCAGCACTCGCCTTTGATCTCTACTCGTGTCTTCTAATATTTTCAAAATCTTGATCTGATCACATGCTTATATCTTTGATCTATCATGGTCCTTCCTTATTGTTTCCCATGTCGTTTCTTCAGCGACATTATTCCTGGTCCTACCGATCAGCAAGGCGGAGCACCTCCAGTAAACCAGCAGCAACCTGGAGACCAAGCCCAGCACTCAGGGGTAGCCTACAGAGTCATGCCTATCGGGGGTCAAGAGCCACCAGTTCAGCCAGTCCAGCCTGCAGAACCTGACAATGGAACCCTGGTGGAACTCATCAGGGAATTGCTTGCATCTCAAGATCGTCGAGGTGACGCCCTGTACCAGACAATACAAGATGCTATGGGTAGAGTTGGTTACCAAGGGAACAATGCGGCCAACAGCTTCAAGCGTCTGAACCCTCCTTTCTTTGATGGTAGTGAAGATGCTATTGCAGCTGATGCGTGGCTCCAGGACATCGAGATTATCTTGGATGCAGCCAAGACTCCAGAAAGAGAGAAGGTAGCTGTAGTACGCCTACAGTTGTTGGACTTAGCCCGCAGCTGGTGGACGATGCAAGCAATTAGATTGGCAACGCCTGTCCCATGGGCGGTATTCAGTGACAAGTTTCAGATCAAGTACTTCGATGATGTAGCTCGGTACGACCTACAGAAGAGGTTCACCAATTTGAGGCAGATGAGCAGGACGGTCGATGGATATGCGGTAGAGTTTTCAAGACTGAGTCGGTTTGCTCCCACCGTGGTGGAGACCGAATTGGACCAAGTCCAGCTGTTCCAGCAGGGACTTCACCTAGAGATTATTCTAGCTGTGGAGCAGTTCGAGCACCAGACATTTGATGCCGTCTTACGAGCAGCGAAGAGGCATGCGTATACTTTTCAGAGGATAGTGGACCGAACCGGAGGTCGGAAGAGGTCCCATGGGCAAATGTCCCATTCATCAACTCCAGCCCCGGCAGCTAGGGCTTTGAATATAGGAACTCCGAGGCGGGCAGCCTCAGTCACGTCGGTTCACCATTCAACCCTGACGTACCCTCAACAGCAGAAGCAGAAGCAGTCTTCCTCAATGGGTTGCTCTCATTATGGAAAGCCCGGTCATGTTGTTTCAGAGTGTCGCAGAGCACAGGGATTGTGCTTGGCTTGTGGGGTGTCGGATCATATGATAGGGTCCTGTCCGCACAAGGCCAGTTCATCGTCATCGAACCTAACCAGTCCATCGGTTAGTGGTCTGTAGAAGCATAAATAAATTCCATAGACCAAGTCAAAGAAGTTGAGAGCTTTACGCAAGTAAAACTGAGTCAGATTCAAGTTTTACGCAGAGATTAAACAGAGTCCAACTTTACGCGAACTACTTTACGCGAGAGCCATCCTCAGCCTTTACGCGAAAGACAGGCTGTCTACGTCGTATTTAATACGCGTAATACTGCTCTGACAGAATGTTTTTCTGACAGTACATTGTACAGAAGCCAAGAAGATTTTTACATCAAACCCAACACTTGTCGTTTAGCGTGCAGATAGGCTTCTTTACGCTCAAGAGACCGCTTCCTTTACGCAAGAAAGCTATTTGAGTCTTTACGCTCAAGGCTTTCGTGTGCGTAGAGTTTATTTGAGCTAATTATACGCTCAAGGCTACTTTTCAGCCACTTTACGCATGAAGTCTATTTTGGGTTATTTTATACCCAGTCTGCTACTTTACGCAGGAAGTCTATTTTGGGTTATTTTTACGCCCAATCTTTTCTAGCTATGTGAGAACGTGGTCTGCATACGTGGCTTTCATGCCACACTTATCGAAGAACGTGTGTATGTCACTACACAAAAATGGACGAATTATGACAGTTAGGATTGTCCAACAACGACGTATTAAAATTGTTATTACATTTTCGACGGATTAAAACCGTTGTATAACATTAAAACCTATGTTACCGAAATAGTAGGTTTGGATTCGACGGATTAAAACAGTTGTTTACCATCAAAATTTTGTTAAATTTTTTGACTTACTAATCCAGTGAAAATTTTGTCCTCCTAAATTTTACCAAATCTCGCGCCCTTCCCCCGTTGGAACCATTTTCTTCAAAATTGTATTTTTAGAGCTATTCTTCTACATTTTTCTCTCTTTTCCTCTTCACTTTTTATTTCTTTTCTCCTCTTATCGAAGACCCTCTTATCGAAGACGTGCAGTAAATGTTAGGGTTTCCTCTGATCGAGATGGCGAACATGTTCGACGACGAGAACGTGAAGACGGTGACGATCAGCGAGTACATGAAGGTGATCGAGGCCGAGGAACTGGTAAAGATCTCGATTATTCTGATACTTTTTGTTGTTGTCGGAGATTGAGGTGTATTGATTGATTTTGTGGTTTAAAACCCTAGAAGCCCATTTGGGGGAACTTTTGATGACTGATGTTAAAGGAGATGCTCCAGAGGCTATGGCTACAACCTCCTCGACAATGGGAAAGAACAAACGATCGACATGGCTCTGGACTTCTCAAAGAGCAGTAAGAGGGCTCTGAAGCGGGCGATCGCCAAACTCCTCGACAATATCGACATCCTCATCGTCATCCACACGGTGAACGGTAAGGGAAAGGAGAGCAAGAGCACAGTCTGGTCCAAACCTGGATCTTGTAAAATTCTAGCTCCCTCCCTAGAAACGTCGATTTTTAATTTCTAATTTCTAATTAATCGATCAATCCATCTGTAAATGAAATTGATGTTTGTTTGTTTGTTTTTCTAAAGTACTGATCCTTTTGTCGGAGTTATAGGAGCCGGAGGCGATGAATCGTCGACATTGCGGTTCATGACCTGCTTGACACCACTTCTCAGGCTCAAAAAGGTTTACTAGTAATTTACGTTATATTTGTTTATTTCTTGATGAATAATGAGTATGCAAATCATTAACAAAAACATCATTGTTGAGATCTCGAAAGTTACAGATTCATTAAGAAATTGAGTTATCGATAGAATCTGTGATCCAAAGAACTTCCCTGGAAGAGAAACCTTAGGAGAACGCGACATCTATTGGATTAGTTGGTAACCTATGTTCTCATGGAAAAAAAATCGACAAGAGTAGTGGATTCGTATTTTTTTGCTGTAGAGCTAATACGATGGGACAATAATCTGTTACTTGGATCCCAAATCCAAGAAATTAATACTAACACTACAACAAAAAACCCTTTTAATGACGGCTAAAAAGCGTCATTAATGACGAACCATGACGCTTTTTTTTTCCACAGCAACCGTTATGAAAACGGGTATTATAAATGTTTTTTAAAAGCGTAATAAAATAACCGTCATGAATAGTTTCTATAAAAGCGTTATGAATAGTTAATATATAGTGCACAATTCAGAACAATTTTAAAACGTCATGAATAGATAATATGTATAGGCTCAATGCAGCACATTTATAACACTTTATACTATTCAAATTAGCATATTTATAATGCTCTATACTGCACAGTATATATTACATTCCAAAAACTTAACATTATATATAACCATCTTTATTACATTTCTCAAAATAGAGTACATATCAACATCTTCATTACATTGAATATCCAAATACATATATATATATATATTTACAACAGTAAAACACACAGTAGTGGTTCCCTCATAATTGAGAACAAAGTGCAACAAAATGCTAAGGTGTAGAAATAAGCCTAAATTGAATACATAATCAAAAGTCTCCATCCAACCTCTTTCTCCATCCAACCTCTTTCTCCAACCTCATTCAGGGCTGTTCAAATGGACAACAAAGACAGGAGTATTAGCATGTTTATTTCCGGTGATACAGAAAATATAATAAGAAGTACAAATCAGTTTGACAAATAAGAGTCCAGGAAAGATTGCATTTTTTGTTTTGTGCAAAAATAAAATAAGAAGTGGAGGATATATGAGGAAAACTATATAATACCTTGATTGCAATAAGTGCACACAAGTTGCTATTAATTAAATCATGAAAACAAGCTTCTAAGTGATCTTTCAGTGTAGAAAAAGACAGAGAAAGCCAATGTTACTAGGTAAGAACAGCTTATTGACAAATTAATAACATAAATTAACACCATGAAGAGGAAAATCATATTAGGTCCTTAACAAACTGAATTTGAAGGTTCATCGTTAACTTTCCCAATAGCTTCAAGTATTGAGTAGTAGATAATGAGATCATACTCATTAGTGACTGACTTATATCCAAAAAACAAACCTAAAAGTACCAAAAGATGTTTAACTCCTTCAAGCTCGATCTTCTAACAATAACTCAGATGTCAATTTTTTTAAAAATAACATGATAATATGAAAACTAGGATAAGGCTAATTGTTTTAACAAATGCTCCAACTAGGATAAGGCGAATTGTTTAATTCTTTCGACATTGCAAGAGATTGTATTAAAGTATTTACCATTTATTCCATCTCCCCAAGATAATTCCGCTCGATCATGATCTGACCAACAACACACGAATCGAACGTATACCTGTCCTGAGGTACTCTGGGGGCGTGAATGCCAAATTAGTACTATAGCTCTTCCCATCCCTGCTATTCTTCATGAGGCCAAAACACGACAGCCTCGGATTGCCATCCTAACAAGTGTACAAGATTAAGAACAAAATTTGCATAGGATGATACTGTCCCATATTTTCCACACACCCACATGTTGATGCAGAAATATGGTTCTTAATTGACCCCAAAATTTTGGGATGAAGGTTTTGTTATTGTATCTCCTGTTAGGTTCTTATTTGTAAGGATGTTTCAAACTTTCAATCAAATGCTCATGTTTTTTTTGCAATTATAGCATTCATGGTACTACCACAAAAATTTGAAAAATGTAGGATCATTCCACTTATATTTCCCACTCTAATCCTCAAGTACCGTTCGACGAGCTAATTGTGGATACAATCGATCTCACGATGAATAATATAACATGATAACACTAATGAAAGAAGAACTAGATTTTATGCTAAAAAAAGGAAGTATCAATAGCGTCTTACCAAGCATATTGGGCAGTGGAAAACTGCAGCAAACATCACAATTTAGCAAAAATATGTGAGACTGCCATTTAAAAACAAGAACCCAAATCAAAGACAGGTACATCAACTAAATAATACTCCTAGAGGCACAAACACCAGGAAAACAAGTGCCTGCTCCAAATCGACACACAATGGAAAATAGACATACACTGCAAAATACACTAGGACACCAAACTCAATTCCCTGTCACTATTTGTTTCAATGCAACAAAGTACTCTATTGTAGATCTCACTCTCCTAAGCTACAATGCAAGTAAAAGAAACGACGAACCGGGTTATCTTCCATTATGTAATCCCTGAAGTTATAAAGCCCGCCATCCGAGCCATGTAGCTCGTCGAGGCTGAACTCGGAGAACGCCGGCGGGGCGTTGGGGTCGATCCTTCCGCCGCCGCTCTCTGTTGCAGATGTCAACCACAAAAAATAAATAAGAGGAAGTCGGAGCGGAGCTCCGTCAATTAAAAATAAAATAAAATAAAATAATAAGCGGACCGAGATCGCGATCCTCCGGCTCGAGGACGGAGGACTTGAAGCTTCCCAAGCAAACAAATTCTGCTAAAGAAACAAACTTTCCATAACGAAAGTCCTAAAGTTATAAGAAAAAACAATCACCAACTACACCAGTTCCAAAATCAATCCACTGCAATTCCCAATATTCTCAACATAATCAACTAAACTTACTATTTTTACATCAAAATCAAGAAGCAGGAACATATAACAAAATCAAATCTTTCTTCCAAAAAAAAACAAGGAAGTTTTGGTTTTTTTGTACCAGGGCATGGAAGAGGAGGATGACGAAGACGCCGGTGGCGAAGGCGGACCTCCATCACCTGCAGCACCGGCTTCAGGTCCTCCGACGACCCCTCCGATATGGTCGAGATCGCACCTCGGCTAAGATCGATCGATCAAAAACCCTAACCTAACTCTTGAGGAAATTGGGGGAGAAGAGGTTTGGAGAGATGCTGCTCGTTAGAAAATGGATGAGAAATGAATTTTCTCTCTTCCACTGAGCTTTTATACAGTAAAAAAATTACAAGTTTGCCACCGCTCTAAAGTATTAATGACGTTTTCTTTTATAAACGTTATAAAAAGCCCAGAATTAGTCCAAACCATCATAGAAAAAAGGTATTTTTCAACTTAATAACGCTTATGTATCAGCCGTCATTAAAACTCCTTGTCGAGCGTCATTAAAAGGGTTTTTTGTTGTAGTGTAATAAAAGGCACAACGAACAAATCCAGGATGAAAGGATGCCTTTAGAGCTACGCCTATGAAACGTTAATTAGATGGTTTCTAATTTGGCAAGAAAGCATAAGTACTACTTTATGTTCACTGTTCTTACTAACAATGATAGAAACATGCCATACCAAACACTAGAAATTAAGTTAAATAGTTAATACTGATTAGTCTTGACTAGGTAATTTTTTTAGTGTTGTGGATGGCTGCCATAAAGATTGATGAAAAATTGATATAGTTTTAGGTGTCAAACACAAACTAACATAGTAGGACAAAGATCTTAGGGATGACTGATAATATATTAGTTAAGGGAGATGTTAGAACTGGTAGTAGGTCTAAATGAATTTGGATTGGAAGTATAGCAAAGGATATGGTTTTACAACTAAGAATGGTCATTCAAACTGAATGGAAGAAAATGACTGAAACATGGGAATGGGAGAAAACACATGTACCTCTTGCTCTTTATTAGTTGTCAAGTAGTACATAGTTATTATTGAACATTGTCTTATGGACAGCAATTAACAACATATGGTAGTGCTCAAGGTTGTAAAAGGCGCTAGGCGGACGACCATCTATGGCCTAGCGCCTAGGCCGCCTAGGCAGCCTTCTAGTATTAGATGGTCCCGCATATAAAAAAACTAGGAATTAAAAATATGCTTAAGTGAAAATTATACCCCAAATTCAAAATCTCTCATAACAACTAAACATAGTCAAATTCATAGTACAAGACTATAAGTTCAAACATAATTCAAATAGTTAACACTAACAAAATATAGTAATAATACTAGTAGTGCTCCAGCACCAAGCTAGGCTGGTTATGGCCAATAACAATACCCGTATGTTGATGCTTATGGCATGGTGGGTATCCTCCGCCACCTGTGTATTCCAGTGAAGTGAGTGATGCACCAATAGTTTCTGGTGGAGTAACCAAAAATTCTCCCCAGAGATGATAATGATAAGCCCTTCCATGTCATAGTTTTGCCTTGTGTGTTTTCTTTGGATCGTAGGGAGCACTATATTTTAGTCGTTGGTTCAAACTTTAATTGATTAAATGCTACTTCTTAGTCTCTGTATTTCATTTATATCTTTAATTCTTGTTGAATCAACAAACTAATGTTATGTTAGAAAGGAACAAAATATGTTGTATGTTTCTGCTATATACCCTACTCAGTGCTTCTGATATGGGTATGATATGATATGTGTCCCTGCATGTACGGATACACAGGTTGTGGTCCATAGTTTTTCTGATATGGGTATGTTATGATGTGTCCTATATGCAGATGTTAATAATGGCTTGGCTCAAATGACGAGGGTAGATCAACAAGTCACTGCGTATTTAATAATCTACTACTTTGTATTTTGCATGTTAAGTTATCCACTTCTCTCGATGTATACTTGTTGCATTTTTTTGTGAAGCATGTTTTGAAGTTTTTCTATGAAGCTGGTAAATGTTGGAGTATATTGTTAGCAATTGATGCTATCTAATTTAGCTTTGAATAAGTTTGACTGGATCCTCTAGCTTCAGAGGATAATGTATGTGAATTGAATAATCATGAACAAGCCAATGTGGTTGGTTTCTCTCTTTCTTAAGTATGCAAGTTATGTAGTAATGCTTTTCTCATTTGCCCATAGAATAGTAAAATATCTTCTCACTAATATATTTTATTGATATGTTACTTATATACATAATCTGTCTATTGTAAGGTAGTTGCGGGAATTACTTAACAACTTGTGACTTGTGAGATTCCCAACTGTTCTACAGATGACTAATGTTATATTTGAAAAATGTCCCATAGAAATAGGACAAACATTTTGCTTTCCTGAAGTTACTCAGTCCATATCTCCTTGTAGTAGCTGCAAGTAGACAACATTTAACAAGTCGCTTTCCTACTAGTTAGAACATTTTCTCTTTAACATCTGGTTCGATCTGTTTTGATATATAGGGTTCCTTCCACATTCAAAATGAGCAAATCAATATTATATTACATTCATTGATGATTGTACCAGTTCACACGGATTTACTTATTATCTTATATTTAAAGTATTCTCGAAATAGTTAAGAGTTTGCAAAAAAAGAAGTTTAAACACAGTTTTTTTGCAAAATCAAAATCTCGCTCGAATTAAGGAAAAATCACATCTCATAAGTTGAAGAGAGTCTCTCAATTACGAAGGAACTCGGTAATGCATGTTAGTAAAATAATATGGCTAGAGAGACCTCACAAACATATTATCAAAACTACTAGATCTCTTCACTCTGTCTTTGATGTCCAGTTATGTAAATCATTTTCTCTATGGGACAATTTCTCTTCTGTTTGTCGTATCCTAGCTATAAATTGTTGATCTTTTCACCAAAGTCCTCACAAAGCCCACAAAATATAAAAATCATTTCTACTTGGCAAACTTTCGTTGGAACATATTGTGAGATTTAAAGGGTGTTAAGAATAGTGGCATACCATTGTATAGTGTTTCTTGTGTTTCTTCTCTTTTAGTTCCGCATCGCTTACAGCAACTAGCCTACCATATAACTCTCCTTGTATATAGCTAGCTGGAGCCTAATGGAAACTACCCCCTTGTCTCGGGATTTTTAAAATCTACCCTCTTTTGTATTGTAAGTTTGCAACACTTCTCCAACCTCAATTCACATTAGTGATATTGATAAGGAAACCTTACATGTATGAATTTCTATAACTTCACTCAAATATAGTTTATTCTTACAATTTTGAAGGTATCATCCAAGAATAATATCTGCGTAGAATTATGGATCAGTTTACTCCAGAGTCAAAAGTAAATGGCCATTTGGTAAATTTTAGGCAAATACTTCAAACTACCATATACACGGTGCATATGCTGATATATGCTCCCTCAAATTAAGTCATAAATAATTCTTAAACAGAATAAATCTTAGCATGTTATTGTCCTCTTCAAAACATGCTAATGAAATATTAACATAACATTTGCTTATGACCTGCTTGATTGCACTTGTATCAGTATCTCCATTCTGAAGACCCTTAAGATGAAGAAGTGTCGGTGAATATCCATCAACAACATCCTTCAGTGGACTCCAATGAATTGGATCCTGTATGTCATTCTGATATTTAAGGATGCAGAAAATGAACAGAACTTGGAACAAACATTTCAAGAAAACTTTTATAGTTTTACAACTAAGAATGGTCATTCAAACTGAATGGAAGAAAATGACTGAAACATGGGAATGAGAGAAAGCACATGTACCTCTACCTCTTGCTCTTTATTAGTTGTCAAGTAGTACATAGTTATTATTGAACATTGTCTTATGGACAGCAATTAACAGCATATGGTAGTGCTCAAGGTTGTAAAAGACACTAGGCGTTAGGGGACGGCCACCTACGGCCTAGCGCCTAGGCCGCCTAGGTGGCCTTCTAATATTAGATGGTCCCGCATATAAAAAAACTAGGAATTAAAAATATGCTTAAGTGGAAATTATATCCCAAATTCAAAATGTCTCATAACAACTAAACATAGTCAAATTCATAGTACAAGACTATAAGTTCAAACATAATTCAAATAGTTAACACTAACAAAATATAGTAATAACACTAGTAGTGCTCCAGCACCAAGCTAGGCTGGTTATGGCCAATAACAACAGCCGTAAGTTGATGCTTATGGCAGTGGTGGGTATCCTCCGCCACCTGTGTATTCCAATGAAGTGAGTGATGCACCAACAGTTCCTGGTGGAGTAACCAAAAATTCTCCCCAGAGATGATAATGATAAGCCCTTCCAAGTCATAGTTTTGCCTCGTGTGTTTTCTTTGGATCATAGGGAGCACTATATTTTAGTCGTTGGTTCAAACTTTAATTGATTAAATGCTACTTCTTAGTCTCTGTATTTTATTTATATCTTTAATTCTTGTTGAATCAACAAACTAATGTTGTGTCAGAAGGGAACAAAATATGTTGTATGTTTCTGCTATATACCCTACTCAGTGCTTCTGATATGGGTATGATATGACATGTGTCCCTGCATGTACGGATACACAGGTTGTGGTCCGCGGTTTTTCTGATATGGGTATGTTATGATGTGTCCTATATGCAGATGTTAATAATGGCTTGGCTCAAATGACGCGGTTTTTCTGGTATTGTTTCTGTTTTCAAAAATTTTCTGTGTCTGCGTGGATTGTGTTTGGTGTTTGGTTCGTGCGTTGTATTGCTTGGTTCTCTCGCAGGTACTCTCTAGTTTGGGGAAAGGTTTCCGCGCTTCTTTTCCAACAATAGTGCCATCTAATAAGAACAAGGATTGAGTGATATGATTCATATAGCTGTATCGAAAGGGACAAGGTATCACCTGATACTTGATTTATATCAGTTTGTATGTAGCAAGTTTGATCAACAAATTTGTCACGTTCTTCATAGTTTTGTGGAAATTGAAAGCTTGTGTTCCAAAGAAGCTTCAAATAAATTGAAAAGAAAGAAAATTCTGTATATGCCACATGTCAATATATAACCTGAGATTAACATATTGCAACAGGATTGATATATTGCTTCATTCGTTAATACATACGTGTTGTTTTCACAAATACATACCTGAGATTGAAATATTGCAACTAGATATCGTATTTCAGTTTTTGCTTAGAAATACATATAACTTTTGCTTAGAAATACCTGGATATTGCTTCATTGGACAATAACGTAACTTTCATCAGTGAACAAAGAAGTGAAAGGGACAAGGAGAGGGCGCAGGCCCTTTTGTGACTAGAAAGAAATATTAGTTATACCACTTTTTAGCGCAAATCTTTATAGACATCTAAAATCAGTAATCTTTTTCCCCTTTGATATTAATGGTATAACTGAAGATGGTGTTTCTTTCAACAGAAAAATGTTCAGTGGTGTGATCCTGCAAATATCGGCTTTTGTGTGATGGCTGAAGAAAAACTGGACTCTCCATAAACAACAATGGTGAGCTTAGTCTGAAGATTACTTGGTATATTAATATTACTTTGTACAGTGATATATATATATATATATATATATATATATATATATATATATATATATATATATATATATATATATATATATATATATATATATATATATGCTAGACTATAGGACTTATAAATGTATCATGTCTTAGCCTGTTGACATTTTGGTGTTCATTATTAATATGGATGTTCTGATTGGACCATGTTACAGAAGGTTACCTGAACAGGCCCATAGTGAACTTGAGATAGCAACACAACAGGATATGAAAATAATTGAACTACGGTTTGAGAAGCTCTTTAAGTTTGATGCAGGAACAACTCATTCGATAACTACATTGCTAAT
The DNA here is from genome assembly GCA_029216955.1 of Iris pallida. Classification (NCBI taxonomy): domain Eukaryota; kingdom Viridiplantae; phylum Streptophyta; class Magnoliopsida; order Asparagales; family Iridaceae; genus Iris; species Iris pallida. The sequence goes on from JANAVB010025198.1 coordinate 15,776,004, forward strand.
CATCAATCATTCAGATAAAACTAAAGGTATTTAGCAGAACATATACTATTATTGAAACTATAACAAGCTTCATAGTTATCTTGATCTCGTTCTGACTCAGTTTGTCCTTTCTTAGTAACATGAAAAGAATTTTGATAATATTACTGGAGAACACTATTACTATAGTCTATTAACAATTTTTGTATTATATCCAGATTGTTTGAACCTGTGGCCCTTGAGAAATAGTTAAAACATGGATGTGATTAATTTGATTTAGGACATGAAGTATGTAGTCAAGGCAAAACGGTACTACAAAAAATGACTTCCAATTGCTTCCATTCTTCAGAAATAGATCTTTCTTGGAGACAAATGGAATCATTTAAGGATTTACTTTATTCATGACTGTAGATTAGCCGACCAATTAACATGTTATTTGACAGTTTTAGTCCGTTATTTTTATTCGACAGACAATATTCGTCGTTTTATTCAACTATAAAACGACAGTCCAAAAATGTTGTTTAAATTTTGGGACGTGCTATTTTCGACGGACGTTCTGACGGATCAAAACTGTCGTTAAATATGATCTACGACAGTTTTGGTCTGACAAAAAATGTCTGTTTTGGCGTAGTGCGTGCTCTACCCATATTATTGAAGTTGTGGGACACGTGTCATCATACATAGAGATCACAACTCTATATGAGACATGTGTCATCACACGTAACGGTTGATTTTCAATCGTGGGTGGCAGTTACTTGCGTAAAGACCCAATTATGTTGCTTTTTACGCACAGAGGGTCTAGTCTATAAATAGACTTATTTTTAACAGAAGAAAACATCAAGAGAGATACAGAGAAGGAGATTCTGAGAAAACTCATACTTTCAGAGTGATATTTCCCAGAAGCATTTTTTTAACTTTTTCTCAAGAACAGGGTGAAGCAAAGCAGGAAAGCATTCGACTGTGCCATCAGTGCCGTTGTGTCGATACCTTTCTGGTGACTTAGTTCTTCCGATTGTTCATTTTCCTCAAGCAGTTCTTTTCATCATCATTGTGTGGTCCAAGGAACAAAGTAATCGCTCTCAGATCAGACTTCCATAGCAATACTTTCTAGAAACAACTTGTACTTTTGTACTTTTTCTCGTTTTCTTTCAGAAAGCCAATTTTAGACATTTTGTTAAGTGAAACAAAATGGTGACTCTGCTGGGGACGACTTTCTCTTCCGACGAGAAAGCAATTGCTCAATATGATGATGTGTTGATCGGATCGACAAAGAAGACTCTGGTTGTTCAATTCGACCAGACTGTTTACGAAGAAATGCTCCGAACTGGGGGTAGTACTCGCTGCTCCAATTGCCAAAAATGATGAAAGGTGCAAAAAGTTTGGATTCCTAAGTCCAAAGCATCCTCTGATCTCCCTGCTGTCTCTAAAGGCAAGGGAATTCTTTCCACTCCTGTTGTTGGGACTCCCGTCTGTGACGAGGCAGTCCCTACTTCAGTGTTGTGCCTCGGGCGTAAAAATCAGTCTCCCGTCTGTGACGTAGTACACACCCAAGTCTTGTGCTCTGTGCGTAAAAATCAGTCTCCCGTCTGTGACGTGGTAGACACTCAAGTCTTGCGCTCTACGCGTAAGGGCAAATCTCTCGTCTGTGACGTGGCAGATGTTCCTATTTTGTGCTCTACGCGTAAAGGTAAATCTCCTGTCGGTGACATGATAGATAAAGTTCACAATGATTCTTTTGCATCTAAAGTAAATTTGCCTACACGCATGCAGCGTAAAAACAAGAATTCTATTGTTGGTAAAACTTCAATTTTTTACCAACAACCTTCTTATACTGCTTTACGCAAAGTACCAAAGATTACGCGTAATGCTGATGGAGTTCTTTGTCACAAAAATCTCAGGATTTACGCACACAACTCCAGGCGCGTAAAAATATACAGTTTGGTTCTGGTAATGAAGTCAATAATCTTCTTTATACGCAAGGGACTAAACGTTTCTCTGTCCCAAATATAATAAAGAAAACGACTCCTTCCACTCCTTCTGATTTACGCGAGTTACTTGTACAAAAGCGTAAAAACAGAAAATCTCCTGTGATACTCCCCCAAGAAAAACATCATTGTGAGTGTCACCAAATTGTAATCAAATGTTGCTGTTCGGCTTCTAAACGGTCAATTTTTGACCGATTATGTTACAATGTGCTTCAGCAATAAATTGATGACTAAGAACATGAGTTGTCCTATGCATCAGTCAATATGGCATCTCATATCAATAGAGGACGATGTCCAAGATACAATTCATCCCGGACTCCAAGCCAACAATAGTTCAACTGACTCCTTGACACTTTTGAAGGGGTATATCAGCATACTCGGTCAAGAAGTCAAAGATCGTTACAATCTTCAGATTCAGAAGCTGGGGGTACCTAGTCTTTGGAGTCAGAAACTGATAGCGTTAATTCATACCTCCATACCAATCCCTCTGTATGTTCAAGGGAGGTTGAATCTTATGTTATCGGAGAAGAACCAGATACGTCTACTTCAAATACAGAGCAACATCTCTCAGCAGTGGAACAATCGCTGAAGGACATGTTTGCCATGATGTAAAATATGCATCAAATAATAATGACTCAGCAAACTATTCAGCCGGCAGTGGTAACACCGGTACAGGTAGCAGCGCAAACTCAAGATAGTCAAGGGGTTGACATACCTTTGAATAATCTTAGTCAAGAGCCTGCTATCAATCAAAACTCTGCATCTCCGGATCCTCTCATTCCAGAAGATGTACCACCTTCGGTGGGGGTTACGGTACATCCAGCCACTATTCAGTCAAATGTGCTTCCTCAAACTAGTAAAGCTATTCAAGCAGTGCGTGAGTTAAAAGCAGACTTTGAGGTTCTTAAGCACAAAGATCAGCTCCAGAGGTTTGGGATCAAGCAACCTTATCCTTCCCATTGGAATGATGTACCTTTTCCTTCAAAATTCAAGCCACAATCTATGGTATTATTTGATGGGAAGGCTTCTCTAAGTCAATATATCAATTATTTTGATATTATGACTGTGCACCTGCAAAAGAATGATGCTCTTCTCACCCGAGTTTTTATTGGGTGTTTGACAGGCACTGCATACGACTGGTATCGCAGTCTGCCCGATAATTGCATATGGTCTTTTGACGAATTCAAAGCAATGTTTCTCTCTCGTTTCTATGAAGGAGGCATGGACATGAATATGTCCTCCTTAATAGAGATTAAACATAAAGAGAAAGAAGATACTCGGACGTTTATTGAACATTTCCGAAATGCTACTTTGAAGATGCCTCCTGGTATGCCAGATTTAGCATTAATTGATACATGCAAAATGAATCTACGACCAACCATTACTGTCTTTACAGGCTCTCAATTCACAGATTGGGCCTCGTTTATTATAGCAGCAGTTTCAGCCGAGACCAATGGTAGATTGGCTCGTGAACATGGGATGATCTTTACCTCAGAAGACAAAGGAAAGAAAGCTTCTTCAGGTAACAATTCTGGCAATCGCAATGGGAAAGGAAAGGAAACCCTAGTGGTGAATCTTTCAAAACCCAAAATGACGTCAAATAATTCGGAGTCTTCCAAACCAAAAGAAGAGTACTCTTTTGATGACAGTGATATCTCGTAAAGAGTGGTAAACTCCAGATTCCAGAGCCAAAACGACCTAATGAGGTGAATCTAACTGATAATCCCAAGTATTATATCTATCATAGATACATAAATTATCCTACCAAGGCTTGCTATGTTTTAAAGAAGAAAATCCAAGAGTTAATAAATGCTAATGCCATCGCTTTAACCAATGATGAGCATACAGTCACAACTAATATGATTTCTCTTCAATTTGGAGGTTTTCCTCCACAGCAAGTTCCAGATGGGATTGTCCCAATTCCAAAGGCGACAATGAAGATTGTGAATCTTCCGCCAACTAGAGAGCAAAGTAAAGGATTATTGGCTCTCACATTAAAAAATGGTAAAATCATGTGGGTACACCCTGACTTAGTACCTGAAATGGAGGATGAAAGTAAAACTTCAAAATCCAAGAATGGTCGAAAAGTCAAAAGCTGCAATATGATTTCTCATGTTGTTACTCCAGATCATGATGATTTAGATCATCTTTGGGACGACATTCCTTTGGAGGATAGACTTAGGGGTCTGAATATATGCCCTCCGAGTTTGGCTCCTCCTACCAAACTCAAACTTACTCATCGACAATGGTTAGCAATGAATAGTGTCCTTTTATACAGGGTACAACAAGTTTTTGCTGCTTATGAGAAAGCTCCTGTAGGGATTTTTTCTCCTATCTCGAAAGCCCCTACTCCTGTGGCTACAGAGGTCTCTGTTCCTTCTTCCTCTGTTGGATCATTTGTTGAGAGTCCGCTACCCACTCACATGTACAGTCAATAATCAGTCCATCTCATGAAAAAGATGGGCTATGACTTTCAAAAGGCGGAAGGCTTGAACTATGATAAAGGAATGCGAATTCCTTTGCAAATTCAAGGTCAAAAATCTACCATTGGATTGGGATTTGAGGTTCCTCATAAAAATCCTCAAAAGAAGAAGACTAAGGAAAAGAAGACTAAATCCTGTAATATGGTACTTCATTCTCCTGAGTCTGAAAAAGAAACTTTTGCTGGTACGAGATCTGGTAAAGAGTACCACAGATTATGAGAGAACTCCAAAAGAAGCAGATGACGTCACTGAAACACTACCAACTCAGTCATCTTCTATTCCTGTTGAGACAAGACCTTCTAAACCATCAGCGACTAAAAAAAGGAAACAGAAAGCAGTACGCTTTGACGTCCCATTGAAGTCTGCTTCAAATCAAGGAGTAGTGATAAAACCCTACAAGTTCGATATTCTAGCCCAATTAGCTAATACTCCGGCTAGACTTTCTATCTTTGAGTTGCTTCATCTTTCTAAAGAAAGTCGAGAAACTTTGAACGAAGCTTTGCTACAGGCAGATTCATGCTTAGCTCAACTCAAAAGTCCTGACAATATACCAGTGTCGTGTCCCCAATGTCATAGTGTGATGGAATCAATTCCTAACATTACCAACACACAAGAAGATATGCTGTTGAAACATAATAGACACGATAGTCCTCTGTGTTATACAGGGTATATTGACTCTACTAAAATTGACAGGATTTATATTGATCCTGGGTCTTCTATTAGCATTATTCTTCAGAGTATGCTATGACCCTTGAGGATTCCTACTAGTGATTTGACTTACACTAGTACAACAATAGTTGGTTTCAACTCTGGAAAGAGTGTAATGCCCATGTTCGGAATACGTATTTGAATTAAGCTTGCATGTATTTTGGACTTATATTTTCTTTTCTCGGAGTTTGGCCTGTAATTATATTTTGACTCGACTTGCAAATTTTGGGTTTTCTCGTAAAATGGATTTTGACATGGCTTGGTTTTATTTTGTGGAGTAGGATTGGTTTGGTTTGGTTTAATATGCTTGGAACACCTTAGCCTATGCTCAACCCTCATTTCCACCACAACCCACCCTCATTTAATTCCACCTAACTTTTCTCTCTCCTCTTTACTTTCATTTATTTTTTCTCCATCTTCTTCTTCCTTCCTCCACACAACACCAACACCATAAGCAAGTACACCTTGCCACCACATAAGGACCCAATTTTATTTGTCCATTAGCTAGATTAGGCTATGGTGAACAACATTAGAACTTGGCATTTTGTGATTTGGAGTCTCCATTGTTCTAGATCTAAGTTTTAATTATTTTCAGATTTTCTTGGTTTTGATCTATTAAACTTTGATTTTTGCTTGTTTTGATGCTTCCATGTGGAAGAGAATTCAATTTTACACAAGTTAGAACTTTGAAAATCTAGATTTGGTTTTGATTTGGTCAAGTTAGGGGATTTGAAATTTTTGGTGTTCTTGAGCTTCTTCTCGGCCTGGAGAAGAAGACTTCAGCTTGCGCTCTTTAGCGCAAGGCTGAATCGTGCATCCTCCCCTTGGCCTGCGCTCTTTAGCGCAGGGCTGACCCGCGCTCGGCCCCTCGGGCTGTACTGCGCACCCTTCGGCCAGCGCATTGTGCTGAGCTGAACCGCGCTCGCTCCTAGGCGCACTTGACTCCTGCGCCATCCATCCCCAGGCGCACTTGACTCCTGCGCCATCCATCTTCAGGCGCACTTGACTCCTGCACCATCCATCCCCAGGCACACTTGACTCCTGCGCCATCCATCCCCTGGCGTACTGGACCCCAGCGCCAACCACCCCTGTACAACCTGGCCCTAGCGCAGTCCATTTCCTTGCGCAATCTGATCCCCTGCGCAATCTACTTGTCTATGATGATTTGGTTTTATTTCTTAGACTTAACTTCTCTTTTGTGGATTAGAGTTTTGGGACCTTGTTCCACACAACATGACTGTCTTGGCCCAATACGACCTGGCACGATTTTCAATGTTTGCTATGACTAGTATGATTTTTGTGATTTCTGTGAAATATAATTTTAGCACTTTCTGATCTCCTTGATAGTGACCCGATAGGGTGCACCCTTGACTTTTAACCTGTACTTCATGATTAATCTTGACTTGTAACCTGATAACTTGATAGTGGCTCGTGGCGGTGTACTCCTGACTTGTAACTTGTAACTTGTGACTTGTAACTTGTGACTTGTAACTTGTACACCTATAACTTGTAACTTGACTTGACTTGATGCTGTTGCGATGACTAACTTGACCTGTATAATCAACTCTGACTCCGTGGTTGTTTATTCTTGCTGCTTTGTGCAATCCACTTATTTTGCCTTGCATCATGTTTAGGACGTGACTCCCTGGTTACCACGGTCAGGGATTCATACTAAATCTAGCTAGGGTAATGACTAGATTGATCAAATAGTTCATGGAGGATTTCTCAGTTACCTATTGCCCCTTTGGTCCCGGCCTTATATACATATACATGGGATTTGTTGCTATCCGTCGAGATGAGCGCACTTCCAGCCCGCCGTCGAGTGTGGTACCTTAGGACACATGTATCTTACTACAGTGTGTCTGCTATATCATGCTATCTTTTTCTTTTCTTGTTGGGATCACTCAGGTAGTAACAAACAGGTAACCGGACTTGGAATTTCTCATTTCAATCTTGTTAGTAATTAGGCTTGTGATAACCCTAGTTAGTTAAGTAGTAAGCCATAGTAATTGCTTGGCCGTTTGTGAATGGATGATGTCTAGCCTGGTCCAAGTCTCGTCTAAGTCCCTGTACCTGGTAGTCCTGTACATGATTGTTTTACTTATCTTTAACAATAAATGGATAGAGACAAGTGCTATTCAGGCGAAGGGTTACAACCCCGGTCCTTGTTTGGTTCACGGGTTGTAACCTGGCTCCCGAAATGGTTCCACGTCCCTAGTCGTTTATTGTCCTGTTGTACTCTTTATTTCTTGTACTTTCTCCTATTTCTTATGTTCTGATATGCTGGCTTTTGTTCTTATTTCGTGGCCTCCTTTGTGGCACTTGCTCTTTCTGGGATCTGACCCAGCTGGTTTTGTATGGCCAGATACCGGAGCAACTCCAGGGGATCTACCGGTTTTCCAGCTCGATGGTGAACACCAGGCGTAACCAGGGCAACGAGTGGGTTTATTTTGCTTTCCCACTCTATTGTAAAATTATTCTTTTGAGGCGTTTAGCCGCCGAGCAAGTGTTAGCTCGTGTACATTTTACTTACTGTCTGCCTACGGGCTGTAACATGATTGGCAACCTAGGGTTGATCATGTATGACTAAACTCTTGCTAGTCCTCACATTTTGTAACGACTAGCTTCATGATCGGCTGAATATGTAATGTTTGGGACGCCTTACTATTGTATATTTGGTGATCTTACATCTTGTAACATTTACTTACTTGGGATTGAGACACTAGGCTTGTTATTGACCATAAGAGACTGATGGCTTGTAGATAAACCCTCATATTTCTAGACAGCCGTGACCGTATGGTGAGATGGATTCCATTTCATCATACGTAGCTGGCTATGTCCGCCCCCGCTCTCCAGTATTCTGGTTCTGGGGCGTGACAAAGAGTAAACCATTGGGGAAGATTCGTCTGAAGATTCAAATGGGTGATCTTCGAACTATGGCGACATTTTATGTTATCAACTCAGATGTATCTTACAACATCCTCCTTGGAAGACCATGGATACATGAGCATAACATTGTGCCTTCAACTCTCCACCATTGCTTTAAGTATGTGGATTCTCAAGGGATTGTGAAGACTGAATTCACAGATATCAATCCTTTTAAGGGTGTTGAAGCCTATTTCTCTGATTCAATACTCTACAAACATGAGCATGTGAAGGAGATATCGGATATGGCCGAAGATCGATCACCTCCAGAAGATCAATCGCCTTCAGAGGACCAATCGCTTTTGGAAGATCAACCTTTGAAGATTAAAGTCAAGAGTCGAATCCAACCCCAACCTGTCAATGACGAACCTTTGATGATTAAGGTTAAAGGAAGAATTCGAGCTTCTTCTGAGGAATCTGTGAGAATTCCAGTCAAGAGCCAAGTTCAACCTCTCATAATTAAGGTCAAAGGACGTACTTCTCGTGTAACTGATCCAGAACCATTGGTTATCAACCTTGGCAAGACTACGCTGAAGACGGATGACGGTCCGTTAATGATCGATCCAAAGCGTAATAGTCAATCTGTAAATGATGTAAATATTGATCACTCTGTACTTTCTCATATTAATGAAGATTTCCTTTTGGAGTATATGGCTATCAAATTTATTGAAAGAATGACTTTATTTGCTGATAATCAAAGTCATCAACATAAAAATGACATAAATACAGAGGAAACCTTATATATTAATCATAAGGAAATTTTTTTTCCTCCTTATGTCGATGTTGGACCCTATGCTCAAAGGTTCCTAACATCTTCTCCTTATCTTCTACTTGTAGCCTCATCATCACAAGATTGTATAACTTATAGACGTCACGAAGAATCTTATTTTGTGATCCCGTCTAATAAGAAAAACAAGCGCCAAATTGTATTTGGCTTGGCTAGAAATATCCCTCTTATTCAGACAGATGATCTCATAGAGAAAGATAAAAGAAAAATTAGAATTGACAAATATAGTCAACAATCTCTTAAGATTATCAAAAATATGGGATATGATTTAAAAACTATGCTAGGTCTCAATCAAGGTAAAGGGAGACGATTACCGTTATGTGGCGATCCGTTTTATCAACGAACTCGTCATGGTTTGGGATATGATCCATCCCACATATTTAATGAAGATATGGAAGAAGAATTTTCTTCCAGTTCTTCACAATCCTCAGATTTTGAAAGAGTCCAGTATGTTGAATCTGAGTGCGTCTTTTCAGTCAATATAGTTCAAACCGATCCATTTTATCAACAAACTCGTCATGGTTTGGGATCTGATACATCCCACATGTTTAATAAAGATATGAAAGAAGAATTTTCTTCCAGTTCTTTACAATCCTCAGATTCTGAAGGAAGCCAGTATGTTGAATCTGAGTGTGTCTTTTCAGTCAATATGGTTCAAACTAATGGTGAATCTGAGCTATTTGAAAATGATCCTTGGGCCTAAAAAATGGATACCCAGTGGGAACTTCGATTTGAATAACGACAGCCACCCACAGAAGATGAAATCATTCAGATTGATGTTGGAGATGAAACTACGTCTAAGCCGATATTCATCAGTAAAAACCTTTCTGAAGATGAAAAAGAAGAGTTGATAAAGCTGATTAAAGAATATATTGATATCTTTACATGGAGTTATGAGGATATGCCGGGTCTGGATCCTAAAATAGCTACTCATAAACTCAATATTCTTCCTAATGCCAAACCTGTAAAACAACAACAGCGACGTTTTCGACCAGATATGATGGATGTAATTGAAGCAGAAGTCAAAAAGCTGATCACATGTGGATTTGTTCGTGAAGAACAACACCCAGACTGGGTTGCCAATATTGTTCCTGTAATGAAGAAGAATGGAAAAGTCCGAGTTTGCATAGATTTTTGAGATCTTAATACAGCTTGTCCAAAAGACGAATTTCTACTTCCGATTACCGATGTCATGATAGCCAATACATGTAGTTTTGAACGCATGTCTTTCATGGACGAATTTTCAGGATACAATCAAATTAAGATGCATCCAGGAGATGAAAAGCATACTGCTTTTCGTACACCCCTTGGAGTTTATTGCTATACAGTTATGCCTTTTGGTCTAAAAAATGCCGGTGCTACTTATCAAAGGGCCATGAGCAATATTTTTCAAGAACATCTACGAATAAACAGTTGAATGTTATGTGGATGACATAGCTGTCAAAAGTCGGTCAAAAGATGATCACATTCAAGACTTGAAGACAGTATTTGAGTTGATGCGTCGACATCAATTAAAGATGAACCCTACTAAGTCTTTCATAGGGGTTTCCAGTGGCAAGTTTTTGGGATTTGTCATTACTTCTCAAGGTATCCATGTTGATCCTGATAAGGTCAAAGCAATTCTTGAAATGCGTCCTCCACGTAATCTGAAAGAACTCTGTGGCTTTCAAGGTCGCATTGCTTATATCAGGAGATTTATATCCAATCTTTCTGGGAGATGTCAACCTTTCTCTCGTCTATTAAAGAAAGGTGTGTCATTTGTTTAGGATGAAGCATGTCAAAAAGCATTCAATGACATCAAGCAATACCTTACAAATCTACCTGTTCTGGTACCTTCAGTAGTAGGAAGACCATTTTTGCTGTATGTTCGAGCCTTAGATCATTCTCTTGGTACTCTTCTTGTACAGAAAAGTGATGAAGGTCATGAACAGGCAATTTATTATCTTAGCCGAATGATGGTTGGAGCTGAACACAGGTATACTCCTGTGGAGAAAGAATGTCTGGCCTTGGTTTTTGCTGTTCAAAAGACACGACATTATGTGGCAGGACAAACTTTTCATGTCATATCCAGACTAAATCCTATTCGGATATTGATGAGAAAACCAAGTATCCTTAACTCCCGGTTAGCCACTTGGGCAATGTTGCTTACTCCTTATGATATGGTCTATGTACCTCAAAAATCAGTGAAGGGTCAAGCATTAGCTGATTTCTTAGCAGCTCACCCTATACCTGAAACCTCTAAGCTATATGAGGACATTCCAGATGAAGTCGTAGATTGTAACATGACTTTGAGGGATGATATTTGGCAGCTATACTTTGATGGAGCATTACGAGTTGGGCCTAAAGGCAATATTGTCTACGGAGTAGGCATCGTCTTGGTCTCTCCTGATAAAATGGTCATATACCGTGCTTATTCTCTTAATGAACCATGTTCCAATAATATGGCAGAATACAATGCTCTGCTAATTGGTCTTCAAGTAGCAAAATAATTGGACATTAAGTTCCTGGAAGCTTATGGAGACTCTCAACTGATTGTTAATCAGGTCAGAGGGACATATGAAGTCAGAAATCCTGACCTCATTCCCTATCATCAAGTGGTAATCAAATTAGCTCTTTTATTCAAAGGATTCTTTATTGAATTCGTACCATATTCTAAAAATTTGGAAGTTGATGCTCTCGCTAGTCTAGCTGCAGACCTAGCAGTTCCAATTAGAAGACAAAACACCATTACTTTATTGGATGGAGATCTATTCTGTGTCAAGAATAATTTGCATATCGAACAGAGTTATACTACAGAATCAAATTCTCAGCAAAGGGATTAGAGAAGTCCATTTATTGATTATGCGGTTCATGGGATTTTACCTGAAGATCCAAAAGAAGCTACATCAATCAAAAGACGATCATTTCGATTCTACTATGATTCTTCTTTGCATATGTTATATCGTCATTCTTATGACGGACTTTTATTGCGTTGTCTTTCGGAAAATAAAGCCAAACAAACACTTCGTGAAGCTCATGATGGAGTTTGTGGGGCGCATCAACCAGGTCCGAAACTACAGGACCGTATTCGAAGAATGGGTTATTATTGGCCTTCTATGATAGCAGACGCTGTGGATTATGCCAGATGGTATAAAGCATGCCAGATTCATGCTGACTTTATTCACCAACCTTCTAAATTCTTACATCCTACAACAGCTTCTTGGCCTTTCGAAGCTTGGGGCATGGATATTATTGGTCCAATTAATCCTCCTTCTGTAAAAGGGCATCGGTTTATCCTGGCTATAACCGATTACTTTTCTAAATGGGCAGAAGCAGTTCCTCTTGTGGAAGTAAAAACGTCTAATGTGGTTAGCTTCATCAAACATCATATCATTTATTGTTTCGGAGTTCCCCGAAGGATAATCCATGATAATGGACCATAATTTGCCAGTCAGGCATTTTATCGATTTTGTGATAAAAATCGGATCCAGAACATAGCTTCTACGGCTTATAATCCAGCTGCTAATGGTTTAGCAGAAGCTTTCAACAAAACTATTATTAAACTTCTCAAAAAGTTCGTCTCTTCTAATAAACATGATTGGAATGAGAAACTTGGAGAATGTTTATGGGCTTATCGAACAACAGTCCGAACTCCTACTGGTTTTACACCATTCTTACTGGTTTACGCATGCGAGGCTGTTCTTCCATTGGAAATTCAGATCCCGTCTCTTAGAATAGCCATTGCTAATGAGCTAACCTCTAAAAATAATGATCGCTTATGACTCCAAGAACTTGAGGGTCTGGACGAGAAGCGTCTTCAAGCACAACAGCACATCGAGCTATATCAAGCCCGTATATCTCGAGCTTTCAACCGTAAAGTTAAAGAGAGGGTATTCAAAGTCGGTGAGCTAGTCTTAGCTGTCCGAAGACCTATGGTTATGACTTATAAGAGCAAAGGCAAGTTCCAAGCTAAATGGAAAGGTCCTTATGTAGTCGAGACAGTATTCTCTAATGGTGCCTATAAGTTATCGAAACCTAATGGAGATTTGATAATGATGCCAATTAATGGCAAATTCTTGAAGAAATACTATGTTTGAATTTTTTCTTTATTCCCCAGCTACCAAGGTTTGGTTAAGCTGATTATTTGTGCTCCTAAAAAAGAATTTTGATCTTCTGTCTTACCAGCTGATTTTAGAAAGAAAAAGATTTATTATTTATCATGTTCTCAAAACCTCTGAATAGATATTAAGTCTACTTCTTTTCTTATCTATTATGTCCATATGACCTCTGAATATATATTAATCTATTTTCTTTGAGTTATTACAATCGATCATGTTCATATTACCTCTGATAGTATTGTATACTCTAAAAAGAAAACAAGATTCATTATCTATCATGTCCACATTACCTCTGGATAGATATAATCTACTTTGTTGAGTTTAGAAGACTTATCATGTTCATATTACCTCTGATAAGTGTTTTTTTTATCTCATACCTATTATTTAAATTCAAAATAAATGATAGGGTCGTAAAACTAATATTTTATTCACTTCTTAAAATATTACAGAATGGAAAAGACAAAAGAATACAAAATTCTTTATTGATGATATGAAAAGAAGAATAAAAAAATTTCTTTATTTCCTAAGGTGGAGCAGATACATCTTCAAACATTTTCTGCAACTCTGCCAAGCGCCTTTCACGAGAACTCAATACATTTGTGGTAGCTATGGTGCGACGAGCTTCTGGAGTACAGAGATAGAAGAGTTCGACGAAAGTAGCTATCATTTTATCCTTGGCATCATCAAGGGTTTTAATGGTAGCTTCAGCACCAAAAACCTTCTCCTCCAATATTGAGCTCTGCATCAAATGTTGGTCTCGAGCTGCAATCATCTGCTCTCTTTCTGCTTTCAAACGAGCCAACTCTGCCTCAACTTCACGAATTCTATCATTTTGTTGATAGATTCTCATATTTGTAGTTTCATAGGCTTCTCTATGTGTCTCCAGCAGGGGTTTATTTTTATTCAGGAAAGCTCGCTCCTTGGCAACTTTACTGCTGTATTCCTGGAGAGATTCCTTAAAAATAGTCTTCCGAGTGATGTATTCTGCAGATAAAGCATCATACTCGGTTTGGATGAGACTTTCAAGGATTTCACTTGACAGCCTTAGATATTCTTTAATAGGCTGTTCAAGTCCTTCCACCACCTTCTCCAAAGCTGCTACTCTCTCGGCATCATTGAACATAGCAATGTTCCCAATGGTGGGAGTAATTGCAGCCTTCAAGATTTCGTAATTTAGGCCCTTCTTCAGGACCATCTTGATCAAAGCCGCTAGAGTTTTATAAAAAGCTTCTGTATAAATCTCAACTAAAAGATTCATTTCTGCATTAGAGCTTGGTGTGGCAGCGAGCTCTACTAAATCCTTCTTCTGAAGACTGGAAGCAGATGTTGTTGTTGCCATGGTTGTAGGCTGAGAGGAAGTCATAGTTGTCGTTGCTACCAAGGCTAACTGATCCTCAGGAGGTCCAGAAACAATATTTTTAGCATTTGTACGGATTGTATCTCCAGCCGTTTCTGGAGCTGAAACTAATTGAGTTTCGGTGGCAGTGATTGTTGCGGGAGGAATGGTGACTGTTGTGATTGTTTCGGGTTCAGACACTGTCTTCTTAAGAACTTGTGCCGGATTGGTAACAATAACTGAGGATGCTATTACTACGTCTCCGACTTCGGTTGATGGGTTGACAATGTCTTTATCACCTTCGTTGGCTGCAGGCCCTTCAAGTTCTGGGAGTATTTCAGTTGCAGTTGGTTCTTCTGCAACTATTTCTTCATCTGCAGCTGGTTCTTCTGCAGCTAATTCTTCTTCTCTGTCTTCAGCAAGAGAAGGCAATTCTTGCTGAGCCTCTGCTGCATGCTCTTTTTATACCTCCATAGATGGAAAACATTCTTCTTGAGCAGTATCTTCTTTTGAAGAAGAACTCTCTCCATCAGACTCTGTTTCTTCTTCATGGATAGTCTCTTGAGAAGGAGGAGGGGCAACAGGCTTTACTGCAGCGATGACACCTACAAAGATTAAGCAAAATAAGTTAATATACACAATCATAATATATAATTTTGTATAGATTTTTTGTAATTTATATTTACCTGGAGTAGGTGCAGGACGTGCCAAGAGTGAGTCATAATCTTAATCCCGGTCATCATCATCTAACTCAAGGGCCGGTTCATCCGAAGGGATGGGTTCCGGATCATTAGTATGAGTCGTGGCGGTGTCTTCGATAGCTTGCTCCTTTTGTAGCGAAGTGAGATGCATCGAAGTGCTGAGACGTCCAGGAGATAGGAGCCCCATAGTTTCTGTTGCTGCTGATGATTGAGATGTTGAAGACCCTTCCTTCTCCAGGATGAGATGAAGAAGATGCAATGTTTTGAGGCGCTTCAACTGGAATCTCACTTTCCGGAGTAGCAGCCCTCTGCCTGGAAGGCCCTTTAACAGTGACCTTTTTTTTCTTCTCTTTGGGAGCAACCGCTGTGTCGGATTTACGCTTTCTGGAGGTAGAAATTTTGATTTCTCCAGCTGGTGCCTCTCCAACTCCCGTTGGGATCACTTCCAGATATTCATCTGGAACAGCAGCATCATCAGGTACGTCCGAAGGAATTCTAACTGGTTCTTCGACGTTTCCTTCCTTGTTCCATCGGAGACTTCCCTTTATGTTGTAGTCATTTGCGAAGGAACGGATGGAGGCATAGAAACGAGCATACGAATGAAGTATTCATAGCTCAGTTGTGCTTGTGGCAGTTGGCACACGGAATTGAGCACCAGTACATCCAGCGCTGAAATATCTCCATGCCCTTGCACCATCAACTAACTTTCCATAATGGTTGAAGGAGGTAGAGGGATTACCAACGTGAAGTTGCTCATATCCGAATTGACGAGCGAACCGACTGGGCAGATACGGTTCGAAGGCGCAGTTATCATCAGTTCTATACATCAGATGTGATGGTCTGATGCATATCAGCCAATTAAAAATAGGCAAAGGGAGTCCCGTCCTCTTTTCAACTCACACCGAAGCAGTCAGCCGGAACTAGCGGTCGTGTATATAAAAAGTTCCACCCATGAGAGTAGTTTAGTGCTGCTTGGGTATCTGCCACTGATGTTGCAATCCATGAGGCTTCATAGAACTTCTGGAAGAATACCTCCGCTCGATCTTCGGGGCCTAGTGGCAATAAACTGCAGTTGTGGTACAGTAACCAGCCCATTAAATAAGTATAGGGCATCTCCACTCTAGAGAAATCCTTACGGTAGGAAGCATTACTGATTATCTCCTCACCAAATACTCGCAGACCAGCATTTATCCGACACACCATTGCCGGTAATAAGCTGAGTTTGGTCTTGAACACCAAACGTACTGCTGGCCATAGTACGTTCCGATGAATTCTGTCAACCGTACCTGTCCCTGGTACGATCCATCTCCGCAGCCACAGAGAAAGAAAGCCCGCTAGCAAGGCTTCCTTTGAGATCTTCCGACTGCCATGCTTCAGATAGCTCAAAGCTTCAGTCCCCGTAGGGATTTCTCCAGTTTTGGTGGTCAGATACTGATCCGGAGACTTATGTGAGATCATCAGACCATGGATCAGATCCGAAGGAATTATTGAACAAGGGTTGATGGTTTGAGCCTTGTTGTCTTGGAATCTTTCCTTGTCATCCTTGAATATTCTATCCTTATGGTAGAATAGATATGTTGTCCATTTATTGGTGTATGCCAAATACGACCCACTTTCATACATAGTAGTGCAAATCAGATAATGTCACATCAATTCTTGAGATACTTTGACTAAACCAGGATTTATCTTGCTAATCTCTTCTAGTTCCTGGTTGGTGGGAACATATTCTTCATATGGAGCTCCCCCCATTGGTAGTTTAGAGATGAATTGCATCTCATGCAATACAAAATCTATTTCTCCAATTGGGGTTGCAAAAGTCCCTGTTGAGCTGATGTACAACTCCATCAAAGCTAAGAACAGATTATTGTTCATTGGTATGCCGTGACTAGTAGAGGCTACTGCTTCAAACAGCCCAATAGCTCGTAGCTCTGTTTCAAAGTGCTGCATGACCCAGGTACTGAGTTGAATCCAGTTCTTATTATGTGGGGTTATCCATCCTGGAAGCCTAGGGTTAACCTGAGGATATAACCCTGAAACGTTCATAAACCTATTTATGAACATTGGTATCTGCAATGGCTGGATCAGAGCTGAATCCTCGCTTGGTGTGAATCCAGGCTGTAAACCGAAGAAAGGGACAACACCACCGCTAGGAGTGCTGGTATGATAGCCCATCTGGTTGGACCCGTCTCTCTTGAAAATAATCTTGCCTGGTCTACCATGACTGTTAGGAGTCAGGTTCCAGACCATATGCCTTGTGTGGGTGGCATGAACGAACGAAGACAGGGGATAATCCCTTGACATTGACGGAAGGTACATCGCTCTCTCTCCAAATCTAAATATCCAGGACTCATTCTTGGGATTTGTTTGAGATTTGAAGTCAATGGCGTCTCCAAACAAGAAGGCAGGCTTCAAAAATTATTGGCCATCCAGCGATGTCAACAGCTCTCCATTTATCAAAGTCAGCAGCATCCTGTCTCCCTGAGCAGCTATCAGTTGTTGTCTCTCTTCAGAGTACTGTTTATCTGATTGTGGAAACTCAACATGAGACAGATTCTCCAAGTAGTTGGAACCTAAAATACCAGTTGGGGAACCAAAGATTTGAGAGAGAGGATGAATTTGCAGGTTCACAGCAAAAAGAAGATCAACAAAAATCAAAGTTAGTAGAATTTAGAATTAATCTTTATACAAAACTTTACGCAAATGCTTCTACGCAAATGAGTATTTGTGCGTAAGAATTTTTTTTACACAAGAATTATTTTACGCAAAAGAAGATTTGTGCGTAAAGGATTATTGTTGACTAAAAGTTTTCTATGCGTACTTTTCTCTGTTCAAAAGAGTAAAGTTATACGCATGAAAACATATAGTCTTTTGACTTACTTTACGCTGACACGTATGAACGTGGGTGAATTGCTTATTTTTACGCTGGCACATATAGACGTGGGCGTATTTAATGCTTAATATTTTACGCTGACACGTATAGACGTGAGCGTATGTTGTTTTTACGCTGGCACATATAGATGTGGGCGTATTAATGCTTAACATTTTTATGCGGGCACGTATTGACGTGAGCGTATTTTGTTGTTTACATTTTACGCTAGCACGTTTTGACGTGAGCGTATTTTATTGTTTACATTTTTATGCTGGCAGGTATAGACGTGAGCGTATATTGTTTTTATGCTGGCACGTATAAACGTGGGCGTATTTGGTGATTCTTATTCTACGCTGACACGCATAAACGTGGGCGTAAAGTTTAGGGTCGTTTCTTCTTCTTCTCCGACGAACCCATGGCCAAATTAGGTAGGGTTCTACCTATCATGGCCGGAACCACAGCGGGGTTGGTCCTTCGGGTTGCCTCCGATGATGCGACGGCGGTTTCCGTACGCTCACTCCTCGACGAAGCAGCGGCGGGCTTCTTGCCCTTGGCACCGGCGGTGGTCTTTCTCTTGGGGGCCATCGATTTGAACTGAGATTTTGAAGAAGAGAATAAAGAATATAGAGATTGCAAGAATGAGTCAAGATTCTCTCTCTACTCGCAAAGCTCTATTTATAGAGAATTTTGAAATAGGTTCAAATTCCCAAAATTTACGCTGACTGTTGGGTATCCCAAACTTTACGCGGACTGTTGGGTATCCCGAACTTTACGCGAACTATTGAGTATCCCGAATTTTTTACGCTTCTGTTCAAAGTTTTTCAAATCTTAGAAAAATTTGAAAACTTTGAAGGGGGTCTTGTAGAAGCATAAATAAATTCCATAGACCAAGTCAAAGAAGTTGAGAGCTTTACGCAAGTAAAACTGAGTCAGATTCAAGTTTTACGCAGAGATTAAACAGAGTCCAACTTTACGCGAACTACTTTACGCGAGAGCCATCCTCAGCCTTTACGCGAGAGACAGGTTGTCCACGTCGCATTTAATGCACGTGATACTGCTCTAACAGAATGATTTTCTGACAGTACATTACACAGAAGCCAAGAAGATTTTTACACCAAACCCAACACTTGTCGTTTAGCGTGCAGATAGGCTACTTTACGCTCAAGAGACCGCTTCCTTTACGCATGAAAGCTATTTGAGTCTTTACGCTCAAGGCTTTCGTGTGCGTAGAGTTTATTTGAGCTAATTATACGCTCATGGCTACTTTTCAGCCACTTTACGCAGGAAGTCTATTTTGGGTTATTTTATGCCCAGTCTGCTACTTTACGCAGGAAGTCTATTTTGGGTTATTTTTACGCCCAATCTTTTCTGGCTATGTGAGAACGTGGTCTGCATACGTGGCTTTCATGCCACACTTATCGAGGAACGTGTGTACGTGCTCTACCCATATTGTTGTGGGACACGTGTCATCATGCGTAGAGATCACAACTCTATATGAGACACGTGTCATCACACGTAAAGTCTGATTTTCAATCATGGGTGGCAGTTACTTGCGTAGAGACCCAATTATGTTGCTTTTTATGCACAGAGGGTCTAGTCTATAAATAGACTTATTTTTAATAGAAGAAAATATCAAGAGAGATACAGAGAAGGAGATTCTGAGAAATCTCATACTTTCAGAGTGATATTTCCCAGAAGCATTTCTTCAACTTTTTCTCAAGAACAGGGTGAAGCAAAGCAGGAAAGCATTCGAGTGTGCCATCAATGCCGTTGTGTCGATACCTTTCTGGTGACTTAGTTCTTCTGATTGTTCATCTTCCTCAAGCAGTTCTCTTCATCATCATTGTGTGGTCCAAGGAACAAAGTAATCGCTCTCAGATCAGACTTCCATAGCAATACTTTCCAGAAACAACTTGTACTTTTGTACTTTTTCTCGTTTTCTTTCAAAATACCAATTTTAGGCATTTTGTTACGTGAAACAGGGTCCAGCACCAGTGCAGTAGCAGTACCAGCCTCCGAGGCCATTGCCGCCTCAGGTTCAAGCTTTCTAGCAGCAAAGGCCGTAGCAGTATGCCCAGGCCCAAGCTCAGAACCAGAACAGGCAGAGAGGTTTCCAGCAGAGGGGACCAGCACCAAGAGGACAAGGTCAGGCTATGGCTCTGACGGTAGAAGAGGAGTTAGCTTCAGGTGAGGTGGTGGCAGGTACCATTCTCGTCAACTCTTTTCCTGCATCAGTATTATTTGATTCGGAAGCATCACATTCATTCATGTCTGCACGATTCGCAACACTGATAGGACTGGAGCCCGAGTCCTTATCAGTGAGGCTCAATATACTTACTGGTAATGGTCTTGTGGGTGTAGATAGAGTCTTTTCTTCGTGTCGGATCGTAGTTAGCGGTAGAGATTTTTTTGCTAGATTGATGGAATTTTCGATGGCCGACTATAATATGGTCCTAGGAATGGATTGGTTGAGGGACCAGTATCCTAGAATAGATTGCCATATTGAAAAGATTAATTTTAGTATTCCTGGTGAGCCAGAGTTTTCATTTTTTTGAGGCAGAGTAGAACCTTCTCCCCCGGTCATACGGATGGCAGTTGCAGCGGCGGTTCAGTTTCTCAGAGTAGTTAAAGAGTTTTTCGATGTGTTTTCCGAAGAGCTTCCGGGCATGCCCCCAGAGAGAGAGATAGAGTTCACCATTGATTTGCTTCCGGGGACGGCACCAGTATCAGAAAGAGTCTACAGATTGGCACCCTCAGAATTAGAGATCTTGTACAAGATGATTGAAGAACTTAGAACCAAGGGATTCATTCGTGCTAGCGGATCACCTTGGAGATCCCCGATACTTCTTGTGAAAAAGAAGGATGGTACCTCAAGATTATGTGTTGATTATCGTACCTTGAACTCTGTAACAATCAAGAACAGATACTCTCTATCCAGGATAGATGATTTGTTTGATCATCTCAAAGGAGCAGCAGTATTTTTAAAGATTGACTTGCGGTCAGGGTACCATCAGATCAGAGTCAGAGAGCAAGACATCTCGAAGACAGCATTCAGATCTAGATATGGATATTGGGAGTTTCTTGTTATGCCATTTGGAGCGACCAATGTGCCAGCCGTATTCATGGACCTCATGAATCGTATTTTTATGCCTTATTTGGACCAGTTTGTGATAGTATTTATAGATGATATTCTGGTCTATAGCAAGAATGAGGCAGAGCATGAGCAGCATCTTCGTGTAGTTCTTCAGATTCTCAGAGAGCACCAGTTATACGCGAAGTTTAGAAAGTGTGAGTTTTGGCTGGATCGTATCTCGTACCTAGGGCATATCATCACCTGGGGTAGAGTGGAAGTGGACCCCCAGAAGATAGTTGCCATAGAGACGTGGCCAGTACCCAGAACCGTAGCAGAAGTACGGAGTTTCCTAGGATTGGCTAATTTTTACCGACGATTTGTGTCAGACTTTGCTCGGATTTCAGCACCACTGACGCAGTTGACTCACAAGGATATACAGTTTGCTTGGATAGCAGAGTATCAGAGTTCATTTAAGAAGTTGAAGCAAGGATTGATGACGGCACCCATTCTCACGTTTCCAGATGGGATAGAAGGATTTTCAGTCTATTGTGATGCTTCCGGTAAGGGATTGGGATGCGTCTTGATGCAGCATGGTAAGGTAGTAGCTTATGCATCACGTCAGCTTCGTGATCATGAGAGGAATTACCCAACTCACGACTTGGAGTTAGCAGTGGTAGTTTTTGCGCTTAAGTTGTGGAGGCATTATTTTTATGGAGATCGGGTGGAGATTTTCATCGACCGCAAGAGTCTTAAGTATGTGTTTACCCAAAAGGATCTTAACATGCGTCAGAGGAGATGGCTAGAGCTACTTGTGGATTATGACATCAACCTGCAGTATCATCCTGGGAAGGCCAACGTTGTTGCAGATGCATTGAGCATAAGAGCCAGAGTTTATTTTCTAACAGCACAACCAGAGTTGTTAGAAGATCTTCAGAAGATGGGTATTGAAGTTTTTCTTCCTACCAATGTGGTATTGATGGCCAACATACAGGTTCAGTCCAGCATAGTTGAGAGGGTTAAGTTAGCTCAGTCAACAGATTCTAAGCTTCAGCGACTCAGAGCAGAATGTGTAGCAGGACGAAGACCAGAGTTATGTATTCATGAAGATGGTACATTTCGACATGGAAGGCGTCTTTGTGTACCCAGTAGTGATATCAGACAGGAGATCATGACAGAGGCTCACAGTTCACAGTATTCGATTCATCCCGGCGGTACGAAGATGTATCGTGGTATCCGTCAGCATTTCTGGTGGAATGGCATGAAGAGGGAGATAGCCCAGTTCGTCTCTCGTTGTTTGGTTTGTCAGCAAGTTAAAGCCGAACATCAGAGACCAGCTGGACTTCTTCAACCTTTACCGATACCAGAATGAAAATGGGAGCACATTACCATAGATTTTGTAACTGGATTACCTAGATCCACAGTTGGGAGGGATGCTATCTGGGTTATAGTTGACAGACTCACCAAGGTAGCTCATTTTCTTCCTTTCAGGGTTGTTCAGTCAACAGATCAGCTTACAGAGATGTACCTCAGGCAGATAGTCAGATTGTATGGAGTACCAGTCAGTATTGTATCCGACAGAGATTCAAGATTCACATCGCACTTTTGGCGGAGTCTCCAAGGGAGCTTGGGGACTCGTCTTAAGTTCAGTTCAGCTTATTATCTGCAGACAGATGGTCAGTCAGAACGCACAATTCAAACTCTTGAAGATATATTAAGATCATGTAAACTTGACTTCGGTAGTTCGTGGGAAGATCACTTGCACCAAGTGGAGTTCTTGTACAACAACAGTTTCCAGGCCAGTATCCAGATGGCGCCCTTTGAAGCCTTATACGGCAGGAAGTACAGATCTCCTTTAGCTTGGGATGATATAGGTGAGAGGCAAATGCTTGGACCAAAGATGGTAACGCGGACTATTGAGGTGGTCAGACAAGTCAGAGATCATCTTCGAGTTGCACAAGATCGCCAGCGTCATTGGGCCGATTCTCATCGGTGTCCCCTTGAAATTTTTATCGGCGACCATGTATTCCTTAGGATCTCGCCTACCCGTGGCGTCATTCATTTCGGCGTATGGGAAAAGCTTAGTCCTAGGTATATAGGGCCGTTCGACATTCTAGAGTGGGTAGGTGATGTGTCCTATCGTCTCGCTCTTCCGTCGTCGTTACGTGAGGTACATGATGTCTTCCATGTATCCCAATTACGGCGGTATATTTCGGATCCGAGTCATGTCCTTGATCATTCGGAATTGGTTGTGGGTACCAACCTTTCGTATGAGGAGAGACCCGTATCCATATTGGACCGAAGATAGAAGATACTCAAGAACAAGACTATCAAGTTAGTCCGTGTTGCTTGGGGTCATCACTCTTTGGGTGAGTCAACGTGGGAGCGTGAGGATGATATCCGATCGCGATATCCCGACCTGCTTGACTCGTATGGTATAATGTCTTCTTATGCCTTATGCCTTCAACTTCATTGCTTGCATGAATGATTGCTTGATTGATTGCTTAGTTATAACTTGCCTGTGATCAGTATAGCTTATCCCGACACCTCTAGCCTCTTGATTAAAAATTCTGAGGACGGAATTCTCTTAAGGTGGGTAGAGTTGTCACCTCTGTTTTTGTTATACGTATTTTCAGTATACGTATACGGAATTCTGACCCATAATCAGACTTGTCTAGCTTAATCTTGCATGACTTGGTTTATTTTGGTTTATTTTGACTTGGGTTCGGCTTGGGTTGGTTGTTTTGGTTTAGGGTGGTTCATCATGAACCCAACCCCCTACCTACCACCATCTCCATTTAAAGCCCTACCCTTTCTCTCTCTTCATTACTTTCTTAATTTCTCATTTACTCCTTCTTCTTCCTCATAACTCTCTCCACCTACCAAGAGAGAGGCTTTGGCAAGTACGACTTGCTTCATGAAGGAACTCCATTTTTGTTGTTCTATTGTCTTCCTCACGAGATTCTAAGACACTTTAGTACTTAGCATTTTCAATTTCCATGGTTTATTTCTTGTAGATCTAAGTTTGTTACATTTCCGGATTTTTTGGGTTTTGATCTATCAAACTTTTTCATTTTCAAGTTTTGGTTGTTCCATATTGTAGAGAATTTCGTTCTATCCCATTTTTGATCTATGGAAGTCCCATTTTTGGCTTAGATTGAAGGTTTCATGGAGTTTGGAGTTCTGGAGATTCCATACGCCCACGTTTATACGTGCTCGCGTAATATCAAGCTCTACGCCCACGTTTATACGTGCTCGCGTAATATCAAGCTCTATGCCTACATTTATACGTGCTCGCATAATATCAAGCTCTATGCCCACGTTTATTCGTGTCAGCGTGAATCAGTTTTGCGCGTAAAACAAGTCTACCCTGCCTTGGCGTAAAACAAGCTTCACGCGTACTCTTTTATGCGTATTCTATTTTACGCGTATTCCATTTACGCGTACCTCATTCATGCGTACTCTTTTACGCGTACTCCTTCATGCGTACTCTTTTACGCGCGTACTCTTTTACACGTACTCCTTCGCGCGTACTCTTTTTACGCACGTGTGTACTCTTTTACGCATAGTCCTTCGCGCATACTTTTTTACGCATATTCCTTCGTGCGTACTTCCTTTATGCATACTCCTTTGGCATACTCCCCTGCCCGGAGGCTTCTTAGCACTAGCGTATCTTACCCCCTTGCCCGGCGCAGTATGGCCCTGGCATCCATTGCCCTAGATTCACCTTTTTGACATGAACTCGATATAATCATGATATGTCAATATTGTAATGATAATCTGTACATGGCATAATTTTGTGACAACTCATGATAGTGGTGCACCCCTGACAAGTAATCCTGACATGAACTCATGAACACCGTTGCGACGGTTATCTTGACCTGCTAAGTAATCTTGACATGTAACCTTGAACGCTATTGCGATGGCTAAGTTGACATGCTAAGAACATTCTCGTCTTGACACCGTGGGTGATTGCTTTGGACTTCGTCTGTAAAAGCTACTAGTCTAGTCTTATCTTGCATCATGTCTAGGACATGAGTCCCTGGTTACCACGGTCAGGGATTCATACTGAACTTGACTAAGGTTAATGACTAGATTAATCAAGTAGTTCATTCTAAGGGAGATTTTCCCAGTTACAGGCGATCTCGTTATCCCGGCCACACCTGATGGACTTGTAGCCTGCCGTCGAGTAGGGCATATTTCCAGTCCACCGTCATGTAGGACACACTCATAAAACAAGTACAAGGCACATTGTCATGTGTTGCACTCTAAGCCATCTAATAATTTTGGATAACTTTGATAATCAACCTCGCCTGGATAACCTAGATAGCTGCAAGGCCTGTGACCGCTGGAACATCTCATTGCATCTTGCTAGTAATTAGGCTTGTGATAACCCTAGCTAGTTAAAGTATCAAGCCGTACTCTTTGTTTGGTCGTGATTGATGGATGTAGCCCAGTCTAGTCTTGTCCTGATCCTGTATAAAATTGTTACATGACCTGATTGCTTGTGTTTTACTTTATCGATAAATGGTGGAAAACCAAGTTTCGTTCAGATGAAGGATTACAACCCCGGTCCTTGTTTGGTTTAAGGGTTATAACTTGGTTATCTGAATAGTCCCATGGTTATCTTATCGTATATCATCATGATTTTCCATATCTCCAGTATTTTATTATATAATTGTGTTTTTGTGCTAATTGTTCGTTTTAGTTCTTAAGTGAAGCCTCCCTTGTGGCACTTGCTCTTTCTGGGGTCTGACCCAGCTGGTTTTGTATGGCCAGATTTCGGAGTAGGACCCGAGGATCTCCCAGCCTTCCAGCCAGATGGTGAACACTAGGCGCAACCCTGGCAACGAGTGTGTTTTATTTTGCTCTTCCACTCCATTGTAAATTATTCTTTTGAGGCGTTTAGCCGCCGAGCAAGTGTTAGCTCGTTTGCAACTTTACTCACTGTCTGCCTACGGGCTGTAACATGATTGACAAATCCTAGGGTTGATCATGTATGACTTAAACTCTTGCTAGTCTTCGCATTTTGTATGACTAGCTTCATGATCATCTGAATATGTAATGTATGGGACGCCTTACCTTGTATGTCTGATGATCTTCTATCTTGTTACATTTACTTGCTTGCTTGAGATTGAGACACTAGGCTTGTTCTTGACCGTAAGAGACTATTGGCTTGTAGTTAAACCCTCATGTATCTTGACAGTCGTGACCGTATGTCGAGGTAGAATTCACTTTAATATACGTAGCTGGCTGTGTCTGTCCCCCGCTCTCCAGTATTCTGGTTCTGGGGCGTGACATGGTTTAAGTGGTGGCCCATGCAGGTCTTGAAAATTAAGATATGTGAGGGTTTCACGAAATAGATGTCTCAATCAGCACTCGCCTTTGATCTCTACTCATGTCTTCTAATATTTTCGAAATCTTGATCTGATCACATGCTTATATCCTTGATCTATCATCGTCCTTCCTTATTGTTCCCCATGTCATTTCTTCAGCGGCATTGTTTCTGGTCCTACCGATCAGCAAGGCGAAGCACCTCCAGTGAACCAGCAACAACCTGGAGACCAAGCCCAGCACTCAGAGGTAGCCTCCAGAGTCATTCCTATCGGGGGTCAAGAGCCACCCGTTCAGCCAGTCCAGCCTGCAGAACCTGACAATGGAACCCTTGTGGAACTCATCAGGGAATTGCTTGCATCTCAAGATCGTCGAGGTGACGCCCTGCACCAGATAGTGCAAGATGCTATGGGTAGAGTTGGTTACCAAGGGAACAATGCGGCCAACAGCTTCAAGCGTTTGAACCCTCCTTTCTTTGATGGTAGTGAAGACGCTATTACAGCTGATGCGTGGCTCCGGGACATCGAGATTATCTTGGATGCAGCCAAGACTCCAGAAGGAGATAAGGTAGCGGTAGTGCGCCTACAGTTATTGGACTTAGCCCACAGCTGGTGGGCGATGCAAGCAGTTGGATTGGCAATGCCTGTCCCATGGGCAGTATTCAGTGACAAATTTCAGATCAAGTACTTCGATGCTGTAGCTCGGTACGACCTACAGACGAGGTTCACCAATTTGAGGCAGATGAGCAGGACGGTCGATGGATATGTGGCCGAGTTTTCAAGACTGAGTCAGTTTGCTCCCACCTTGGTGGCGACCGAATTTGACCAAGCCCAGCGGTTCCAGCAGGGACTTCACCTAGAGATTGTTCTAGCTGTGGAGCAGTTCGAGCACCAGACATTTGATGCCGTCTTACGAGCAGCGAAGAGGCATGAGTATACTTCTCAGAGGATAGTGGACCGAACCGGAGGTCGAAAGAGGTCCCATGGGCAAATGTCCCATTCATCAACTCCAGCCCCGGCAACTAGGGCTTTGAATATAGGAACTCCGAGGCGGGCAGCCTCAGTCACGCCGGTTCACCATTCAACCCCGACGTACCCTCAGCAGCAAAAGCAGAAGCAATCTTCCGCAATGGGTTACTCTCATTGTGGGAAGCCCGGTCACGTTGTTTCAGAATGTCGCAGAGCACAGGGATTGTGCTTGGCTTGTGGGGCGTCGGATCACATGATAGGGTCCTGTCCGCACAAGGCCAGTTCATCATCATCGAACCTAACCAGTCTATCGGTTAGGGGAAGCTGATGTTATCCTGGGGATAGAGATCATCCAGAAGAAAACTGGAGTGGCATTGTCACAGCCTCTTTACATTGAAAAGATGCTCATACGCTATGGGTATCATGATCTTCCAGGGATCGATACGTCGTATAGGTGTGACAAGAAGCTAAAGCCAAATCCAAGGGAAAGCGTCAGACAGCTGGAGTACTCAAGCATCATCGAAAGTTTGATGTATACGACTACTGCCACAAGGCCTGACATAGATTTTGCCGTAAGGATGCTGAGTCGGTTCACGAGCAATCAAGGGATGGAGCACTGGAAAGCTGTGAAGAGGGTTATGAGATACCTCAAAAGGACTCAGAAGTATACACTGCACAACTGCGAAGATCCAAAGGTAATGAAAGGCTTCAGTGATGCATGCTGGTGCTCAGATGTAGTGAGTGAAAGGTCTACATGAGGATATGTTTTCTCCATGGATGGAGCTGCTATATCATGGAAGTCAAAAAAGCAGACTATGTTGTCACACTTTTCTATGGAATCTGAGTTCTATGTATTGGCGGCTGCTGCGGATGAAGTATAATGGCTTCGGGAGCTCATGTATAATCTTTCTATGGTTGGTGTGCAGATACCGACGGTACCGATATACTACGACAACCAGGCGACTGCAGCGGTGACATCGAACGACCTCTTTAATGGCAAGAAGAGGACTGTGCGCTTAAGGTACATAGAGGTAAATGATCTTATTGAAGGAGAAGTCATTGCCGTAGTTGATATTCAAAATCAGGAGAATCTGGCAGATCCGTTCACCAAAGGTCTCAAGCACCAGCTGGTTGAAGACACAACAGGTAAGATGGGCTTGAAGACACTCTAATATTGTATCTTTGTAATTCTACTATAAAATTTTATGCTATTAGTTCAAAGAGAAATCTACTAGGCATCTAACTTTTAGTTCAAAGAAGGACCATTGACTGGAAGAATATCAAGAGTAGTGGATAATCCTTTGGGATGTTGCGGGGTTATTAACCCAGAACCACTATAGTCTACTGATTGTTCTTTACAAAGAACAAAGTCCCGTGGGAGGATGGCTTGGAAGCCTTAATGAGTTCTTGGGCATCTGGGATGTCTGGCGTGCTTTATAGGAAGCACGGATAGAACAACACTATAAAAGAGCGTAGCACTCTATGCTACAGTGGAGTGACACCATATGAGGTACATAGTAAGGGTAAAGCCTTGACTTCGGGCCAAGTCACAGCGGCGTAGCACCGCACATAGGCAAGAGGGCCTAATGCTGTATAAAAAAGAGTGGTAGGCAGCACTACAAAGAGGCTGGGCCTTATGTTACAGTGGGTGACACCATATGAGGCAGTACCTCGGCTTTGCAAGCCATGTCAAGGTGGCGTAACACCGCAAGGAAGCGAAAGGCTTCAGGCTGGGTAGTTTGGCACTACAAAGAGGCTGGGCCTCATGCTACAAGTGGCATGACACCATATGAGATAGTGTCTCGACTTCGGGCTAGGTCATAGTGGTGTTGCACCGCAAGGAAGCAAAATGCTTCATGCCAAAGACTCTTTAAAAAGAACTCACCTACAGTGTATGAATAGAGATATAGGTCATCTCTTGAGGAAAATCTTGTAGACACACAAGATACATACACCAAAACTAGGCTGGTACAAGGCCTTTAATGTACAGCCAGAAGCGCAGTTGATGTCATTGTGTGAGTGGAAATATTCCAGTTATGGTACAGAATTCAAGGATTAGTCCATTCTTGTATCATGTTGTTATTTAACCCATGCGGAAAGATTCAATTCGTAGCGACATCTATTCTAATGCATGATGGACAGTCACTGTAAGGAATGCTCAACCCATATATAGAGATATATAGGAGATTGTTGGTGTTTTTGCCTATTTCTTGGTGCTTTTGCCTTAGAGACTAGAAAGTTAGTCCCATATTGCCTAGTCCAAATGGATTGTATCTTTATATAAAGTTTTGCTTGTGTTGAGAGAATCACACGAGGTATGGAGAGGCACATGAGTGCCATGTGGGAGAATTTTTCTAGTAGAAAGAATGCTAACCCAACAAAGAAGCAGTAATGCGTTTTGTCATGCTTATGGAATAATCTTCCTATGGAGCTAAGCCCCGAAGGGGCTTAGCGACTCGGACTCGGGCTCAGGTTCAAGGTCGCAAAGTGGCACTTTGTTGGCGCACTTTGCACTTAGTATGTCAGCATCGGTGCATGGTGCCTTGTGCGCAGTTGATGCGCTTGTGCGCTCGTCTTCTGCACGAGTCGCATGCGTAGGTGCACGCACAGGAGCTGCGCAGGAGCCGCGGGGATGCAGCGCAGCTGCGTGCTTGCGGTGCTGCCGCGTTGCTATGCTGCTGTACGGCTGTGCTACTTCGCAGCTACGCGAAGCTACACGCGGGCTGACGGGCTGAGTGGGCTAAGGGGCACAGGCGGTTCTTGATGTGGCTGATTGGAAGATTTGAGCGGTTATGGAAATATTGAGTCAATTAATCAGATCCATCTTTTGTGGGATTTGAATTTAATTCATTCAAATCTTTCCTTTATTCGCTCCTATCTTTTTGCAATCAATTATGGCCAGGATTAGGATTAGGGTTTGGACCTTCCTCTATAAATACTCTCTTCGTGCCTTCATTAAAAACTAACGTTGAAATCAAGAGACGAAGAGAGTTGTGCGGCCATTGCCGTTGGAGTCATTTGGAGTTCTTCGAGTTCGAGAAAAGAGGTGACAACGAGCTTTCCAGAAGTTTTTTCGAACTTGCTGGTTCCTGGGAGCATATCGCAATCGGGCGAATCTTGCTTTGAGCAACGGTGATCTTTATCACCCCAGTAAAACTGATCTTAATCAATCTAGCAGAATTGCAGTGATCTTGATTTCGTCTGCTATGTTGCTTTTATCAATCCAGCAGAATAACGGTGATCTTTATTTCACCTGCTAAGTTACTTTTATCAACTCATGTTCTCGTAGAGATTAAGATTTCCATCTAACGATCTGGTTCGGGAATAACAAATTTAATATGTCTCCATTTACTTTAGTTGTTGGGAAAATTAAGGTGGTCATGTCTTTGAACATTTTCCTCCTTCTATACATATTTTAAAGGATTGTATTAATCTATCTATTATATATCTATACGACTATATAATGCCAAAAGTTAGATTTCACCGTGGAAGTTTTTTTTAAATACCTTACTTATATTTTCTAATTAAAAAGATTACTTGAGATAACTAGGTAATTACGAGAGGTGTCTTTTGGTCTTTCTAAATAGTCTTACATGCATGTATAAAATATCTATACTACTATATAATGCTAAAAGTTACTACAAGCCAATAGTCACTTATGGTCAAGAACAAGCCTAGTGTCTCAATCTCAAGCAAGCAAATAAATATAACAAGATGGTAGATCATCAGACATACAAAGTAAGGTGTCCCATACATTATATATTCAGATGATCATGAAGCTAGTCATACAAAATGAGAAGACTAGCAAGAGTTTAAGTCATACATGATCAACCCTAGGATTTGTCAATCATGTTACATCCCTTAGGTAGACAGAAATGTAAATTTAACATGAGCTAACACTTGCTCGGCGGCTAAACACCTCAAAAGAATAATTTACAATAGAGTGGGTGAGCAAAATAAAACCCACTCGTTGCCAGGGTTGCGCCTAGTGTTCACCATCTGGCTGGAAGGCTGGAAGATCCTCGGGTGCTACTCCGAAATCTGGCCATACAAAACCAACTGGGTCAGACCCTAGAAAGAGCAAGTGCCACAAGGGAGGCTTCACTTAGGAACTAAAAACCAGCATATTAGCACATAAAAACATAATTGATAATGAAAGACATGGGTTAAAGAAATCAGGATGATAAACGATAAGATAACTAAGGAACTATTCCGGTAACCAAGTTACAACCCGTAAACCAGACAAGGACTGGGGTTGTAACCCTTCACTTGAACAGAACTTAGTCCCTGACCAATTATCGATAGGGTAAAGCATAACAGTAAATGCACTGAAGTAACCATGTACTGGCACTGTCTAGACAAGACTAGACTAGACTCCATCCATCAATCACGGCCAAGCAATGAGTACGGCTTGATACTTTAACTAACTAGGGTTATCATAAGTCTAATTACTAACAAGATGCATCGAGACGTTCCAACAGCCACAAGCCCTGCAGTCTTAATCCAGGTTATTCGGTCACAAATTGAGAGAGTTGGATTTGGTGACTTAGAGTTGCAACACATGACAGTGTGCTGGAAATGTGTCCTACTCGACGGCAGGCTACAAGTCCAATTAAAGTGCTCAAATAACGGGACTGTCTGTAGCTGGGAAATCTCTTTATGAACTACTTGATCAATCTAGTCATTATCCTAGTCAGATTCAGTATGAATCCCTGACCGTGGTAACAAGGAATTCATGTCCTAGACATGTTGCAAGACGAGACATGTAGCTTATACAAGCACAAACACCCACGGTATCAAGATAAGAGTTACTTAGCAAGTCAAGATAGCCGTCACAACAGCATATCAAGATTATCATGTTAGGTTTACTTATCAAGAGTGCGCCACGACGATCCACTATCATGTCATGTTACTTGTCAAGAATGCACCACGGCGGATCACTATCAAGAATCATCATGTCAAGTTACTTGTTACTTGTTAAGAGTGCGCCTTAACAGGCCACTATCGTGTCATATCCTTACATTATCATGAATGAGAGAAACTTGCACAAAAATAGTTAGTAATATAATCTTGAAGCCAAGAAAAAGATTTACAACTTTCATGTTGGGAGTTGGGAGAAATTATGGCCACAATTCAGTCAAATAGGACATAAAACAGCCAAAAACAACCAAATAGGCACTATGCGGCCAAGGGTGGATGGGTGCCCATCTTCCCATGCGGCCAGAGTGGATGGGTACCCATCTTCTCATACGGCCAGAATAGATGGGTACCTATGCGGTAAGAGTCGATCGGGTGCCATGCGGCAAGAGTCGCTGGGGTGCCATGCGGCAAGAGTCGATGGGTGCCCATACGGCAAGAGTCGATGGGTGCCCATCTTCTCATGCGGCCAGAGTCCTATGCAGCCAGAGTCGATGGGTGCCCATGCGGCAAAAGTCGATGGGTGCCCATGCGGCAAGAATCGATGGGTGTCCATCTTCTCATACGGCCAGAGTCCCATGCAGCCAGAGTCAATGGGGTGCCATGCTGCAAGAGTCGATGGGTGCCCATCTTCTCATACGGCCAAAGTCCCATGCGGCCAGAGTCGATGGGTGCCCATGCGGCAAGAATCGATGGGTGCCCATCTACTCAGAAAAAATTCGAGAAAGATGGCCATGGAACCCATAGCTTCCAAGCCCCATAAAACCTTCATTGTAAGTCCAAATTTGGACTTCTATAGGTCAAAATAGGGTAGAGCAAAATTTTCTACAGCATAAAACAACTAGATTTTGAAAACAAAGAAGTTTGATAGATCAAAACCTAAGAAAGTCGAAAATGGCACAAACTTAGATCTACAAGAATCCGTCCACCAAAATAAAAAATGTCAAGTCCTAAAGATGCTTAGAATTATGTAGAGAAGAAGAAAGAATAATAAAATGGAAGTTCCATCATGAAGCAAGTTGTACTTGTCTAAGCTCTCTAGGTTGGTGGGAGAGTAATAGAGGAAGAAGAAGTTATGAAAAATAATGAAGGAGAGAGAGTGGAGTTGACTTATATAGTAAGCCTCACCATCTCAAACCAAACCAAACCAAACCAAAATAAACCAAGTCAAGATTAAACCAAGACTAGGCTAAGCAAGGACAAGTCTAACTACGGTCCACCTGACAAACGTCAGAGATCTCGTATACGTATACGAAAATATGTATAACGAAAAACGGGAGTGACACTTGGAACCCCAAAGTCACGGCGATCATCGAAGGCAATGATCTCACGACAATGTCACTAGAAACGTTGACAGGCAAGTTGATGACGCATGAGCTCGATCTAAAAGACTTCAAAGAAATAGCTCCAAAATTGAAGGAGATTGCATTGAGAGCTCATCGCCGAAGAACCAGCCCAGATGACACTGATGACGATGACTCCGAAGGTGACGATCAAACTCTCTTAGTTCGAAACTTCAAAAAGTTTCTACGCTTCAACAAAAAAAAGAGAACAAAGAGACGATGAGGAAGAATCCACCTGCTTTGGATACAAAAAGATGGGACATGTCAAGAAAGATTATCCCTTAGCAAAGAAGGGAAGCAGATATATGAAGCCATAGAAGAAGCCTACTACAAGGAAGTATGCCAACACTAGTATCTGGCATGAAAGCGAGGCTAGTGATTCAGACGAGGAAGAGGACTCTCCATAAAACATGGCTAACGTCTATCTAATAACGACTTCAGAAAAGGTAAAAGATTCTTATGATGATTTCTCATTTGATGAACCTAGTGATGCTTTTGGTGATCAACTTGATGATCACAAAAAGGTAATCAATAAATATAATCATGCAAAGGATAAGATCAAGAACTACGAAACTGAGATCCATAGACTTTCATGTTTACTAGAAGATGTTAGAAACACTACACCCACGGAAAACACTGAAGAGGTATCCAAGCTTAAATTAAGCTTACATGATACCGAATCAATCATTGAGAAACAAACACTTGAAATCACGACTTTAAACGAAGAACTTACTGAAGAGAAAAATAAGTTCAAAATTACTACAGGTAGAATACACGGTCTTACTGCTAAATGTGATGAGTTGAATGTTGTCTCTAAGAAATTAGAGATTAAACTGGGCAAGCAGGTTATTCAACCGCAAGTTCAGTCTCATAATCACAACACATACAAACACGTGCCTACTCAACACAAAAAAGGCATGTCACCACAAGAACACTCGTCTATGTTCAACACAAAATCATGCTTTCATGTACACCTATTCACATACAGCATGTAAGACACATACACGTAATCATTATCATCACCCTGCTGCTACACACAGTCACTATAATGATTATAGTTACCCTGCTGCTACACACAATCATCATACTCACTCTACTGTCGTACGTAGCTATCATCACCCTACTTATAGACACCACTATCAACATGCTCCTGGTATAAACATGCATGCTAAATGTATATATTGTAACCTACATGGACACATTTCTCCACAATGTAAGATTAGGAGATTAGTTGATAGAAATATATATGCATGGGTACCAAAGTCAAACCTCTCAGGACCCAAAAGAATCTGGGTACCAAAGGTCACATCTACTCGTAGTGAAGGTGGACCTTTCCTCCTCAACTAGAAGCAAGTGGATTCTCGATAGTGGGTACTCGCGACATATGACTAGAAATACAAAACTATTCGTAACACTATCGATGAAAAAGGAAGGATACGTTTCCTTCGGCAATAACCTTAAAGGCTACATCATAGGTAATGGTACAATTGTTTATCCTCCCTCTCCTGTTATTAACGATGTCTGTTTAGTGACCGAGTTAAAGTATAACTTGCTCAGCATTAGTCATCTTGCTGATCACGATTATGATATTAACTTTGGGAAAACTAAATGCTTTATCTATGATCGATCAACTGGATACATCACTTTTGAAGGGATAAGGGAAGATAATATTTATATTTTCTATCTATCTAGTGATACTAATAGTACAGGAAGATACCTTTACGCTCACAAAGACGAAAATCTCCTATGGCATCAGCGTCTTGGTCATGCCAACATGGATACTATATCCAGATTATCCACCAAGAAGCTAGTCAAAGGACTGTCGGATATCAAATTCAAGAAAGACACGCTCTCCGAAAAAATTACCAAAGAAGTTCCAATTCACTCCCTCTCATCCAAAGGACTTGGTAATAGGTGAAATATCAAAAGGGGTAACTACTCGATCCTCTATAAGAGACACTATAGCTAGCACTGCATTCATTTCTCAAATAGAACCGAAAAATATTTTAGAAGCTTTTAATGATGAATTTTGGATTTCCACAATGCAAAAAAAACTCAACCAATTTGAGAGAAGCCAAGTTTGGAAATTTGTTCCTAAACCTACTGGCCACTCAATAATTGGTACTAAATGGGTTTTTTGTAACAAAGTAAACGAGGACGGTTCAGTCACTCGCAACAAAGCTCATCTTGTAGCCCAAGGATACAATCAAAAGGAGGGCATCGACTATGATGAGACGTATGCTCCTGTTGTACGACTAGAATCCATTTGGATGCTTTGCGCATTTGTAAATTTTTAAAACTTTAAACTTTTTCAAATGGACGTAAAAAGTACTTTTCTAAACGATTTTTATCAAAGAAGAGATTTTTGTCAAACAACCACCTGGTTTCGAACATCACAAATTTCTTGACCACATTTTTAAACTTAAAAAAGCTCTCTATGGCCTCAAATAAACTTTTCGAGCTTAGTATGATCGTCTGAGTACTTTTCTACTAGATAAAGATTTTTCAAAAGGGAAAGTCGACACTATACTGTTTATAAAATCTCTTGATGACACAATTCTTTTAGTACAAATATATGTTGATGATATTATTTTTGGGTCTACTAATGAGGATCTATGCAAAGAATTTGCCAAGTGTATGCAGAATGAGTTCGAAATGAGGATGATGGGGGTGCTTAACTACTTCCTTGGATTGCAAATCAAACAACTATCACAAGGCGTCTTCATCAGTCAATCGAAATATGTCAAGGACATGCTGAAGAAGTTTAAGCTTGACAGCATCAAACCAATCAGCACCCCTATGGCTACTACCACAAAGCTGGAACATGATGAAAGCGACAAACCGGTCGATCAACGTAAGTATCGAGGTATGATTGGTAGTTTATTATATTTAACTGCTAGTCACCCTGTAACCCCGCTTCCCGAATTATTAAATTTTTTGAATTTTCTGGAATTTTATAATTTATACGTATTTTATTTTATGGTTGTTTATGAGAATATTTAATTGATTTATCTATTCTTGATAATACAATTTTCTTAATGGATATTAATTTAGAGCAAATTTCAATTTGGTTTCAGAATTTAGTTTCCCTCCATTTGTAACAACCCATAACAACTTGTAACAAATTTTTCTAACTGAATTTTTGGTATTTGTGCAATTTGTGAAAAGGGGAGGGACTTCTGTGTTTAATTTCTTTGAGTGGAAGGGCTATTGTTGAAATATTCCAGTATATTGGATTTTTATGCAAATGTCTCTTTAATCTCTATTAAATTTCTTTCTTTCTCTCTCTCCTCACATTGTCTTTTCCTATTTTTCTTTGTGAAGAAACGAAAGGAGCAGAGCTCCTCAAAAATTTCTTCCTTCCCAATTCCTTTTCTCCCATTTCTCTTTAACCCTAACCCTAAGCTTTTGATTTCGGCTATAGCGTTCACCGTAGTCGCTGCAGACGACTAGATCTTCTCGGCATCGGCGCTCGACCGCGTGGATCTGCTCCGGCGATGCCAAGAAGTTTCCGACGACTGGCAGTCCCTTCTTCGAGTGGTGGCAGAGCCACAACGGCGGCGAGCGGAGTTCATCTCACCGGCGACTGCATCCTCCCTCTTCAACGCGGAGAGCGACATCCGACCGATTTCGACGACGGCTGCTCTCGGCGGCGAACTAGTGAGCGTTCATCTTCCCCGACGACCTTTCGAGCTCGTCGTCCACCGCTGTCGACCGATCATCTAGGTGAGTCCCCACTGGTTCCTCTCCTTCACAGGTAGGATCTTGAGATCCTGACATGTAGATGCTTGAATTTCTTCCAGAAATTGTCATCAACAATCAACAGAAGCTAAACAAAAGAGAAATTGAGAGGAATTCTAGGTTTATTGAAGCAAGACTGGTAAGGAAAATACAAGGAATGTAAGTACTGAAATAATGCAGGAAGAAGAAGAGCTAGAAAATTTGGTAATCAAATCCGTTACTCCAGTTCATTTATTTACAGCTATATATAGTAAGGATATTCTGGATGATGACGTAGCTTGTATTGGTCACTACAGGTTGTTGATTGGCCTGGCAATGATGAGCTGTCCTCTGGAGCTGCTGAGCTGGCCCTGAGAGGAAAATAACTAACAAACCAACGATCCAGAAATGGACAATGCTGCTGTGCTATGCATACGGGCACGTATCAACTCCCTCCCCCTTAAATGGACCTTGTCTCAAGGTCAAAATGGGGATAAGTTTGAATGAAGTGTTCATAAGGTACCCACTGAGCATGCTCCTTGCTCGAATGCTTCCACTGTACCAGGAGATCAACAGCAACATGGTTCCCTCTCTTTACCATTCTTCTATCTAATATGAAATCAGGTTCCAAAATCTGAGCTTCCACTTGAGTAGGTGTTCCTGTCTGAACCTCTCTAGTAGCACTGACCTTCTTCTTGAGTTGGGAGACATGGAACACAGGGTGGATTTGGGATCCTGCAGGGAGGGCTAGTTTATAAGCCACTGTACCTATTTTGGTTAAGACTTCATAGGGTCCAAAATATTTTGGAGACAACTTTTGAGGTATTCTTTGCCCAACTGAAACCTGTCTATAGGGCTGGAGTTTGAGGAAAACCCAGTCTCCTACATCAAATTGCCTATCAGTCCTCTTAGTGTCTGCCAACTTCTTCATCCTGTCCTGGGCCAGGTGCAAATTATCCTTGAGGAGTTGGAGAGCATTATCTCGAGAGTTTAGAGCTTCTTCAACACTCTTGTCTTGAGGAGGGTCCGGAATGTATGTGAGAATATGTGGGGGAGCTCTGCCATACACAGCTTCAAAGGGTGTTACTTTGGTTGAAGTGTGCCAGTTGGTATTAAACCAAAATTCAGCCCATGGCAGAAATTTGCTCCACTCATGAGGTTTATGTCCACAAAAACATCTCAAATAGGCTTCAATACTCCTGTTGGTGACCTCAGTCTGTCCATCTGTTTGAGGATGGTAGACAGTACTATATTTGAGCTTGGTCCCCTGTGCTTTAAAAAACTCTTGCCAAAATTGACTGGTGAAAATTGGATCTCTGTCACAGACAATGGATTTGGGCATCCCATGCAATTTGAATACCCTATCAATGAAGACATGAGCCACCATAGCAGCAGTGTAAGGATGGCAGAGAGCAAATAGGTGGATATATTTAGTGAGCCTATCCACCACAACCATTATGGTTATTTTGTGATAACTGGTAGGTAATCCTTCAATAAAATCCATGGAAATCTCTTTCCATATCCTATCAGGTATAGGTAAAGGTTGTAATAGGCCAGCTGGGGAGATATTTTCATACTTGTTCTGTTGGCAAACCTGACAAGCTTGTATATACTTTCTGACTGCAGTCTTCATTGTCACGCCCCGATTCGGGGAATCGCTCGCTTTGCTTCGATTCATGCCGAATCGATCGTCCTCGCTAAGGCGTGATGCCGTACAAGTCTGGAGTTGCACTTGTACAAGGCTAGAACATGCACATTTATATCACTTTGAAACATTTGAAAATAAGCCACAGTTGCGGAAACATTGAGACACAATATAGGAAGAAGAAATACTCATTTTATTCATAATTGCAGTCAGAATACAACTTTTCTCGATAATATTTGAAATGCCATTTCGGCTACATTGATTCATGAAAAGAAGTACAACTGATAGGCTGCCATGAAATAATTTCCTGTTCCATACATCATGCCCCTTTAGTACTTGAAATATAAGCAGCTATCTTTGAAAACTCCGCAATACTTTGTGCATCTTTTAGGGAAAACAACTTGAAAGGAAACAGCAGTTCAGAAAGCTTTAATTTGGACGTGCGCCTAAGCCTTCTCCAGTACCTGTGGAGGAGGGGTCAGCACATTATAACAATGTGCTGGTGAGCCCCGTTGGCCCACTCAGCTAAACCAACATTTTATTAATGACAAGCATTTTAAAGATATGAACTTATGGGACAGGCAACATTCAGAGTAAATCACAATGATGTAACATGGAATAAACCATGTTTACTTTACCATTGGCCGAATCCAGCTTTCCTGCATAAGATACAGGATAATAAATATAATATACTCACCGCCCCTGCATAAGACATTGATTAGCATACATCCTTACAACATGACCACTGGTGGTTGTGCACCATGTCGACGTGCCATATAGGACTTCGTATTGGTATGCGGTTGACCATTCACCAGGTTGCGAGCCCGAATGAAGGTTCCGATACCGTGCTACCAAAGCACTAATTCCTCCTAGGCCGACTCGATCCCACCGCCGCAGGTACCGTTCGAGGAAATCCTTGTATACAAGTACGTCTATGGTCATGCGAATGTGTGTCCGACTCGATAAATATTGTGTGCATAGAATATTAAGTACTACACAACATGTTTATTCCCAACATTTCATATCTCATCATCATAGGCATCAATTATCTCAATTCAATGTTCAAGCGTCAAGCACAATCTCGATGTTGTTCACAATGTAATCAATTCTTTTCAATGTTCATGGGACTAGCATTCATTTCAATGTTCTATGGACTAGCATTCATTTCAATGTTCTATAATCAATCTCTAGCTTCTTAGTGGTATTGACTTGTGGCATTTAGCAACTTGATATCGATCAACGGATGTTGCAAGACAATTATTTAGTTGGCATGAAGGAATAACGAGAGGGACAATACCACCACAGAGATCCACACTCACCAATTTAGAGAATCGCCGAGAGAAAGAGGAACACTTGCATGCTTAGCCTTCCGTCACGCGTCAGTCTGCATTAGCACCAAAAGTTTGGTTAATAATCCGTCCCGTTGTGTTCTCTTCTCTCAGAATTCTCAAGAATGAATGCTATGCAAATCGATGAAAACGGGCAAGAATCAAATCATCGAAAACCATTCAGAAAAGCATCCATCAAAACCAAGCGGCAAAACCAGCAGCAAAACATCCAGAGAAAACTCTTGGACGCATTTCAAGAGAAACCAATCCATTAGTTGGAAAGGTTCTTATGCACTTGTCCGTGATCGATTCGGTGCCGACGGTAAGTTTCCCCAATACTCGGTTCCGACCGAGTTAGCCAAGCCACAAGCCTTACATAGTGAACCGCTAGGAGCGGGACACTACATTCATCCCCTTCCAGTAGCAAGTCTTCTTGAGTCTCTGTAAGGTCTTTGCCACACCAGAATAACCAGCCTGAACATGGTCATGGTGTTCTTTT
The DNA here is from genome assembly GCA_029216955.1 of Iris pallida. NCBI lineage: Eukaryota > Viridiplantae > Streptophyta > Magnoliopsida > Asparagales > Iridaceae > Iris > Iris pallida. The sequence goes on from JANAVB010025198.1 coordinate 15,816,695, forward strand.
AACATAGTGGCTGTAAACTCAGAATCAGGGTCAATAAGGAGCCTGTTTTTGTAATATAAGAGACCTTGTCTCATAGAGTACTTGTCAGTATTTAGACTCCCTTGTGCCCATTTGCTCAGCTGCTCTTTATAGAAGGCTGAGTGTTGTATTTGTTCCTGAAACTGAGTCAACCAATCTGTCTGCACCACAGTGACTGCACTCAATATAAGGGCTTCCCTCCTGGACAAACTATCAGCAGCTACATTCTCTTTGCCTTTCCTGTATTCTACCCTGTAGTGGTAGCCTTGTAACTTAGCTATCCATTTGTGTTGGGCTTCTGTCCCCATTTTCTGGTCTAACAGGTATTTGAGTGATTGATGATCAGTCTTAATAATGAATTCCCTACCCCACAAATATTGACTCCACTTCTTAATTGCCAATAGAATGGCCAGCATCTCTTTCTCATAGGTAGACAGTGCTTTGGATCTTCCTTTCAACCCTTGACTCAGAAATGCTATAGGTCTGCCTTTTTGCATTAAGACAGCCCCTATTGCTTCTCCTGAAGCATCACATTCTAATACAAATATTTCATTAAAATTTGGCATACTCAGAACAGGTGGTTGAATGAGGGCCAATTTTAATTTTTCAAAAGCCTCTTGAGCTGTATCATTCCATTTAAAGGAATCCTTCTTGAGCAGGTCAGCGAGTAGTCCAGCTATAGCCCCATACCCTTGGATGAATCTTCTGTAGTAGCCAGTCAGTCCTAAAAATCCCCTGAGGCCTTTCAGTGTAGTGGGAGTTGGCCAATGCTCCACTGCTTCAGTCTTTGTGGTGTCCACCTGAATGCCCTCCTCAGAAATCACATGCCCCAAATACCCAGTTGTCTTCAATGCAAATTGGCACTTGCTCTCCTTGATTTTCAGATTGAACTCTGACAACCTGCAGAAAACCTGTTCCAGGTGCACTAGATGCTCTTCAAAGCTACTGCTGTAAATCAGTATGTTATCAAAAAATATAAGAACAAATTTTCTCATGTAATCTCTGAATATGGAATTCATCATGGACTGAAATATAGAGGGTGCATTAGTAAGCCCAAAGGGCATCACAAGGAACTCATAGTGTCCCTCATGAGTCCTAAAAGCAGTTTTATGAACATCTTCTTCCACTACTCTTACTTGGTGATACCCAGCCCTCAAGTCCAGCTTAGAAAATTTTTTTTGCTCCATGTAGCTCATCAAACAATTCATCTATGAATGGAATTGGCAATTTGTCTTTGATAGTGTTTTGATTAAGGGCTCTATAATCTATACACATCCTCCAGGATCCATCAGCTTTTTTTACTAAGATAACAGGTGAAGAGTAGGAACTTGTACTTGGTCTAATGATGCCACTGACTAACATTTCCCTCACTTGTTTTTCTATTTCATTTTTATGTATATACGGGTGCCTATATGGCCTTTGACACACAGGAAGAGCCCCAGGTAATAAAGGAATTCTATGGTCAAATTCCCTCTTGGGAGGTAAACCTGTGGGTTCATCAAATAGTTGTTTGAAATTTTGCAGTAGAGAGGAAATGGTTGGGTGTGTACCTGTAGTAGTGGCTTGGCACTCTACAGAGGAGAGCTGAATAACATAGAACTGATTTTTTTGCCTGAGCACTTTCAAGTCTGCTTCCGATAGGCTATGTTTGTTTGCACCCAAGCCTTTAAAAACTTGTACTTGTTTACCTTGCTGAAACACCATGGTGAGATCTCTGAAATTCCAGTGAGTGGTTTCCAGAGTTCTTAGCCAGTTAGCTCCCAACACAACTTGGCATCCTGTGATGGAAAGCTTGAGTAGATTCACCTGCAACTTCTTCCCTTGGCAGTCAATTAGGACATTTGGATACATGCCTTGGCTCTGTAATTTCTCCCTATTGGCAACCAAAACTTCAAAAACTTCATTATTGGAAGTATTTAGTTGAAGTCTTTCACTAAATTGCTTGTCAACAAAACTGTGGGTGGACCCAGAGTCCACTAACACTAAGACTGGCTTGCCTTGTATTGTCCCTCTCATTTTCATGGTGGAGTGTTGACTTGTCCCTGACAGTGCCTGCAAGGAAATAGAGAAGGACTCTGGAATTCCCTCATCCTGAGTATTTTCTTCTTGATCATCCTCTGCAGCTAGCATAAACAATCTCTTCTCTTTGCATTTGTGACCTTTGAACCATTTTTTTTCACACAGGAAACATAAACCCAAATTTTTTCTGCTCACTATTTCAGTAGGGGATATAGTGAGCCTTCCTGGAGTTGTTGTAGAAGCCCCTGTGGTGTTTGTATACTTCCTTCCTGTTTCATTACTGCTTGCTGGAAGGGTTGGAGTGTTTGTCACCACATTTGTTGCAGGAGTAGTCTTGTACAGGTGTGTGTTGCCCTTGTAGTTCCTTTTAAGAGCTAGGAATTTGGCTTCATACAACTTAGAGAGTTGCATAGCTGTTAATAAGCTCCTGGGACTGGCTAGTTGCAGCTCATATCTGATTTCTTCTCTCAAGCCACCAATATAATGGCTAATGAGACAGATCTCAGGGACCCCTTGCACTATCTGTGAGACTCTCTGGAATTGGGAATTGTATTCCTGAACATCAGAGTCTTGTTGTAAGTATTTTAAATCAATAATGTGATCTATGAATTGAGAAGGACCAAACTCCATTCTAATGCTTTGGTAGAAATCATCCCAAGTCATGACTCCATTTTTGAGTTTCAATACCCATCTCAGCCAGTATGCAGCTGTGCCCTTGAGTTGGACTGAACACAATTTAATTCTGTCAACTTCTAAGATGTGGTAAAAACTAAAATAGTGATCCACTCTCATTAGCCATTCCTCTACATCACCTGTGCCATCATACTCAGGTAATTTGAGCCTGTGTGAGGACTGTCCCCTGTTTTGATTTTGAATGTTGTTTGGAACATTGTAAGGAAGGCCTCCAGCTTGTATAATTGGTCTTGGGGGGGTATATAAGACTCCTGGGGCATTGGCTGGATGTCCTACTAATTGTGAATTGGCATTTGGTAGTGTCCTCATGTGTGGCAAAGGTGTTTGTTCACCAGTGGCCATAGCAGTGTTCATCAAAGATGTACTGGCACTTCCAATATGTGTATTATTAATATGCATTGGAGAATTTGGGCCAGGAAAATGTGAGACAGGTGGAAAATGTTGCAACATTGGAGATTGGTTCATATTTGAACTTGAACTCTCTCCATCCCTACGAGATCTGAGTAATTCTTCCATCATCTTCTCTACTCTTCCAAATCGATCTTCGATTTGATCAAATTTGGCAGAAAGGCTTTCGAACTGGGTAATTTTGGTAGAGAGATCGAGTACAGTACCTGACATGGCTCCCATGGTTCCTTCAATAAAGAGGATCCGCTCGTTGTCGATGAACGATCGCCTCCCCTCAGATGCCAACCCTCCAGATCCGCTGAGGCTGGAGCTTCCCTCCCGGCTGCCTTCACTCACTGGATCTAGAGGCTCTGATACCAAGTTGGTAGGATCTTGAGATCCTGACATGTAGATGCTTGAATTTCTTCCAGGAATTGTCATCAGCAATCAACAGAAGCTAAACAAAAGAGAAATTGAAAGGAATTCTAGGTTTATTGAAGCAAGACTGGTAAGGAAAATACAAGGAATGTAAGTACTGAAATAATGCAGGAAGAAGAAGAGCTGGAAAATTTGGTAATCAAATCCGTTAGTCCAGTTCATTTATATACAGCTATATATAGTAAGGATATTCTGGATGATGACGTGGCTTGTATTGGTCACTGCAGGTTGTTGATTGGCCTGGCAATGATGAGCTGTCCTCTGGAGCTGCTGAGCTGGCCCTGAGAGGAAAATAACTAACAAACCAACGATCCAGAAATGGACAATGCTGCTGTGCTATGCATACGGGCACGTATCATTCACTGAGAATCGATTCAATTCTTACGAATCAATCGGCTCAGGAGTACCGATTGTTTTGTTCCGATGCAGTGATCAACGGCTCGAATTGTGCATTCCTTCCTCGACGACGTGCGGGGTTCCTCACCGGCGACTTCAACTTCCTCGACCGAGTAGCGGAACCCTCATCGTCGGCGATTTCCTTCCTAGTCGACGGTGACAATCATGTCCCATTCTCTGGCGTACGGCTCGTTCTTCACGAACATAGATTGAGCGCCTTCTTGCCGAAAATTCAAACTGGTGAGTCTCTGATCAGTGTTTTGAGGTGTTCTCGAATTAGGATCGAGCGATCTGCTCATCGATTAAATGTTGATCAACTTCTTTTTCTTTGTTTGAATTTGGAACACTATTCTTATCAGGATTAATCAAATCACTTGGGACCGAGTTTTCGTTCCAGCATTGAATTCTTCTTCTTGGGTATGGATCTACAATTCTTGATAATTTGATCATGTTGTCGTGTTATTGAATAGGAAATGATGGGCAGGGTTTTGGTTGGTAATGCAATAGGTTTTTGTGTCCGGGTTGCTGCTTGTTGTGTCCAGCCTTGATCGTGTCTGGATATTGATCGTGTACGGGAGACGGGCGGAGGCAAGAAGTTTGGGTCCGTATGTTGACACAGATGTGTGTCAGCATACATTCTGCAGATTTGGATTCTTTCAGTTGAATGTTCAAACCCTCTTTAAATTTTTAACAGTTGATTGTATTTTTTTCTAGATTAATTGTTACTATTCCTGTATAATTCCCTATTTTGAATTTGAATTTGTATAATCCTGAGTGTATGGGCGGGTCTATATAATTCTTTTTTTTTAATTTGTCATTTTTGGGTTGATTGGAATTAGGACTGTCTTGGTGTGGGAGGGAAGTGTTCAAACTTCAACTAGGTTCTGAGCTGTACATTTGTTTTGGTTGATCTATTGAACATTCAATGTCGGAAGGTTTATTGAATGAGGAGTTTTGTTTATGTTTTAATTGAGGTTAGTTGGTTATGATTCATTTTCGATTTCAAACGTTTTCTAAAAACCTTGAATTAACTGTTGTAAACTGGACCAAATTCAAAAGGTTGGTAATTGTATTCTCCTGAGTTCTGTTTATTTTGGAACGGTTAACTTGGTTTATGTTTTGTTGGATTAAATTTTGTAAATGTTTTGATGAAATCAGTTGTGTTTTGTCCCTATTTTATCCCTATTCTGGAGTTGATTGGAGAGAGACGTTAACTTTCTAATGATAGCTAAGTTTGATTTCTTCTAAGCCGAAGCTCGTAGGTTATGTTGCTAAGTATTACACCTGTGGTCGAGTTTTGCTGAGAATGAGCTTAGTATACATTTCTGATGCTTTGGGAGTATTCAAATGAAGGATGGGTTTGGCGGCTACTAGCAGGCCATGGTTTGGGCCAGGATAGGAAGTATGGGTCGGTTGTGAGGCTTGCTAGGTTTAGGCCTTGCTTATTTTGTGTTCTGGTGTTTATATGGGAAGAGTTTTCACTATAGCATGGGCTGGCCTGTAGAGCCAGCTACTGGTTAGGCATTGGCTTGTGCAACTGCTGGTCTGAGTATGGGGACGAGTTCCTCATTACCTCATGCTTCCCTATTTTTGCTTTCGTTTATGTGTCAGACTTAGCCATCAGAAAACCTAAGGGTCGGCCATGAGTTAAACCATTTAACTGGGCAGTCAATTCAAGTAGGGTTGGGTTTAATCGAGTTGGGCCTCAGGCTATGCTTTTGGGTTGCTAAGTAGTGGAATTAATTAGACTATATTCGGGCAAGGGCTAGGAGATTATTGACTATGTATATTGCTAAAAAGTATGTTGCTATTAGCTCTACCTTTATATATTTTTAAGTAGAACTTATAATCAATATTACCTTGCTGCAAAATATATTAGGATTATTTTGCTAAACAGTTTATTAACTTATGGAAAAACTATTTAAAGTCTCTATATATATAGTTAGTAAAGTTTCTAACTAGCAAGTTGTAAAATAGTTAGCAGATATATTTATATAAAAAGCTTACTAATCATTATTTTCTAAGTATTAATCAACAGAGTAATTAATTAGTAGATTTATAAATTAGGAATAAAATAATGTTAGATATATAATGTTTAGAACTTAACAACTTGTCCCCACTACCAGGAGGATATACAGATTTCTTCTGCATTCTTGATCTTTCCAAGCAAGGCAAGTACACCGACTCGAACCCTTTACTCTGTATTTCTGTCTTGCTTCATGTTCTCATATTGACACGTTGTACACACGATTGTTCATTGTTCATTGTTCATTGTTCACCGTTCATCGTTCATGGTTCATTGTTCTTACTTGTACATTGGGGTAGGGAAATACTACAGATATGTGACCAATCCTATTTTAGCTAGGCATTGACTAATAGCTTAGGTCTCACATCGTGCACGTGGGACTCTAAGCTGTACCATTGTTCATTGTTCATTGTTTACCCAGCCGGTCACATACTCTGATAGTTATTTCAAATGTATGTTACACTGATAGTATAGTTCATTATTTCTGGATCAGGTACTATAGTTCATTGTTATTCCTGTACCACAGTTTTATATTCCTGTCTTGTACTATAGTTCATATTGTGATTCTCATCATGCATTTCAGTTTACATTGTTTAGAGCTTCTTGTCGGGGTTGTACTTTGCTCTTTTCCTGACAGGATACGTTGTAGGTTTACTTGGTGTTTGTTGTATCTCCTTCATGGGCCAGAGCCCGAAGCCAGGATAGAGATGCCACAGGATAGACTTAGATTTCAGAGATATAGTCAGATTTTTCTTAGAATTGTTTTAGAGAAATTATCATGTATTGTATTGAGGATTTCAGGATTGTATAATTTTATTCATGTTATCGAATTTGTCTCCGGATGATATTGTACCAATAACTTATGGATTGTGGGGATTCTGGGAACGTGTATAGTAGCTGTGTTGTTTTATATATCTTGTATCTTGGAGTTTTGTAACACCCAATTTTTCCAGATGAGGGTAATTTTGAAATTTTGTATTTTAATTTATTTAATTATGGTATCTAAAATTTTATATGATTTTTATTGATTTTAATCATTTTAAAAACTATTTTAAAACATGACTTATGAATTGGTGTCTTGCTAGTGTTTTGTTTATCATTTCTAGATTGAGGGGTATTTTAGTCATTTTTGTAATTTTGGGAATTATTTGGAATTATTATGTATTATTTAGAATCATTAGAATTTTTATGATTTTTAGAGATTTTTAGTATAATTGATTTTGGTGTTTTAGTTGACTTTGACTTATGTTAACTTTTGAGACTAACCTAGTGGCTAACCTAGGTCATGACTATGTGATTAGGATATGGAACCCTAGGCTGACTTAAGTTAGTGATAATTAAGCCATAGAATTAATTTGGTGGAAATAGGATTTAAATTGTTTAAGGAATGGCTTGTGATTTCACAAGTCATGACTTGTGACTTAAGGCTTAATAGCCCATAGGCCCACACCATGAACCAACCCTAACCCTAATCAGCCCATGGCAGCCACCTAGGGTTATTTTTCCCCTATAAATAATCTCTTCATTTAGGGTTAGCCTCTCTTGGAAATAGATCTCAAGTTTAGAAGGAGGTAAATCCCCAACCTTAGAAATTCCTAATTAATTCATTTTAGCTCCTTTTTAGTCCTAGTCTTTTGCAATAGGATCTAATTTATGTTTATATACTGATTTTGGAGGAGCACCTCAGTTTGCATGCAATTTGGAGATTTAGAGTTACCATTTGGAATCCCCTCTTTGAAGCTTCTCTTGAGTTTTGATACTCAATAGGTAAATCATCTAAACTCATAGTTTTTCCTAATTTCTTTGCATATAAGGTTAGGTTTTAGGGTTTCCTAGCTGTCCCCAAAAATTAGGCACAATTTGTGTCCATTTCGTGTCCGTATCGGACACGTATCATGATAGGTGCATAGGTGTTTGTAGAAATGCCACATAGGAATTTATTTTTGTATTTTTGAAATGTAATTACATGTATTTGTAGATCTTGATGTGTGTGTCAATATTTGTGAAGGTGTCCTAGTGTTTTGTGTCCGTTTGTGTCCTATTTTTGCGTGTGGACACGCAGCACGGGCCCGTAGGCCGTGTCCTGCATCACGGGCTCATTTTCTTTCGACACAGGACACTTTGTGTCCTGATTTTTGGTGTGAGCCTAGGGGCAACGACTGTCACCGTGCTCCCAAAATTTGGGAGCACCTCGTGGAGTGTGCGTGCCGCAATCGCCCCCGCACTGGCCGCACGCTGTCGCGCGCGAGCTACTGTGCGCGTGCACAGGCACGACTGACACGCGTGTCGTGTCATGTCTGTGGGACTCGTGGACCCAGTGCAATGTGTGTCAGACCTAGGGCTAACCTAGGTGAACCTCTGGACACGAGCACGTGATGTGCCGTGTCGTGTGTCGCGTGTTACACGCGCGTGCACGCGTGCACGACGATTGTGGTGCACTGTTTGGGTCTGTGTTTGTGCAGTTGATTGGAACATGTTTCGTGTCCAATTTTTGGACACGAGGACACTCTCATATACCCTCACATGTATGTCCTAAATTACCAACCCTTTGTTTGGTTTTTAGGTGTGATTTTGAATTCGAAATTTGAATTTCCTATGAGCTATGATACTACACTGATACCTTGAACTGAAAATGGATTTTTCTGATTTTAATTTGTTTCATTAACTGTAAGATGATGTTCGTTGTAGGAATCAGTTCACCTACATGTTCAGTAATAATGTACATGATTACTTGTCATTTTTGGGTGTGAGTTTGGGATCGAACTATCGAATTCCCCTTTGAATACTGTCAATGCACTGATACATGGCTGAGATATTCATTTCTGAATTTACTTGCAATTTCTTTTTTTTTAATTGATTAAATGAGTAATTATCTACCTACTTGTTTGATGAATGTTATTCAAGTCCACTTTGATCATTGCTATGCACAGGGATCATGGGAATGGGTTTAACTGCTAACAGTTTCAGAAAAAAAAAATTGAGAAGGATAGTCTTTGTTTGAGTTTAGGTTTTGAATTATTTATGATACATTAGTTTAGTTTACTGTGAACTTGAATTTAAAGTATCAGATTGGTTGATATTTGGAATACCTGCATTGATGTTAGATGTGGTTGATTTCAAGTCCACATTGTCTTCATTCAAATTAATTTGAACTCGTTTTATTTCAAATGAGTTGGTGGTGATTCACACACACATGTTATTCCTGTCACAGGTTTTCCACACACATGCCAACACAAAAAACTGAAAAATGTTTCCCTCTCATACACACACCCCCCTACAAACTGCTTTGTGTGTCACACATTGCACAGATATGCATGTTCACACACACACACACACACACACACATACAAGCTGAAATCTGTCACACATTCCCCTTACTTCTCTAACACACACACACAGGACTTTAGCCTTAGCACTGTCAAACCTGAACACACACAAATCTAAGATTCCTTTTACACTCAAACCTGAGAATCACATATGAATGAGGAGTTTTGATTTCTGTTTGAATGTGAAGTAGAAACCTGAGATTTATCTATGTTGAAACCTGAGAATAAAATGGCTTTGGGAAGAAAACTGAAATCTATTGTTAAACTGAGTTTAGGATTCAAATGAGTGGTTGATTTTAATTGAGTTGACTTGAGTTTTATTTAATGGAGTAATCAATGAAAATTGGGATTCCTTTTAACTGAAAACTGAGATTTATTTTGAACTTGAGAATCTGTTTTGAATGTTAGTTTTGAACATGAAAAGTTTTGTTTGAGAATTTGGGAATTAGTCTCATGAAACACAGTTTGCAATATCCTGAGAACACTACAATGTTTTCCCCATTCCTGTCACATGTACTCACATATCACCACACACATAATCTTTTCCTGTCACTTTGTAAAAACCTGTGATAGTATAGGACTGAGATGAATTGATTTCCTTTCTTTCTCATGAAAATCTGAACTAAGAATATATGTGTAATAACCTGAGAATTAGACAGCCACATATAACCATACAAACACATGTGATCCCTGTCACACACTATATAAACTCACCCACACATTCACTAAAAACATGAGATTTCAAATCTTTGTTTTGTAGGTTCATTCCCTGTTTGTTTACAAAACTGAGATTAAATCACTACACATTCCTAAACACACACACACATGCTCACACACACAGTCCACTTAGCACACACACATACACAATACATACACATTCACACATAGGAAATTGACACACACACACTCTAATGTCCACACACTCTTCACATTCTCTCTTTCCCTCACTCTTTTACCCTACACACACACCCCCTTATGAATATATATGCATATGAAATGTAATGTATGTAATTTATATAACATATTCATGGTAGCTATAGTTTTGCATGTTGTAGTATGGTATATAGGTATAACTTGTATATGTTAAACCTATGTAATGTGTGTTTTGATAAGCTTAGTTGGCATTGTGTTGTGGTTGTGTGCTAGCCTAGGTTTAGTTAGGGTTGGCTAGACTTGGTTTACTGGTTTAGACTAGGGTTAGACCTAGAATAGTTAGCTTGACCAAGTTTAACCTCGTTTGACCTAGTTTGACTAAATTAGACTAGAATTGACCTAGTTTGACTGCTAGGGTTGACTAGAGTTGACCAAAGGGTGACTTTAGCCTAAATTGACCCCAAACTTCATGTAGATGCATTGTAGCAATCTATTTTCCTTATTTTTAGACTTGTTGTGACTTGTACTGTTCTATAGGAGACAGACACCACTCCTCGGACAGTATATTCCTTTCGGACATTCGGGATACCAGGCGAGTACATTCTCTGACCGTTTCATACTTGTCTGGATTTACATTTTTGCTCTAGATTTGTCACTCCCCGATCCTGGAATACGTATTTTAATACGTAAATCGATAAATTGTATTTATCTTGTATTTATACTATATTTATTATGCAGTATTTCTTCATGCATTTCCCAAAAATATTCGACAAAATATTATTTTCTAATTTATTTTCTGCATTTGGGCCTACAGTTTTGGCTCATTTGGGTAACCCATTCTTGGTTCACCAATGGTTCATCATGAACCCTTTGGTTCATCATGAACCCATGGGTCCAAGATCTTTATATATACTCATCTCATTCTCTCTCCTCTTATTAACTTCCTCTCATTTACTTCCTCCACCAACCAAGGCAAGTACCAACTTGCTCAAGAGATGGATCCATAATTTTGTCAATGATTTCTTACAAAACTATTTGCCAAAACATGTTCTTCTCCTCAATCTATACTAGTTTAGAATTTAGAAATTTCCATTTTGAAGCTTTGATTTTTGTAGATCTAGGTTTTAATCCTTTTCGGATTTTGCATGGTTTGATCTACTTTAGTTGAATTTTATGGGTTTTTGATGATTCCATGTGGAAGAGCATTCAGTTTCACCCAAGTTGGAACTTTGGAAATCTGGATTTGGAGTTCGGATGGCCAAGTTATGATGCTTTGAAGTTTGGGTTCAGCCATGGTGTTCTTGCTGTTTGGAGAAGACAGTGAACAATGTGCTCCTGTTTGAGCACGCTTCCTGTTGGAAGTGTGTCTCTCCTTGAGCTTGCGTGACTTTTCACGCAGCTCTCTCTCCTTGAGCTTGTGTGACTTTTCATGCAGCTCTCTCCTTGAGCTTGCGTGACTTTTCACGCAGCTCTCTCTCCTTGAGCTTGCGTGACTTTTCACGCAGCTCTCTCCTTGAGCTTGCGTGACTTTTCACGCAGCTCTCTCCTTGAGCCTGCGTGACTTTTCACGCAGCTCTCTCCTTGAGCCTGCGTGACTTTTCACGCAGCTCTCTCCTTGAGCTTGCGTGACTTTTCACGCAGCTCTCTCCTTGAGCCTGCGTGACTTTTCACGCTGCTCTTCCCTTGAGTCTACGTGACTTTTCACGCACGCTGCCTTGAGTGAGCCTGAGTGAGCCTGCGTGACTTTTTACCGCTTGAGCGTGCGTGCTTTTGTGCGTGCGCTTTTGATATTTTATTAGATATTATATGTCCATTTTATATCCTTACGCCTTTTGTCCCGAGCATGATATGAGCACTAATGTGACCCCGGAGAACAAAGTGTTCCTTCCTGATACATGTACCTGAATGTTTCAGTTCTTGTTCATGCTCGACAAAAGATTCGTAACTCCACGTGGCGTATTTGCAATGATGCATTACACTAAGGAGGGTAAAACATGTCGACATACTGATTGACATGGATCCTCTTTGGGGTACTCGTACTAAAGTACGACTTTTGGAGGATAATCATGAAGGCCACAGCATGTGAGTCCAAGATTTCACCTAGGGTTAAACTAGGCAACTAAATATACTAGATGCATGGGGAGGGCAGAATCTCGAGATCGTGTTACACCAGCCGTCTTGAGATATTGTCTTAACGCGCCGGCTGGTCTCCACGGATACTGCGTCATCCGCAACGAGTGGATGACTGTATCCGATTAATTCCTGCTATATAATATATGTTTTGGCAAGGTGGCCTTACGAGGGACCTGTGCTCAATCATACCTGTCTACGCGAACCCCTGGGTTGGCTAGCCTTGCTGGAAAGATACGATCTGAGGATTTTCTAATAATATGACGCGAGGATAACCTCGTTCCACTAGAAACGCGTAGACTTGATTGGCCGTGAAAATGACTTGCTTGTATCCTATTACCTTCCGCGAATAACTGAGGGAAGCGGACTGTCATGGTACGTGATCCAATCCATGTTCTTGTTTGATTGTTGGGTTGGTTATCGTACTATGACAGGCTGTGGACCGAAGTTATGAACGAAAGACTTATTCTGATTGTGGAGTGCTACTTCTGTGAATGACTGAGGAACGTGGTCTATCATGGTACATAATCCAACCCATGTTCTTGTTTGATTGTTGGGTTGGTTATTGTGCTGCGATAGGCTATCGACCGAAGTCACGATCAGGAGATTTTATTGCTTATACCCTTTTAACTTATGTGAATGTTATAGAGTACGACACGTCCCGACTCCATGCGGCACCTTTTGTCCTTGTTTGGTTGTAAGGGTGCCATATGGGTTCGAAGATGTTGCGCTACCCTATAATAGTAGCATAAGTATTACTATTATCAATCATTCTATTAACTGGGTTTTTAATCTTAACTCTTGTGCCCCTTTGGCGGTACTTGCTATTCGGGGCTGACCCCGCTGGTTTTGTTTGGCCAGATTCCGTAGCAGAGCCTGAGGACACGATCTTCCTCCCTGACATCCATGGTGCATACTAGGAGCATGGCGGTTCGGGGACTCGAGTGGGTTTCTTCTCCACCACTCCTGCTTATACTTTTGCGGCGTTTAGCCACCGGCACCTGTTAGCCGGATTACTCGATATTTTGGTGTCAGTACATAATTGTAACTAAACAGACTGCAGCTGTGTATAATTTTGCACTTCTGACTCTCTGAGATAGCTAAATTATAAAGCTAGTCTCTCATGACCATTTTGATGAAGCGTCGGGGATGCCTTACTGCTTTATCTTTAATGTTTATTTAATTGCTGATGTGACTTGATTGATTGAGACATAGAACTCTGTGGGACCATAGGAGACTTGATTGTAGCATGTACCCCCTAGTCTCTCGACAGCCACGATCGCCGTATGACGTTACGTACCTCATATGGAGTAGCTGGCCTAGTCCGTCTCCGTATTTCGGTATTGGGGCGTGACAAGGTTTTAGTGGTGGCCCATGCAAGTCTGATTTTCAGACTTGTGGGGTATTACGAATTATTAGGAGTCTCAATCAAAACTTGTTCCCCTTGAAATTCTGTTTCGAATTCTCTGTCCTTGCCTTGATCTCTAACCTGACTTGCATCCTCGAAATCTTTCTCGTCCGGACTTGATAATCTTATATTCTTCTCTATAGGGGTGCTTCATTCTCAGTAGCAGGGGAGAGAACCTTCTCTAGTGCAGGCACGAGCAGAAATGGAACCAGAGGCAGTGCAGCCGCAGGTTATTGAAACTCCTGCAGTACCAGCAGCGACGGCAGTACCAGACGCTGTAGCACTCCTGGAGATCATCCGGGGGTTTCTTGTCACTAACCAACAGCAACAGACTCGACAGCAGGAGCAGAACGTGTTGCTGAACCAAGGGATTCAGTTAGCTCTTGAGAGGAGTGTCGGGGCTGACTCGGGAGCATCAGGAAAGTTCCGTCGCTTGAACCCGAGGTATTTTGATGGCACGGAGGATGCCATCACTGCGGATGCATGGATTCAAGACATCGAAGCCATTCTTGTGGCAGCCAAGGTTCCAGATGATGAGAAGGTTGATCAGGTCAAACTGGTACTTCAGGATCTTGCCCGCGACTGGTGGGCATCAGAAGAAGTTGGTATAAGATGCCCTGTTCGTTGGACCACCTTCAGTGACAGATTCAAGGCCAAGTATTTTGGCGTAGTAGCTCGATATGAACTCCAGCAGAAGTTTATCAGTCTCAAGCAAGCAGGCAAGACCGTAGATGGGTATGCAGCAGAGTTCTGCAGATTGTGCCGTTTTGCACCAGCAATGGTGGCAACGGAGCCAGAGAAAGCTATGAGGTTCCAGCAGGGACTTCATTTGGAACTATTACAGCTTGTGGAAGGACATGACTACCAGACGTTTGACGCTGTTTTGACGGCCGCTCGGAGGCATGAGCTTACCCAGCAGAGGTTGGCATCGAGGACAGGAGGTCAGAAGAGATCTCATTCCCAGGTTGGAGGAGGAGCAATGCAGCGAACATCGACACCAGCACCCGGTGTACGTATTCATGATGCAGGAGCACCGCGGAGGACGGCAGTGTCAACTAATATAGCGCCAGTTCGGTATCAGCAGCCAAGGAACCAATAACAGCGTCAGGGAGCACCCCAGGGCTGTACATTCTGTGGGAAGGCAGGGCACACGAGGGAGGTGTGCCGGTCAGCGAATGGCTTATGCTTGAGGTGTGGTAGTTCAGACCACCGTATCTTCACTTGTCCTGTGATGCAGAGGCCAGGAGGGCCAGCTCAGCAGTTTCCAGCATTGCCAGCTCCGATGGCAACCCCGAGTGGAGGGCCAGTATTAGCAGTAAGGCCCCTAGCCCAGCGTCTACCAACGCAGGCTCAGATGTTCCGCCAGGCATAGGAAGTCGAAGGCCCTCAGAGGCAGCAACATCATGGTCGAGGAAGGCCGCAACAAGGGGCTCCGCGGGGCCAGACTCTCACATTGACCTTGGAAGAGGCTCTAGCGTCTAGTGACGTGGTGGCAGGTAAAATTCTCGTCACCTCATTTCCTGCTGTAGCATTATTTGATTCAGGCGCTACTCATTCATTCATCTCTGCACAATATGCTACACGGATTGGATTAGAGTTTGAGGCATTGCCGGAGAGGATAGATATACTCACCGGCAATGGGCTCGTGGAAGTAAGCAGGGTGCGCTTTTCATGTCCGGTAGAGGTGTGTGGGCATTTACTGCCCGCATCGTTGATTGAATTCCCTATGGGGAATTTTGATGTCGTTCTTGGCATGGACTGGTTGAGAGACAGTCATACGATAATTGATTGTAGAGGAGGTAGGGTCATATTCAGCGTTCCTGGGATGGAGCAGTTCATCTTTACTCGAACCTTGAAGAATCAGGCCGGAGGCGTCATCTCAGCAGCAGTGTCAGAGCCAGGACAGATTCCGAGAGTGGTCAAAGATTTTCTCGACGTCTTCCCTGATGAGCTCCCAGGGATACCCCCAGTCAGAGAGGTAGAATTTAGCATTGAGTTGAACCCTGGAACGAGGCCTATTGCAGACAGAGTTTACAAAATGTCGCCGTCAGAACAGGATAAGTTGTATCAGCATGAGGAAGAGTTGAAGTCTATAGGATTCATCCGAGACAGTAAATCGCCCTGGGCCGCGCCGGTGATTCTAGTTCCCAAGACGGATGGGTCGACGAGGATGTGCATCGACTACCGCAAGCTGAATGCAGTAACAGTGAAGAATAAGTACCCGCTACCAAGGATTGATGACCTGTTTGACCAGTTGAGCAAGGCCAGTATCTTTTCCAAGATCGATCTTCGGTCAGGATACTATCAAGTAAGAGTCCGGGAGCTAGACATACCGAAGACAGAATTCAGATCTAGATATGGGTATTATGAGTTTTTAGTAATGCCCTTTGGACTAACCAACGCCCCCGCAGTATTCATGGATTTAATGAACCGCATCTTTCTGCCGTATTTGGATAAATTTGTGGTGGTATTCATAGATGACATTCTTGTCTATTCCAGCAGTGAAGAGGAGCATGAGAAACATCTTAGGACTGTCTTGCAGACATTGAGGGAGCACCAACTTTATGCGAAGCTTGACAAGTGTGAATTCTGGTTAGATCATATTTCGTTCCTGGGGCATGTAATTTCTGGGGCAGGAGTGTCAGTGGATTCGAAAAAGATTGAGGCCGTAGAGCATTGGCCAGTCCCAAGAACGGTTGCAGAAGTATGAAGTTTCTTAGGACTAGCTGGTTACTACAGAAGGTTCGTGGCGGACTTTGCCAGGATCTCTGTGCCCTTAACGCGTTTGACGCACAAGGACATAGAGTTTGTTTGGTCAGCTAGCTGTCAGGCATCATTTGAAGAATTAAAGAAGAGGTTGATCTCAGCCCCGATCTTGACGCTTTCAGTAGGAGCGGGAGGCTTTACAGTATATTGTGACGCATCTGGGAAGGGTCTTGGATGTGTTTTGATGCAGCACGGAAAGGTGATAGCATATGCATCTCGGCAGCTTCGAGACCATGAGAAGAATTACCCGACTCACGATTTAGAGTTAGCAGCTGTGGTGTTTTCACTCAAGTTGTGGAGGCATTATTTATACGGAGATCGGGTAGAGATCTATACTGATCATAAGAGTTTGAAATACGTATTCACGCAGCGAGATTTGAACATGAGGCAAAGAAGATGGTTAGAACTACTGAAGGATTTTGACTTAGATCTTCAGTATCATCCAGGCAAGGCGAATATAGTTGCAGATGCACTGAGTAGGAGAGACAGTGCCTTTATCTTGACCTCACAGAAGCATATTCTAGAAGACCTTCAGAGTATGGGAATCGAAGTAGTTTTGCCAAGGGATATAGTAAGAATGACCAGTATGCAGATTCAGTCAACCTTAGTAGAGAGGATAAGGACAGCACAAGCAGGAGATCCACAGATTCAGAAGTTGCGGTCGGAGTGTGAATCAGGCCGTATGAAGGAGTTAGTGATTCATGAAGATGGTACGCTCAGGTTTGAAAACAGACTCTGTGTACCGAGTGGAGACCTTCGGCAAGAAGTTATGTCCGAAGCTCATAGTTCTATTTACTCCATTCATCCAGGAGGAACGAAGATGTATCGAGATATCAGGCAGTACTTTTGGTGGAATGGCATGAAAAAAGAGATAGCGAGATTTGTATCCAAGTGTCTGGTATGTCAGCAGGTGAAAGCCGAGCAGCAGAGACCAGCAGGGTTGCTACAGCCGCTTCCTATCCCAGAATAGAAATGGGAGCACATCACGATAGACTTTGTGACCGGTTTACCTAGATCCCCGGCTGGCAAGAATGCAGTCTGGGTAATAGTAGATCGACTCACGAAGGTTGCTCATTTCCTTCCTTTCCGAGTTGGACAGACTACTGAGCAGTTAGCAGAAATATACATGAAGCAGATAGTAAGGCAGCACGGTGTTCCAGTTAGTATAGTATCAGATCGGGATACACGGTTTACTTTCCATTTTTGGCGGAGCTTACACCAAAGTTTGGGAACCAAGTTAAGATTCAGTACTGCTTATCATCTACAAACCGATGGGCAGTAAGAAAGAACCATCCAGACGTTAGAAGATATGCTACAGGCGTGTACCTTAGATTTTGGCGGATCTTGGGAGGATCACCTTCATCTAGTGGAGTTCTCCTATAACAACAGCTATCAGGCTAGCATTCAGATGGCCCCGTTCGAAGCATTGTACGGAAGAAAGTGCAGGTCCCCTTTGGCATGGGACGACGTCGGAGAACAGAAGTTGTTGGGGCCAGAAATGATCACGCAGACTGTGGAGATAGTTAAGTTGGTCAGAGAGCGCCTTCGAGTTGCACAGGACCAACATCATCATTGGGCAGATCAGCATCGTAGGCCTCTAGAGTTCAGAGTTGGCGACCAAGTGTTTCTGCAGATTTCGCCTACTCGGGGCATCATCAGATTTGGAACCCGAGGAAAGCTTAGTCCAAGATACGTTGGTCCTTTTAAGATTCTCGCTCAGGTAGGCGATGTGGCTTATCGACTTGCCCTTTCGCCTTCGTTAACTGGCATACATGATATGTTTTATGTGTCCCAATTACGTGGGTATGTCCCGGATCCGAGTCATGTCCTCGATCATTCTGAGTTAGTCGTTGGTACCGACCTAACTTACGAGGAGCAACCCGTATCTATCTTAGACCGGCGAGAGAAGGTACTCAAGAATCGGACGATAAGCCTTGTCCGTATTTCTTGGAACCATCACTCTCCGGAAGAGCCAACCTGGGAGCGCGAGGACGAGATCAGATCTCGGTATCCGCATTTGTTTGACTAATAAGGTATATTTTTGTACCTTATTGACACGATTCCATGCTTATCTGTACCTGCTTGTTTTGTACTTTGTGATGTATGATAATAACTGCTATGATAGTTAACTTGTATATGATTGAGCCTTGCTTGCCCTGATTTTACTATCCTGTCTTGGCTGGAATTCCGAGGACGGATTTTTTCTAAGAAGGGTAGAGATGTCACTCCCCGATCCTGGAATACGTATTTTAATACGTAAACCGATAAATTGTATTTATCTTGTATTTATACTATATTTATTATGCAGTATTTCTTCATGCATTTCCCAAAAATATTCGACAAAATATTATTTTCTAATTTATTTTCTGCATTTGGGCCTACAGTTTTGGCTCATTTGGGTAACCCATTCTTGGTTCACCAATGGTTCATCATGAATCCTTTGGTTCATCATGAACCCATGGGTCCAAGATCTTTATATATACTCATCTCATTCTCTTTCCTCTCATTTACTTCCTCTCATTTACTTCCTTCACCAACCAAGGCAAGTACCAACTTGCTCAAGAGATGGATCCATAATTTTGTCAATGATTTCTTACAAAATTATTTGCCAAAACATGTTCTTCTCCTCAATCTATACTAGTTTAGAATTTGGAAATTTCCATTTTGAAGCTTTGATTTTTGTAGATCTAGGTTTTAATCCTTTTCGGATTTTGCATGGTTTGATCTACTTTAGTTGAATTTTATGGGTTTTTGATGATTCCATGTGGAAGAGCATTCAGTTTCACCCAAGTTGGAACTTTGGAAATCTAGATTTGGAGTTCGGATGGCCAAGTTATGATGCTTTGAAGTTTGGGTTCAGCCATGGTGTTCTTGCTGTTTGGAGAAGACAGTGAACAGTGTGCTCCTGTTTGAGCACGCTTTCTGTTGGAAGTGTGTCTCTCCTTGAGCTTGCGTGACTTTTCACGCAGCTCTCTCTCCTTGAGCTTGCGTGACTTTTCACGCAGCTCTCTCCTTGAGCTTGCGTGACTTTTCACGCAGCTCTCTCTCCTTGAGCTTGCGTGACTTTTCACGCAACTCTCTCCTTGAGCTTGCGTGACTTTTCACGCAGCTCTCTCCTTAAGCCTGCGTGACTTTTCACGCAGCTCTCTCCTTGAGCCTGCGTGACTTTTCACGCAGCTCTCTCCTTGAGCTTGCGTGACTTTTCACGCAGCTCTCTCCTTGAGCCTGCGTGACTTTTCACGCAGCTCTTCCCTTGAGTCTGCGTGACTTTTCACGCACGCTGCCTTGAGTGAGCCTGAGTGAGCCTGCGTGACTTTTCACCCCTTGAGCGTGCGTACTTTTGTGCGTACGCTTTTGATATTTTATTAGATATTATATGTCCATTTTATATCCTTACGCCTTTTGTCCCGAGCATGATATGAGCACTAATGTGACCCCGAAGAACAAAGTGTTCCTTCCTGATACATGTACCTGAATGTCCCAGTTCTTGTTCATGCTCGACAAAAGACTCGTAACTCCACGTGGCGTATTTGCAATGATGCATTACACTAAGGAGGGTAAAACATGTCGACATACTGATTGACATGGATCCTCTTTGGGGTACTCGTACTAAAGTACGACTTTAGGAGGATAATCATGAAGGCCACAGCATGTGAGTCCAAGATTTCACCTAGGGTTAAACTAGGTAACTAAATATACTAGATGCATAGGGAGGGCAGAATCCCGAGATCGTGTTACACCAGCCGCCTTGAGATATTGTCTTGACGCGCCGGCTGGTCTCCACGGATACTGCGTCATCCGCAACGAGTGGATGACTGTATCCGATTAATTCCTGCTATATAATATATGTTTTGGCAAGGTGGCCTTACGAGGAACCTGTGCTCAATCATACCTGTCTACGCGAACCCCTGGGTTGGCTAGCCTTGCTGGAAAGATACGATCTGAGGATTTTCTAATAACATGACGCGAGGATAACCTCGTTCCACTAGAAACGCGTAGACTTGATTGGCCGTGAAAACGACTTGCTTGTATCCTATTACCTTCCGCGAATAACTGAGGGAAGCGGACTGTCATGGTACGTAATCTAACCCATGTTCTTGTTTGATTGTTGGGTTGGTTATCGTACTATGACAGGCTGTGGACCGAAGTTATGAACGGAAGACTTATTCTGATTGTGGAGTGCTACTTCTGTGAATGACTGAGGAACGTGGTCTATCATGGTACAAGATCCAACCCATGTTCTTGTTTGATTGTTGGGTTGGTTATTGTGCTGCAATAGGCTATCGACCGAAGTCACGATCAGGAGATTTTATTGCTTATACCCTTTTAACTTATGTGAATGTTATAGAGTACGACACGTCCCGACTCCATGCGGCACCTTTTGTCCTTGTTTGGTTGTAAGGGTGCCATATGGGTTCGAAGATGTTGCGCTACCCTATAATAGTAGCATAAGTATTACTATTATCAATCATTCTATTAACTGGGTTTTTAATCTTAACTCTTGTGCCCCTTTGGAGGTACTTGCTATTCGGGGCTGACCCTGCTGGTTTTGTTTGGCCAGATTCCGTAGCAGAGCCTGAGGACACGATCTTTCTTCCTGACATCCATGGTGCATACTAGGAGCATGGCGGTTCGGGGACTCGAGTGGGTTTCTTCTCCACCACTCCTGCTTATACTTTTGCGGCGTTTAGCCACCGGCACCTGTTAGCCGGATTACTCGATATTTTGGTGTCAGTACATAATTGTAACTAAACAGATTGTAGCTGTGTATAATTTTGTACTTCTGACTCTCTGAGATAGCTAAATTATAAAGCTAGTCTCTCATGACCATTTTGATGAAGCGTCGGGGACGCCTTACTGCTTTATCTTTAATGTTTATTTAATTGCTGATGTGACTTGATTGATTGAGACATAGAACTCTGTGGGACCATAGGAGACTTGATTATAGCATGTACCTCCTAGTCTCTCGACAGCCACGATCGCCGTATGACGTTACGTACCTCATATGGAGTAGCTGGCCTAGTCCGTCTCCGTATTTCGGTACTGGGGCGTGACAAGATTACTGTACTTGATGCTGACACGTTGTTATCACGGATTGGTACTATACGGATCTTCTTCTGAGATATTATCTCCTTGTATTCACTAAATACATATTGTGATGTGCGTTTCACTTACATATTGTATTTATTGAATACCCTTATCATTGTACACTCATTGTGCATATTGTACTCTCATTATCACATTGAGCTATTGTACAAGCCATTGTACAAGCCATTGTATAAGGTAACGTAACTGAATTGGATCCTTGTGTATTGATTGGGAAGGGAGAGTAAAAATGGTTATGTGATCAATACTATTGTATAAGAAATTGTATATGTCCATTGTACACCCACGTACAAAGGAGTCCCATTTTATTGTATAACCTAACCCGTTTACATAACCATATTGTGCTCTAAATCATATGTTGCTTACAGTTCTTACTTATCATATATAAATATTTTCCATTATCAAATCTCTGCTGTTTTCATATACATTCTTCTTTCAGCATTTTATGTACCTTACTCTATTACATGCTTTATATTTCCTAACATGATATGAACTGCGTGAGATGTTTTGTGCTCGTACCGTCCTGACTGGACCTGTTGAAAATTTTACAGAGGATGATGAGGAACCCTGCACCCTTACTTGGAGCTTGCCTAGTTGACACTCGCAACCTGAATCCCTGGGGAGGTTCAGGCAGCTGCTCAGGATGATACCTTGTATAGTGTAGATAGCTTAGACTGTTCCTTCTTTTCATGTATAGCGGTTGTCTTTATTTTCAGAGTTGTATATTTTTAGAGATGATGAGAATTTATTATTTTATTCTGCTGTACCTCAGTTGAGGATTTCTTATCTATTTCCATCGTGCTACATTCTACCTTAGATTGTGATTGAGTTGTACCTCTGTGTTGGCCTCCTTTTGGAGAGTATATTTCATGTTATGTAGTTATAGTTCATGACCTAGAACAGCGTTCTACCGCCGACACTGCGGCGTAGGCTTGGCGCTGTTACGTACTCGTACCCTCACGGTGGGTGCGGGTCGTGACACGTTTTTAGTGGTGGCCCATGCAGGTCGAGTATATGTAGTGGTATTCGAACTAGAGTATCACTACAGCCTGCAGTAGGATTAGAATATTTTGGAGGTACTCAATCACCTTAGAAAAAACTCCTTATCAGATCCCTTTTTTTTTTCTAAAATTGTTGCTTATTGACTTCCCTTTGAATATAAACTGTCCTCCTTTGAATTTTTGTTTCATTCTCAGAAATTGCTTCCTGTTTTGATCTGTTTTCATGATGGTTATGAAGACACGATCTCATCACTTCGGTTCGGGGGATACTATCGAGAGGCTGGCCACCTCTCGTCCTGTTCATCAGGGCCTCGAGACCGCAGCTCTTGTTGTGCCGACTCAGGTTGGCGTTTCTGCTACATTGGAGGTGCACCTCTATCTGTACAGAGATTTTCTCCCGTCATTTCTGATTTCTCTCAGCAGCGGTGATTCATGCAGCATCAGTAGCAGACCAGGGGAAACTAGCAGGGCGAGCCATCGTCAGGACAGTCAAGGATGCGCAGACCATTGGAGATCTTGCTGCAAGTTCCGTTCTTCTCAATTCCATTCCCGAAATTGTCTTTTATAACTACCTTGAAATCTGATTCCATCTTTTCCTTGCTGATTGATTAAGTTTGTCATGTTGTTCTTTTGATTTTGTTATTTTTCTTCAAAATTATATGGGCTAGGTCACCTAAATCATGGGATCTAGAATCTTCGATAGTCGTGTTAGTTGGCATAGTGAGGACACGAGTCAGATTTTGGATGTATTTCTCGGGTATGGAAATTTAAGGTTTTTGCCGTCGCATGCGGCAATGCGAAATTTTAAATACCATGCACCTAGAGGTACGTACCTTAGTCAAGGACTCTGTGATTATCGTAGCCTTGCTCACTAGCAAGATTGAGACTCTGGACAACATAATTTTTGGACAGACGCATATGATTAGCAGATTGTATCTTGAAGGATCTAAACATCATACCCTTTTGATTGTTATAATTGACTTAGGAGTAGGGATATTTTAGTTTTGTAGGGCTTATTCATAGGTAGTACCTTCATAGTATAATGATATGGTGACTTGTAGAGTGTCTATACCCTAGAGGTGATAGTTAGCATTGGTGCTAGAATAGTAACCCATTGCAGATAATTCTCCTGTTATCTATAATACCAACCAGTTTACACATATAGGATGTTAGTATGCCATACAACCTTGATGATTATTTATTGTTTTCTTTATCCTTCCAGTGAGGCACCCAGTGACTAGAACCTGTCCTTGAGTATAGTTGTAGTTTCACCTAAGACTAAGAGGTCTATATATATAGATGATATGCTTAGGATATATGTGATGGGTTGTTGTTCTTGAGCATATATATATATATGTGGTATTTGGGATTGGTGTGCTTAGCTTGTAGGCATTTAGTTATGGGTGACTTGATAGGATTGGGAAGTTAGAGCTAGCCTATTATAGAGTTTCTCTTTGCTAAATTCTAGTTGCCAACACTTAGGTAGCTAGCATAGGTAAAATCCTAAGAAGTTGACCAGCTAATGACCAAGTACTAGGATGTTGAGAAAATTGACTAGTGATTGACCCTTGACTATGTTTGACCTAGAAGAGGGTGCGATCATCTTAATTTCGAGGACGAAATTTTTATAAGGTGGGTAGGATTGTAACACCCAGTTTTTCCAGATGAGGGTAATTTTGAAATTTTGTATTTTAATTTATTTAATTATGGTATCTAAAATTTTATATAATTTTTATTGATTTTAATCATTTTAAAAACTATTTTAAAACATGACTTATGAATTGGTGTCTTGCTAGTGTTTTGTTTATCATTTCTAGATTGAGGGGTATTTTAGTCATTTTTGTAATTTTGGGAATTATTTGGAATTATTATGTATTATTTAGAATCATTAGAATTTATATGATTTTTAGAGATTTTTTGTATAATTGATTTTGGTGTTTTAGTTGACTTTGACTTATGTTGACTTTTGAGACTAACCTAGTGACTAACCTAGGTCATGACAATGTGATTAGGATATGGAACCCTAGGTTGACTTAAGTTAGTGATAATTAAGCCATAGAATTAATTTGGTGGAAATAGGATTTAAATTGTTTAAGGAATGGCTTGTGATTTCACAAGTCATGACTTATGATTTAAGGCTTAATAGCCCATAGGCCCACACCATGAACCAACCCTAACCCTAATCAGCCCATGGCAGCCACCTAGGGTTATTTTTCCCCTATAAATAATCTCTTCATTTAGGGTTAGCCTCTCTTGGAAATAGATCTCAAGTTTAGAATGAGGTAAATCTCCAACCTTAGAAATTCCTAATTAATTCATTTTAGCTCCTTTTTAGTCCTAGTCTTTTGCAATAGGATCTAATTTATGTTTATATACTGATTTTGGAGGAGCACCTCAGTTTGCATGCAATTTGGAGATTTGGAGTTGCCATTTGGAATCCCCTCTTTGAAGCTTTTCTTGAGTTTTGATACTCAATAGGTAAATCATCTAACCTCATAGTTTTTCCTGATTTCTTTGCATATAAGGTTAGGTTTAGGGGTTTTCTAGCTGTCCCCAAAAATTAGGCACGATTTGTGTCCATTTCGTGTCCGTATCGGACACGTATCATGATAGGTGCATAGGTGTTTGTAGAAATGCCACATAGGAATTTATTTTCGTATTTTTGAAATGTAATTACATGGATTTGTAGATCTTGATGTGTGTGTCAATATTTGTGAAGGTGTCCTAGTGTTTTGTGTCCGTTTGTGTCCTATTTTTGTGCGTGGACACGCAGCACGGGCCCGTAGGCCGTGTCCTGCATCACGGGCTCATTTTCTCTCGACACAGGGCACATCGTGTCCTGATTTTTGGTGTGAGCCTAGGGGCAACGACTGTCACCGTGCTCCCAAAATTTGGGAGCACCTCGTGGAGTGTGCGTGGCGCAATCGCCCCCGCACTGGCCATGCGCTGTCGTGCGCGAGCTACTGTGCGCGTGCACAGGCACGACTGACACGTGTGTCGTGTCGTGTCTGTGGGACTCGTGGACCCAGTGCAGTGTGTGTTAGACCTAGGGCTAACCTAGGTGAACCTCTGGACACGAGCATGTGACGTGTCGTGTCGTGTGTCGCGTGTTACACGCGCGTGCACGCGTGCACGACGATTGTGCTGCACTGTTTGGGTCTGTGTTTGTGCAGTTGATTGGGACACGTTTCTTGTCCAATTTTTGGACACGAGGACACTCTCATATACCCTCACATGTATGTCCTAAATTACCAACCCTTTGTTTGGTTTTTAGGTGTGATTTTGAATTCAAAATTTGAATTTCCTATGAGCTATGATACTACACTGATACCTTGAACTGAAAATGGATTTTTCTGATTTTAATTTGTTTCATTAACTGTTAGATGCTGTTAGTTGTAGGAATCAGTTCACCTACATGTTAAGTAATAATGTACATGATTACTTGTCGTTTTTGGGTGTGAGTTTGGGATCGAACTATCGAATTCCCTTTTGAATACTGTATATGCACTGATACATGGCTGAGATATTCATTTCTGAATTTACTTGCAATTTCTTTTTTTTTAATTGATTAAATGAGTAATTATCTACCTACTTGTTTGATGAATGTTATTCAAGTCCACTTTGATCATTGCTATGCACAGGGATCATGGGAATGGGTTTAACTGCTAACAGTTTCAGAAAAAAAATTTGAGAAGGATAGGCATTGTTTGAGTTTAGGTTTTGAATTATTTATGATACATTAGTTTAGTTTACTGTGAACTTGAGTTTGAAGTATCAGATTGGTTGGTATTTGGAATACCTGCATTGATGTTAGATGTGGTTGATTTCAAGTCCACATTGTCTTCATTCAAATTAATTTGAACTCGTTTCATTTCAAATGAGTTGGTGGTGATTCACACACACATGTTATTCCTGTCACAGGTTTTCCACACACATGCCAACACAAAAAACTGAAAACTGTTTCCCTCTCATACACAAACACCCCTACAAACTGCTATGTGTGTCACACATTGCACAGATATGCATGTTCACACACACACACACATACAAGCTGAAATCTGTCACACATTCCCCTTACTTCTCTAACACACACACACAGGACTTTAGCCTTAGCACTGTCAAACCTGAACACACACAAATCTGAGATTCCTTTTACACTCAAACCTGAGAATCACATATGAATGAGGAGTTTTGATTTCTGTTTGAATGTGAAGTAGAAACCTGAGATTTATCTATGTTGAAACCTGAGAATAAAATGGCTTTGGGAAGAAAACTGAAATCTATTGTTAAACTGAGTTTAGGATTCAAATGAGTGGTTGATTTTAATTGAGTTGATTTGAGTTTTATTTAATGGAGTAATCAATGAAAACTGGGATTCCTTTTAACTGAAAACTGAGATTTGTTTTGAACTTGAGAATTTGTTTTGAATGTTAGTTTTGAACATGAAAAGTTTTGTTTGAGAATTTGGGAATTAGTCTCATGAAATACAGTTTGCAATATCATGAGAACACTACAATGTTTTCCCCATTCCTGTCACCTGTACTCACATATCACCACACACATAATCTTTTCCTGTCACTTTGTAAAAACCTGTGATAGTATAGGACTGAGATGAATTGATTTCCTTTCTTTCTCATGAAAATCTGAACTGAGAATATATGTGTAATAACCTGAGAATTAGACAGCCACATATAACCATACAAACACATGTGATCCCTGTCACACACTATATAAACTCACCCACACATTCACTAAAAACCTGAGATTTCAAATCTTAGTTTTGTAGGTTCATTTCCTGTTTGTTTACAAAACTGAGATTAAATCACTACACATTCCTAAACACACACACACATGCTCACACACACAGTCCATTAGCACACACACATACACAAGACATACACATTAACATATAGGAAATTGACACACACACACTCTAATGTCCACACACTCTTCACATTCTCTCTTTCCCTCACTCTTTTTCCCTACACACATACCCCCTTATGAATATATATGCATATGAAATATAATGTATGTAATGTATATAACATATTCATGGTAGCTATAGATTTGCATGTTGTAGTATGGTATATAGGTATAACTTGTATATGTTAAACCTATGTAATGTGTGTTTTGATAAGCTTAGTTGGCATTGTGTTGTGGTTGTGTGCTAGCCTAGGTTTAGTTAGGGTTGGCTAGACTTAGTTGACTAGTTTAGACTAGGGTTAGACCTAGAATGGCTAGCTTGACCAAGTTTAACCTCGTTTGACCTAGTTTGACTAAATTAGACTAGAATTGACCTAGTTTGACTGCTAGGGTTGACTAGAGTTGACCAAAGGGTGACTTTAGCCTAAATTGACCCCAAACTTCATGTAGATGCATTGTAGCAGTCTATTTCCTTATTTTTAGACTTGTTGTGACTTGTACTGTTCTATAGGAGACAGATACCACTCCTCGGACAGTATATTCTCTTCGGACATTCGGGATACCAGGCGAGTACATTCTCTGACCGTTTCATACTTGTCTGGATTTACATTCTTGCTCTAGATTACTGTACTTGATGCTGACACGTTGTTATCACGGATTGGTACTATACGGATCTTCTTCTGAGATGTTATCTCCTTGTATTCACTAAATACATATTCTGATGTGCGTTTCACTTATATATTGTATTTATTGAATACCCTTATCATTGTACACTCATTGTGCATATTGTACTCTCATTATCACATTGAGCCATTATACAAGCCATTGTACAAGCCATTGTACAAGCCATTGTATAAGGTAACGTAACTGAATTGGATCCTTGTGTATTGATTGGGGAGGGAGAGTAAAAATGGTTATGTGATCAATCCTATTGTATAAGAAATTGTATATGTCCATTGTACACCCACGTATAAAGGAGTCCCATTTTATTGTATAACCTAACCCATTTACATAACCATATTGTGCTCTAAATTACATGTTGCTTACAGTTCTTACTTATCATATATAGATATTTCCTATTATCAAATCTCTGCTGTTTTCATATACATTCTTCTTTCAGCGTTTCATGTACCTTACTCTATTGCATGCTTTATATTTCCTAACATGATATGAACTGCGTGAGATGTTTTGTGCTCGCTCCCGTCCTGACTGGACCTGTTGAAAATTTTACAGAGGATGATGAGGAACCCTGCACCCTTACTTGGAGCTTTCCTAGTTGACACTCACAACCTGAACCCCTAGGGAGGTTCAGGCAGCTGCTCAGGATGATACCTTGTATAGTGTAGATAGCTTAGACTGTTCCTTCTTTTCATGTATAGCTGTTGTCTTTATTTTCAAAGTTGTATATTTTTAGAGATGATGAGACTTTATTATTTCATTCTGTTGTACCTTAGTTGAGGATTTCTTATCTATTTCCATCGTGCTACATTCTACCTTAGATTGTGATTGAGTTGTACCTCTGTGTTGGCCTCCTTTTGGAGAGTATATTTCATGTTATGTAGTTATAGTTCATGACCTAGAACAGCGTTCTACTGCCGACACTGCGGCGTAGGCTGGGCGCTGTTACGTACTCGTACCCTCACGATGGGTGCGGGTCGTGACAAGTTTTCCTTAGAATTGTACAGCTTACTTCGTCGTATCCATCGACGAAGGCTGGGCGTGTCCGACTCGTGTCCGATTATTCGGGAGCGGGTCGTGACACGCCCCGACATTATGTTTAGTGTTTGCTTATGTGCTAGATACCAAGCCAATCCTAAGGAATCACACATGACCGCAGTTAAGCGTATCTTTAGATACCTTAAAGAAACTATTACGGTAGGCTTGTGGTATCCCAAAACCACTTCCTTTGACTTAATCGGATATTCCGATACTGATTTTGCGGGATACAAAGTCGACCGTAAGAGTACCAGTGGCACGTGTCATTTGCTAGGAAAGGCGTTACTTTCATGGTTTAGCAAGAAGCAGAACTCTGTCGCACTATCTACAACAGAAGCTGAATACATCGCAGCTGGTCGTTGTTGTGCACAGATTCTGTGGATGCGGCAAACCCTTGAAGACTACAACTTATGTTTCAAGCATATACCTATTTTCTGCGATAACACTAATGCCATTAATTTGACCAAGAATCCTGTTTGTCACTCACGCACTAAACACATAGAGGTTAGACATCACTTTTTGCGTGATCATCAACAACAAGGCACGATTAATTTAGAATTCATAGACACAGAACATCAGCTAGCAGACTTCTTTACCAAACTACTAGCCGAAGAGCGCTTCAACTTTCTTTGTCGTGAATTAGGAATTTTGGATGAAATGGTCATTAAATAAATTGGCCTGCGAAAGTAACGGTTATGACATATATCTTTATGGTGACTTTGCTATGGGTACAAGCCGAAAGGGTCCTTCTGACAACAAGGCGTAAAAGCCTAAGTGACACGGTGCACTAGTCTTCGGACTACCGCTAGCTGGGATCCGGTCCCTACAGCTACCCCATGGCAGTTTCATCGTAATGATCATTGTCATAAATCCTTATTTATTATATGGTTTAATTTTATTTATGACTTAGTTAATCCAAACTTTCAAAATTCTATTCTTTTTCATCAAAAATTTGCCATCTTTCAAACTTTTTGTGTTATGTGCCCATGGAGGCAGAGTTCGGGCCGAACTCTGTGTCCTTGGTCACAGAACCTTTAATACTTCTCAGCCATCCATTGATTTGATCCGACGGTCCAGATTTAACCCGCTTGGCTGCTCCTAAACTCCTTAAACCCGAAAAACAACCCTCTCTCTTCATTTTATTCTTCTTCTACCTTCCTCCAAACTTAAATTTCTCAAACCCTAACCCTAGAAAGTCCACTTTTAGGGCTCTTTTTTTTCCCAAACTCAAGATCTCAAGCTATTGGGAGGATCTCTTCCATCTTTTCTCATTTTTGTGAGGTATAATTTCATATTCCTCTCTATTTCCTTTTCAATTATTTCAAATTCTCCATGGCTCCAAGACTCTTTGGAAGAGGCAAGAGAAGGAGTGAAGGTGCATCATCTTTCAATCCTCCTCCTCCTCTTGATCCTTCAATCCATCCACTTATTAATCCACCACAACCGCATGACCCCAACACATTCAATGAACAAATTTTTGTGTCATTGGAGGCTTCCAATGAATGGTTTGCCGATTTTTGTTCACGGAGTGTGTATGCGGGTCATCCGATCAATTTCACTATATTTTTGAATTAAGATTCATTGTTCCATGATCTTTGTTTAGATGAGTTAGTTTCTACATCATTTATTATCTATTTGAATGCTATCCAAATGTTTTATTGTAATCTAACCTTTGACGACACACGAATCTATTCTCATGTTGCCGGTATCGATATTATTTTTGATGATTTTGAGCTTGTGGAATATCTCGAGATCCCGGAACCCAATTCTTGGAAGAAACTTGTCGATGCCCGCAAGTTTCAATTTCTCGATGGATCGTCCCTTGAAAGCTTCAAGGACGATTTGTGTACTTCCAACACTCGTCCACGCAAGCTACGGGATAAATATCTTAATCCATATTTCTATGAACTTCATCGTATCATTTTCTTCACGATCTTGTCCAAAGCGGGATCGACCGATGAAGTATCTTATTTTGAGATCTCTGTACTTTATCATCTCCACTTCCATGTCCCTTGTAACTTTCCGTACACTATGATGGACTGGATGATTAATGCACGGAAGAGACCTCGATCTTTGGTCTACGCCCTCTATTTATTGACGATTTTTCGTACGTTCCATGTTCCGCTTGATGAGTGCTAGTTCCTTCCTGCCCCTGCCTATCTGTCTAAGGCACGGTGGCTTCTAGCAGCTGTTGAGTCTCCTGCTGAGTCAGAGCATTCCGAGTCTGATGCTCAGGCCGATCCTCGTGCTCTTGGCCAACCTGCGCTCGAGCCACCTGCTACTCTTGAGTCTATTCAGACTATGCTGCGTGATCGTTTTTGCTTGGAGGACGATCGCTGGACTCAGATGGACTATCTTACCACCTT
The DNA here is from genome assembly GCA_029216955.1 of Iris pallida. Lineage (NCBI taxonomy): Eukaryota > Viridiplantae > Streptophyta > Magnoliopsida > Asparagales > Iridaceae > Iris > Iris pallida. The sequence continues at coordinate 15,848,287 of JANAVB010025198.1, forward strand.
ACAGATGTCGGCCATCAGCAACACTCTGCATGACATCCAGTACTCCTTGGCCTCTCATCCTACGGTGTCTTACCCTATGGTACGAGACCCTTCTCGCGAAGGTTATCTTATCGACGACGCCTGGGTTAGGAGGTATTTGGATCCAGATGCGGCGTTTGTTGATCCTCGTCGCTCTGCTAGCGACCCATCTGACTCTGCTGGACCTTCCCATGCTCCGTGACGGCCGTGGTCCATTTTATGATGCTGCTGATGCTTAGGATTTCTTTTGTTTATGCACTTTGTCATTTTCATTCAGTGATTATGTAGTTGAACTCTTTGCTTAGTACTACTTTATGCTTATATGGATTCTATTTGGATTATTTGCTAGTTATCTCTTATGTTGGTTATGAGCCTAGGTTGTGTGATTGCATATTTTTTCCATGGTTATATTTTTTTTATGGGAGAGCGTCTATTTTATTTTTGCTAAATGTCAAAGGGGGAGAATATGTGATATTTGCTTAACCATTTTTTGGATAAATACTTGTGCTATATTGTTTGGACTAGTACTTGTATCAGGACTTCTCTATTTACGGGGGAGCCGAATTGTCCATCTACGGGGGAGCTATATATGCGTCCATGTATGAATGTTGGGACACTCAAATATCGCAATTTTGTCAATTATCAAAATGGGGGAGATTGTTGACCCAAACTGGATCGTAGTCAACCTAATCTTAATAATTAATAAATTGATATTTGACATGATCCAACTCGACACATATATTGTCATCAAAGCTACAAAACAGACGACTTACACACATCAAGTCGGACAATCATCATCGACGACTGCTCGACGAATACTGCTGGAACTTATCATCGAAAGTTTGTATTTTTATAATTTTATTTGAGTCTAGGCTATTGTACGTTGAGTCGCACTGAGTACCTCAACCATAGACTAGATAACCAAAAAGCCCCACAAACAAAAAGCCAAACTACCAAAGCCCATTTACCCCAATGAGCATTCTGTCTCCAAGGAGGCAGAGTTTGGGCGAACTCTGCCCCACACAGAGTTCAGGCCGAACTCTGTCTCCTAATTTTCAGGAGCTAATTTTTAGGGATTACTCATTGCAAGTTGTCCAACGGCCATAATTTTTGAATTTTGGACAGAGTTCAGGCCGAACTCTGCCTCTGAGAACTAGTATATATAGGCACCCTTTTCTCCCATTTCAAATCATCCAATCTTCTCATCTCTTCTCTCTTATAGCCTATATGTCCCAAAGAGCCATACTCTTCTCATCTACTAGCCACAAAACTTCCCAATACTACAAGGTGCTCGGTGCGAGTCAATTAAAAGTTTTGTGCAAGAGTCTTGAAGAAGTCACTTAAAAAATTCCAAGTTTCGCCTCGACGATTTTTCAAGAAGTTGGCGTGCTCTTCTGTGTAAAGGCACGTGGTTGTAAAGCTATTTCACAAATAGTGGATTTCAATCCTAAGCTAGAGTTCTCAGGCCTGGACTAGTCCTCCACGAGGGAAACCAGGTTGAAAATTGTTGTGTCTGTGTATGCTTTCTGATCTTCATTTAATTTTCGCAATTATACTCTGATTATTTATTTACTAGTTGGGATTGAACAGAGTTGATTTTTTAATTGATCATTATTGTCACAAGTACTCTATTCACCCTCCCTCTAGAGTTGCCTACACGTACTTCAAGAACAGCAGTACTAGTAGTACTGGTTTGCATTATTTACTTTTTAGTATTTTATATTTTTATTTGTGGGTTGTTTCTTTTGTTTGGTTTCTTTTAAAGTTTTGATTGTTCGTTTGACTTTTCCTACCTCACCTTTTGTTTTATATATTATGATATATTATCATTATAATTATTTTTAATACTTTTGTTATGATTCTTATTATTATGATTTTTATTATTAGAATTATTAGTATTTTTTAAATATACTGTGGAAATATCTATGAGTATGGGTATCAAATATTCTGACGTAGTTTTATATATATATATATATATATATATATATATATATATATATATATATATATATATTTTATATATATATATATATATATATATATATATATATATATATATATATATATATATATATATATATATATATATATATATATATCAAAAAAAAAAATCTATGAGTATGGGTATCAAATATTAGGACGTAGTTATATATATATATATATATATATATATATATATATATATATATATATATATATATATATATATATATATATATATATATATATATATATATATATAATATATATAATGTTTAGTTCATTCCATGCTTTTATATCTTACAAAATTTAATTTAACACCAAAATAATTTCTCTAGATTATATAATGTTTATTTAAATCTATTTTATAAAATGTAGATTCCCAATTGTAAAATAAATTCTCTAGTATTTTAGATATTACAATGAAATATAGATTTTTATATATGCTACAAATTTAGGTTTTTCTTGTAAAAACGGTTCCTGATTTTTAGGTGTTTATATAAAATATTTTATTAACAAAAAAAAATTAGTCTTCAAATTATTGTGAGATATTTCTAAAACTAGTGTAGGTATCTTTTTCTCCAAAATTCTCTTCAAATCGTTATTTATCCCGACTAATCGCACGTCCCTGTTTCCTCGCGAATTCGGATTGTGTTTGCGTCGACCATGGCTATTGGACAAACTAGAACTTTTCAGAACATCGCACCACACCAGGCGACATACTAGGCAAGATACCTTGTCATCACTGTTTATTTCATTGCTCATTATATTGTATGTATTTATTTATTTAGTATTTATTTTCCGCAAATATAACTTGTTCTTTTCAGTCATGCGTAGATGCAAATTTTACTATTTAAATTTCGTTTTTCATTATTTATTTATTTCTATGCACACTTGACCTAAAAGGAAGAGACCTCCTTCATTCATTGGCCTTGACACATGTATGCCACAAATTACGAGTCGCATATAGATCTCGGACGTGTGTACTGAGTGGCCAGCGATACATATTGGACGAGCGTTAAGCTATGACTACTACTAGGATTGCATGAAGAGTTAGAACATTGGGTGGGAAGAATACAACTGGGCGTTGACCTCCTCCCTATCTATCGTAGACTCGCTCGCTACTGAGGAACAATAGGTAGACTATATGCTATAGACTCGCTCGATACTGAGGAATGGTATATAGTAGTTAGACTCGCTACTGAGGTCCTGTTTATTTTATCTTAACTTGACTTGGAGGTTATGCGACCATGCCCTATTCTCGAATGCATTACACCTATAGTCACTACCAGAATATGTCATTTTAGCGACGCCTAAAGACGTCGCTAAAATATTTTAGCGACGTCTTTAGCAACGTCTTCCTCTTGTCGCGGAAACCTTAGTCGCTGTTTGGAAAAAAGTCGCTGATCGTCGCCAACACCGACGTTTACCGACGCACAATTACGTTGGTAATATACCGACGTTTACCGTCGTTTCGTCGATGAAATAGCGACGTTTATGATGTCGCTATACGTTGGTAAAATTACTGACGTTTATGACGTCGCTCTGCGTCGGTATATCCTGGGGAATATTAGTGACGTTTATGACGTCGCTATACGTCGGTATATCATGGGAAAATGAGGTAAAATCTTGTGAAATTTATCGACATCTACCAACGGTTACCGACGCATACCGACGAAAATGACGTCGCTATACGTCGGTGGAGTCGGTGTAATTTTTTTTTTTCAAATTTAGCGACGTCTACCGACGGTTACCGACGCATACCGACAAAAATGACGTCGCTATACGTCGGTATCCTGGCAATATATGCCAGTTTAGTGACGTCTACCGACGCATTGTGGCGTCGGAAAGCATCGGTAAACGTCGGTTGACGTCGCTAAATTTGAAAAAAATAAAATAAAATAAATTACAGTATGCAGTTTTCTCCACAGAATTATTTTCTTCCTGCAATTTAATAAATAACACTGAAACACAATACACAAGCACATTTTATCCCTGGGTTCGCCGACCACTTCGGTGGAACACTAAACACCGGTAAATTAACATCCAAATGAAACGAATAACAATATAAAATAACCAAAGTCCACACAACATATATAAACCAATATCCAAATTGTCATGGGTCTACGCAACCAATAACCAATGTATCTACGCAACCAACAAACAAGTGTCACAAATAAATAAGTGTCACAAACAAATAGTAAACACAAACAAGTACTCAAACACTCAATGCAAATAGTCCTAACTAGGACTACTGGGGATCTAGAGTAGGAGGGGGCGCGCCGCGACAAAGGGCTAAGAAAAGCTCATAGTCCTCCTGTGAAATCGACACCGATGAAGGAGGTAGTGACGTCGGTGGAGTCGGTGTCGATGAAGAAGGCAGTGGCGCCGGCGGAGTCGACGACGATGAAGGCGCACCCGGAGGACGATAATGCTCCAACGCTGCAAGTCGCTGGTGGTATGAATCCATGGTAGATAACATTCTATCACTGCTATCAGCCACCGAATCCTGCACCAATCTCAGCCTCTCGCCCATGGTCATCTGTGATGCTTGCAGATCCAATACGCTATGCTCTGTCGACGCTCTAAGATCAGTGACGCTCCATTCTGTCCGCTCAGTCATATTCCTGAGCTCCATGATGCTGCGGTCGAGCGCATCCAATCGTGCTATAAGCGCAGGCTCGTCCGACTGGTGCTGAGACTGGTCCTGAATCCGTCGTACTAGCTCGTCCCGAAGAGACTCCATCATCTGGTGGACTCGGGCAGACTCCTGGGACGGCTGTGGACCATGCACACTAGCAGGGGATGCCCTAGAGGACTGGCTCGCAACTAGGGCGCCATAGGATCCCGTATCGTAGTACGTACCCCTACGGAGGCCACCAGCGGCGGTCATCCACAGCTCGTCCGCCGACGGAGCTTGAGTGGGCTGCGATGAAGTACCGGCCTCTCCCGCAGTAAGTACACTAGCAGTCGCCCGGTCCCGAAGCCTCTGATACTAGGCCTAGAAAGTATGGATAGTACTCTATGATTTCTAATCTCTAATTAATGTACTTATTATTACTAACTACATGAATATTTATTTGCATGTATATTTACTAAGCAATATTAAAATTAACACGAAGTATTATAATTAACAAATAGTATTGTAATACTTACATAGGCAAGCTCGGCCCTCTCGTCAATAAGGCCTTCGCCCTTCCGATGGGTGGCTAGAAAGACGGTCACCATGTCGGCGTTACCGACCTTCCTTACCTATAATTAAATATATTATCTTAGTAATAATTTATCGGATTTGTATTAAAATAATATTTCTGAAAGAAAAATACATACCAGACGACGGAAATGTTCCGTCATCGGAATCGACCCACCGTACCACTTCGAGGCATGCTGCCTAGCCGCCTTGGCCTTCTTGGACTTTTCCTTGTACCTTGGCTCGTTGAATCGAGCCTTCATGGCATCCCACTGATCAGGGGTGATCCAACCTTGGATCGGCTTTCCGGCACGATCATGAGCCTTCTGATCATTAATAGCGTCGTGGATCAGCTTAGCAGCGACAGCAGGAAACATTCCATCGATCAGCTCGGCCCGGTGCGGTGGATAGAAAAACATATCCTAGAAGAGTACGCAAACGAAATATTTATCAGTTATATAATATGCATAAATCAAATGATTCATGTTAAAAGTAAATCTATTTTAACCTTGAAGCGCGTAAACCAGTAGGCCTTCATATCGTCTGGAGCATCCAAGTAGTTTATCCAAGGACCACCATAATTTTGCCTCAGGACCTGGCCTAGGCGTCTCTGTACCGACGGGGGACGATATCTATACAGACATATTATATTCATGAGAAAAGTTAATTTATGATAAACACAGAAAAAATGATAAACCAAAATACTTACCTTGTACTGTCGGCCCAGATCTCCGTCCTCGTCTCCTCCGGAGGTGCGCAGGCATCATCTGCCTGATACTGGTCTGCCGTCGGCGCAGCCTCCTCCATCTGCTCATCTGTCTCCATCGTCGTATCAGCAGGAGGAACGCTACTCTCGGGAGCAGTCTCAGGCCTGGAACTACTTGTCCCAGGAGATATGCTATGTAGTATCGTGGCGGGCGGAGCTACTGTCTGATACACAGGAGTACTGGGCGACGAGGATCCAGAGCCGGTACCAGTAGGAGGTACCGAAGAAGAATCCCGTTCTCTAGCAGTACCACCAGTAGTTACCGAAGGACCCTGTCCTCTGCCAGTATCAGTACCCCGTGCCCCATGTAGGAAAATGCAGAACGATCCACAATGACCTGTCATGCCTGATAACAACATATGATGAGATACAACAAAGACAGCAAATAATAGAGACTAGAAATATGAAAGTACAACAAAGACAAGATAATTACCAAGATAACATATGATGATACATTTTACAAGAAACATCTAAGTCCAGATAATATATTTTACCAGAAACATCTAAGTTTAGATAGTACATTCTACAAGAAACATCTAAGTCTAGATAGTACATTCAGATAATAACCAAGACTAGATAATAACCTACTCTACATAATAAGAAAATGAAAGTACATCTCTCTCAATTATCTTCAGAATAATCATCTTGTTCGTCTTCCTCGACCTCATCTTCCTCTTCCTCCTCATATTCACTTTCATCTTCGCCTTCGACGGCTTCGCCTTCCTCTTCGAATAATTTTACATCTTCTACATTATGTGTCATGTAATGCGTAACTTCCGTGGAGTCCACATCAACAATATTGGTTACAAGAGGTAGCTCGTCCTTCTGATAAGCTTTTTCGTCAACATCAAAAGTATCTCTAGCTTTAGTCTTGCATATTGCCCACCAGTCTTCGTTGCTCCCCGTCTCGAATAAGCTGTGAAGTACACGAGCTGAGCTTGAGTTGCTAGGACAAATGGTTCATAGCCTTGATATCTACGCTTGTAGTTTATATCCACAAGACCATGCTTGTCAATTTTCCAACCTTGATTTTCAATCGGATTGAACCATTCACACTTGAACAACACGATCCTTACAGGTTCTCTGCCATAATTATACGTCAACTCCACAATCTCTCGCAAGATGCCGAAGAAATCATTTTCTGGATCGACATCTTTGTAGTTCGAAGATTTGATACACAAACAACTGTTTTTCGTTGAATCAAGATCCAGGAAGCTGTCTCTGATCGGAGCATTTGTCGACTTGAAATGAAAGCCATTGACACAGTAACTTGGCCATATTTTAACAAAAGTAATTGGTCCCTTGCCAAGAGTTCTAATTAATTCAATCTCGGGTGAAATTAGACGATCGACCTGAATACCAAAGAAGAGATAGTAAGTTATTTATTACACTGTTGCATTAAAAGAGGCCAGTAATTACCGGGCTGCTTACATATTCGCTCAACCAAGAAGGAAAATGACGTCTCATTTCTTGTTCTAATACTTCGTCTGTTAGGTAGGGTCTAACCGACCTCAACTCAGCATTATATGTGCTAAAAAATAACGAAGCAACCGCCGATTAGTACAATAATATTAGCTTATACTATTACATTGAGATGATGTAAACTCATCATTAATTACTTACCCCTCTAGCTTCTCCACTTCATCCTCGTCGCAATTGAGTAATACATACAACTGAGCAGCCCTTAGCTCTTCGTCATTCAAATATCTCTTCTTCATTTTCCCTGAAGGCTTTCCAGACGCATTGAATACTTTCAGTATTCCATCATTAGATTCTTGATAACCGTCGTCGTTTCTCGGAGCCCTCGTTCTATTCATAGCAACTTGAGGTTTGAAATACGTCGAACAGAAGTTTGTAATCTCCTCGAGAATATAGGGTTCACAAATAGAACCCTCGACCCGAGCCTTGTTTTTCACCTTCCTCTTTAGGTGGTTCAAATGCCGCTCAAACTGGTACATCCACCGATAACCGACGGGCCCACCAACACGTGCCACGTAGGAAAGATGAATTGGCAAATGCTCTATGGAGTCAAAAAATTTGGAAGGAAATACCTTCTCGAACTTGCACAGTGTTACCGCAATATCGTTCTCCTGCTTTTCTAGACGATCGACAAGCAACTTACTAGAACAAAGATCTCTGAAGAATATGCTAAGCTCGGTCAATGGATCCCAAACAACCGGGGGTAAGAATTCCCGAAATGCAATCGGAATTAACCTCTCCATGAATACGTAACAATCATGGCTCTTCATACCTGTCAGTTTGTTCTCCTTGAGGTCGACGCATCTTCTCAAGTTCGAAACATACCCGTATGGAAATTTCAGACCTTGAATCCACCTACAAAGTCTCACTTTATCCTCCTTCTCCAGTGAGAAAATTGCCTTAGGCTGCTTCAACTTCCCATTCCCGTCCTCTATCAAATGCAATGCAAGACGTCTACATATTTCTTCCAAGTCCAATCTAGCCTTTGGATTGTCTTTCGTCTTCCCCTTTACGTCCATTATAGTATTAATTATGTTATCAAACACATTCTTCTCGATATGCATGACATCAAGGTTATGTCTAATCAGATTGGTGCTCCAATATGGCATATCCCAGAATATACTCCTCTTCGTCCAGTTATGAGTACGACCAAATCCGTCACACTTGTAGCCCGTAGCAGGCTCTTCAATAGCTCTTGGTAAATCTTTTACCTCTTTCCATATCGTGTATCCGGACCACCTTGGCGGGGGATTAGCCTTCTCCACAACGCCAGCACGAAAAGCATTCATGTTCCTCCGGTACGGATGATCCTTCGGCAGGAATTGTCGATGACAATCGAAGAAGCACGGTTTGCCTCCATGTTTCAAACGGAAAGCCTTAGTGAGGTCCATGCAATACGGACATGAAAGACGACCATGCGTGCTCCATCCAGATAACATACCATAGGCCGAAAATTCGTTGATGGTCCACATAAGTGCTGCTCGCATCTGAAAATTTTGTTTTCTAGATACATCGTACGTGTTGGAACCTACTTTCCACAGCTGATTCAACTCATCAATCAATGGCTGTAAATACACATCGATGTTCCTTTTCGGATTGTTCGGACCTGGGATAATAACGGTGAGGAACATATACGGAGTCTTCATGTACATCCAAGGCGGTAGATTTTACGGAGTGACGATCACAGGCCAACACGAATACTGGGATCCCGAAAGTCCGAATGGGATAAAACCGTCGGAGCAAAGACCCAATTTGACATTACGCGGATCAGAAGCAAAATCTGGATACTCTCGATCAAAGTGCTTCCATGCTTCTCCATCAGATGGGTGATCCAACACTCCTTCGGTCTGTTCTCGCTTATGCCAACTCATGTTTTCTACAGTTTTCTTCACCATAAACAACCGCTGCAACCGCGGCGTCAACGGCAAGTAGTGCATCGAATCGGTAGGCTTCCTGGCACCGACAGACTTTCCTCTACCAATGCCCTTGTAGCGATCGGCACCACAAAATCTGCAGGCATCTTCATCATTGTCGTCTTTTTAGTACAACATGCACCCGTTGCGACATGCATCAATTTTCTTGTATTCTATCCAGAGCGATCTCATCATCCTCTTAGACCGGTAGAAGTCTTTAGGCAACTTAGCACCCTCAGGCAATATTTCTATAAGCAACTCCATAAGACGGTTGTAGCAATCTTACGACATGTTAAAATCAGACTTGATGCTCAACAATCTTGTAACTACCTCCAACGGTGAATGATCCTCACAACCAGGATATAATGGAGTCCTTGCATTCTCCAGCAACTCCATGAACTGTGCAGTATCGGCGTTCGGTGCCTCCTCAGGTGCATCATGATCGTCCGGATCGAAACTAGGCCCCGCCGTGTCAAAAACTATGTTCACCAACCCATCGTCGTAAGCAGCGTTGTTGTGGACATCCACATAAGGCTCATACTCCGATGCTAAAGACACAAGTTCTCCGTGCGCGCTCCACTGATAGTAATTCGGTGTAAAACCTTTCGAGTATAAATGATACGTGACTTCCACTTCTAGATGATATTTCAAGTTGCGACATCTCACACACGGACACTTAATTTTGGTACCGTCCATGTACTGAGAAAATGCCTTGGCAAACTACAGGAACTGTTGTACACCCTCTCTGAATTCATCCCGCACACCGCACATGTCATCAGGATGACGGTTGTACATCCACGAACGATTCCGTAAGTAGTAATTCATATCCTTTGAAGATAATTCTGCAAAGATAGAAACACTTATTCGATTATATTGTCCAAATGGATGCATAGACACATAAGTATTCGATTATACCTACACTTCTAGGATACTCTATACACTCTTATAGTAACTAGGAGTCCTATGATATTACCTATCTCATGTACACTCTTTACACACACACACACACACACACACACATTACCTACCACATGTAGGGCTCAAGTCAAGAGTATAGTGCAATGGTATGCTATCATTCATGCCTATAACAAGGCATACCATATACGCTACACTAACAGGAGTAAGGTATGTAGCAACGGTATGCTATCAGCCATGATTATAATAAGACATACAGTGTACTACATACTAGCAATCAAGTAAACAAACGTGTCGTATAGGACGCCAATATAGTATAAGATATATCGTGCCTATACTCAACAAGCTAAGACTTAGGTGACTACATGCCCTTTAGTGTTCTTCCCTCCCCGACACGACATGACACGAATGCAAGCAAGTGGAAATAAGTACAAACAAGTCAAGTGCAATATGAATGCATGCATGTGATGATCGAGTATGAGTACTTGCCTCTCTTATGGGGTTAACAATGTCTCTAGATCACCAATAAATAAAGAAATAATGTTTTTAGAATCTTTCTAATTTAAACCACCAGTCAATTTCTAGTGTTTACAAAACCACTCCAGGTTCACACAGGTGACTTAAACTGACAGTATCATAAACCATTTATAAGTAAATTTCCCTGTCTTCCCATACTTGCCATCAATCTAGTGAGAGTATAGGCAAAGCTCAGACATAATCTAATTTCAGAATACTCCTCAAGGGTCAGTCCTGATCATGACTGATACAATTCAGTCCCTGTTCAGGCTGATATAACCCAGTCACCAATCAATCCTAACCCAAGGCTAATAACTACTGTCCATGATACACACTGCATAACCTATCAATCTAAGGTTTCATAATTTACATCTACTTCTTAATACCAAAACTTAAACAAAAGAAGAACAACTCAACTTATCAGGGAGTCTTTTAAAGAAACAATTAAATGTTTCAGTTCCAATGTCAACCAAGGACTGAGATCCACAAGGACTTAACATTCAATTTAAAAGCCTTAGCTATAGGCCAATGCATCTCAGTCTTGTACAGGGCTGCTGCTCAGAAGCTTTTTACAAACATTAGGTTAAAGAGGTATTAATTACGCTTGTGATACTCAAATGAGCAATTTTTTCCCTAGTATTGGATGACCCCTTGTCCCTATTCTGTGAATCATAATGTTAACATGCACACATATTTTTTTTAATAAAACCGTTACCTTTATTGTTGTCAGGTTGGGCATGGGGAGAACCTTCAGCATATATTTTTCCACGGGGATCTTGCTATGACGGTTTGGTCTGCTTTTCGGGGTTTCTTCAAGGCACGGATGCATAGTGACTTTCTGGTCTTTCTTCAAAGGTGGTGGCGGGGTCCGGGCAGCCATCATCGGAGATCATTGGCTGGTACGATCATTTGGGAGCTTTGGAAGAACAGGAACAAGCATCGATATGAAGGACGTGGAGCTGGATCGGACTTCTTGGTTCGGGAGGTGAAGCGACAGCTTCGGAAGTCGCTTTCTGACCTCATGGTAACCTGCATATATATATATATATATATATATATATATATATATATATATATATATATATATATATAAAGAAAATATATATATATATAAAATATATATATATATTTTATATATATATATATTTTTTCTTTATATATATATATATATATATATATATATATATATATATATATATATATAAAGAAAATATATATATATATATATATATATATATATATATATATATATATATATATATATATATATATATATATATATATATATATATTCTTTATATATATATATATATATATATATATATATATATATATATATATAAAGCATGACAAATTATAAACCTCTTCTCTGTTTTTGGGGTGACTAATCAGATTGGGACAATCACGTTAAATGGCTCACATACAGAAGGTTGCCACATGGGAATTTGGCATATAAGATTAAGGAGATCCCATTCACATCCTTGAACAAATTATTCAAGTCAAGGACTGCTCAATCACTAGATGTGCAATGCAGACTATCAATGAAGAATAATTTAATTAAAAGTCGAGCAAAGAGGAGAATGGGGAGAAGGAATTAGTGGCATATTCCTCCTATAGCACTCTGACCTATGCAAGTAAACTAGTTTTAAGTGTATATCATCAACTTGATACAACCTAATCTCCCAACACAACATCAACCATGCATCAAATTAACTAACATTTAGGTTAGGGTTTACCTAGTCGGGGCCGGAGGAGCGGGTCGTCGAGGGGGCAGGGGGTCACCGGTGGGGAGCTGGAGATGGAGGGGAGCGGTCGTCGAGGGTGAGCGGGGTCGACGAGGGAGAGCTGGGTCGCCGAGGGGGTCGCCGGTGGGAGCAGGGTCGCCGAGGGGGAGCAGGGTCGCCGAGCGGGGTCGCGGAGGGTCGGGTGCCGAGGGGGGAGGGTCGCCGAGGGCGGAGGGGGTCGCCGGAGGCCGAGGGGGGAGGGTCGCCGAGGGGGAGCACGCAGGTGAGGGAAAAATTAGATCGAAATAATAGGGGAGAATGAAAACTCGAATGCCCTATATTTTTATTTTAGCGACGTCATAACTATACGTCGGTAAACGTCGCTAATATTAGTGATATTAGCAATGTTACACTAGTTACGTCGGTAAACATCGCTAATATTAGTGATATTAGCGACGTTCACCGACTTATCCGTGACATATGTTTCTTTATACAAAAATAAGTCGCAAAACATCGCCGATCGTCGGTAATAGTGACGTATTGCGACGTTTATAAAATACATCGCTAATTTCTTAAAAGGTAGCGACGTTTTACTAAAACGTCGCTAATTGCGTCGCTAATATGACTTATTCTAGTAGTTAGTGGTTAGGTGACCGTTATCCGTTAGGTATATGTACTTTGGTTTATGTACTTATGCCCGACCAAGACTTGGAACAGTATCTTATCGCGGACTAGTTTGCCACAACTTGTCCTTGTTTGGTTGTAGGTGTGGTTAACTGCTTCGATGATAAGGTATTGAACCTTGTTATGGTTCGGATTATTGTTAAGCATCTTTATATTCAGTTTATGGCATGTTGTTTCTTCTATCTTGTTACGTCCCTCTGAGGACCTAGTGAACTCTCCAGGTGTGCTTTTGTGATTTTCGCAGGTGCTCTTGCCAAGACCATGCTTTACTATTTTCCTTCGAGATGATTGCTCTTGGATCGTCTTTCGCTTCGTTTGACAATTTCTTTCATCTGTATTTATTTTTCTTCATTTAAATAGTTGGTAGTGGATTTGTCTCCGCCCAACAATTGTACCATGATAATTCAAAGTTGGTGTTATATCATTATTCATTTATTTTGGGGATAAGATTTAGTGTGCCATAGTTTACTGCATTTTACAGCTTATGTATACATAAGAGGATTCCATATATTGGAGTATACTTCGTATGTATGTAGCTGGCATGTCTACGTACCTAGTCCTAAGTATTTTGGGACCAGGGCGTTGCACCAGATAAAAATAAAAGTGTACTCTTAGGACTACGTCTAAGTCCTATATTGTATACTGTTTTGTTTGTAATTGAAATACCAAGGTTTACCAATCAAAAAGACCTTGTCGTATTTTCGATGGCGAACAGTATCATTTATTCTTCATAGTACTATTGCCAGGTTATGATTACATATTGGTAGTTCTATTTCTTTATCATCTATCGTACTCTCTATTTACAGTTTTATAGTTTTTGTCAATTAATTAGAACTGCTATTAGTGGTGTGCTCGCTCCAATCCTGACTGAATATATTTTTCAGATGATGGTTGCCCTACCTATTATGGCCCATAAGGTATAGTAGGCGTAGATCGGGAGACTCTGATTCGGAAGGGTTTAGCTTCAGCTGAGGAGGCTTATCTAGCGACTCATTTAGGCTAGGTTTGAACTGGATTTGTCTCCAGTTGATGACTCTTGGCCTATTTATTATTTTGAGACTTGTATTTGAGATTGTTGATTCTTAGACTATAGCGTTCTATCGTCGATGTTGTGGTGTAGGCTGGGCATTGTCATGCACTCGTGCCCCTATACCGGGTGCAGGTCGTGACAACATGGGTGTCTTGTTGGCTGTATCAGGACTAGGTGCGTGCCACGTGTCGAACACCTAGTCACGCTAAGGAGCGGGCTCCGAGCAGCTCAAAGATCTTCTCCAACAAAATCTCAACAATATGACACATGGCAGTCAGCTACAACCCCATATCAGTGAAGTCTGTGCACAGTTACAATTGAACCATGTTTTAGGGTGCCACGTGGCAATCAGAGACACACGCCCTTGCCGCTAACAGGCACATGTATGGTTACTTCTCCTCTGCTATAAATAAGAGGAGCTCCTCTCCATTCAAACCCTCTGGTTCACTCAATTTCCTCAAGAGTTCCTGAGCATTCCAGAGAGAGTTCTTGCTGCTCCCCTTAGCTAGTGAAGTTAAGCCCGGCAGTTCTCCCTTATAGTCAGATCATCAACGGAGTAAAGAATCAACCCTCCACCATCACAACCCAGGTCAAAAATAAAGTGTAATTGGAAAATTCATGTTTAGGAGTTCCTTCTTACATTCTCGCTTGCAACCTTCGAATCTCTCCTCCAAGCAGCACGAAGAGATGGCAAACACTCGCATTCTCATTTCTCACTCACTCACCACTACCTCTCAGTGCTCTCACCACCTCTCTCTCTCTCCTCTCATTCTCATCACCACCGTCGTCGACAAAATGGACCAGCAACGTGTTCAGGCCAGATCCCGGACCTCGCCAACCTGACCAGCCTCGCGTCGTTCAACATCAAGGGCAACTCGCTCACCGGACCGGTCATGGCCTTGCTGGTCCGCGGCCCCGCCCTGCGGAACGCATCGCTGGCTGATGCCGGCGTTCAGGAGCGGGGTGGTGGCCGACGTCGGCAAGAGGAACGCGTTCTTCGGCATGAGTGGGGAGCGGTGCAATCCCAGGGTGGACGTGCTGCTCGAGGTGGCCGACGGGTTCGGGAACGACCCATGTTCTCCGGAGTCGACGAGCGGTGGAGGTTAGATGTTATGTTCCGTCCATTTAAATTTGTGTATGATATTATTTTGTTTTCTTTAATATATTTTGTAAGATTTTCAAATTTGTGTATGTTATTTTTTTTTGGAAGCACATATAAATTATTTGTTTTGTCCCCTCCATCTAAAAAATTCGGTTCGACCGATTAAACCGAACAAAGAATTCGGTTTCGGTTTAGATCGGTTTCTCGTAAATTCGGTTCGGTTTCGGTTCTACTTATTTTGAATTTGGTATAATCGGTTTCGGAAAATTCGATTCGGTTGAAACCAATTTAACCGAATGCTCATCCCTAGTTCAGCCCGGCCCGCCCAACGCCGGGCCATGGGTCCGGACTGGGTTCGAATTTTTAAACCCCGGTCCGACCAGCTCCTCCATCTGGGCTAAGTCCGACCTGGCCTTGCCCCGGTCAAACCCAGTCAACATTGGCCCCGACCGGCCAGCCTATTGTTACAATTGATAAATCAAGTAGGCTGTAAGGGCCTGCAAGATGCATCACATGAAAGCACCTTAATCCCATGATTATTATTTTTAGAAGCTTGAACAACATGTATAAGAGGTATAAATGCAAATATTTTCTTTAGCAATTAATTAGCTTACACTACATACAAACATTAAATATAAATTACTTTTTGTCTATCTACTTTAGTAATTTATGAAAGAATGTCATGTGTAAATATTATTTTGGAATTTAAATTATTATTAATTGAGGTTATGAACGAGACTTGATGAGAGAAAAAAATCTAGGAAGTAACCATGGTCCAAAATATCCAGAGAAGGTTTTTTTTAATTTTTATAATCTGAACATTGATACATTAACCCAACCCAACCCAACGAGGAATTGGCTCTTCTGATCTTTGGGCTGAACATAATTAACTAAAAGGGCCTAACTATTCTTTGGACTAAATTAGATACCTAATGCCAGGAAGTTCATTGCAAACTTTAATTTCTTCAGACCTGTGCAAGCCTTCCCCTGGAGCAATATTAGAAACTTGAAAGACTTCTTCTTGAAAAATGCTTACAAATTTTGGTTGTGGGGAACAAATGTGCCTCCCAGCTATTTATAAGGTCCCAAAGGCTTACATGAAACTTCTGAAAACAACATATTCCATGAATTATTCTATTTTCTAGATATTTATATGAAAGATTCTATAACATCTAGAAAGATCATAAGTCTTACAAAAAACTCTATCATCTTCTTGAGGATTCCGGAAGCTTCCAGAAAAGCTCTAGTCTTGGTGAGTTATACAGATCCGTTTCGATGGGATAAAAAAACTTGTGCTTAAAATGATGCTTCTTATTTTTCAGAAGCACTTCTTAATATTTTAGGAGCAACCACAAAACTGTCCTTCAGGGTTCTTATCTTTTCCATATCTTCAAATTATCTTAGTCAAAACTTCAAAGTAGACAAAGCTACGTTCACACTACTTATGCTTGTACTCTTAAGTTAGAAACGTAATTTTTTTAAAATATCTTGGATTATTTTCGAAACTTAGTACTGCTCCGTCAATCACGCTCACACTCAGTAGCTTACAATTCACGTGCATAAAACTTGGAACAGTCCATCAATTGAATGATTGTTGAAGAAAAGGTTGAGAAAGGTTCTTCTCTCTGAAATAATGCTTACAAAATTTGGTGATGTGGAATAAGTTTTTCATTTATTTATAAGATTTCAAAAGCTTACATGAAGCTTCTAAAAATGACATATTCTATAGATTATTTTAGGTCCTAAATATTTATATGGAAGATTCTAGAACATCTAAAAAGATAATGAGTATTCAAGAAAAATCCATCATCTTTTTTAGGATTCCGAAAGCTTGCAGAAAAATTATGGTCGTGGAGGGTTATGCAGATCCGTCTTGGTGGGACGAAAAAAACTTGTGCGTAACATTATGCTTCTTACTTTTTTAGGAGCACTTCTTACTTTTTTTTAGGAGCAACATCAAAGCAGTCCTCCAGAGTTCTAATTATATTTTCCATATCTTCAATTATCCTTTCCAAATCTTCAAAGTAGACGAAGCCTACCTTCTTTCAAACACTATTTATGCTTGTACTCTAAGTTAGAAACATAATTTTTTCTTTTAAATCCTGAATTTATTTTCGAAACTTAGTACAACTCTCTCACGCACAGTAGCTTACAATTCACGCCCATAAAACTTGGAGCAGTCCATCAATAGAATGATTGTTGAAGAATAGGGTTGAGATAGTCTACTGACAATATCCTCACATCTAATCTTGATAGGGGTACTGATGCCTAATGTGAGTTTGAAGACGTATATAAGAACCTTCTTCAACATTGATATTCTTCTTGTTCTAGTACAACTAGAACTAGATTCGCCTCAACTTGTCCACCTTCTTCGTTTTCTTCTTCTTAGTTATGCTTACATACAGGGATCCAAACTAGCCTCCTGCATGATCCGATGCCTAAAACTTATATTAAGGTATTGGAAATAAAAATCAGAAACTATTTTTCAGCGTTCACGACGGACAAATTGTTAGTGCCGAGGCACAATTTTTGATGGAAAATTCTGAAACTGAAACAATTATACACACAACGTTTCAAATGCAGCACCTTAAAGAAGATGTGCAACAGAGATCCTGGATGATTCTGAAATACGAGGATCTAAAAAGATTCTACGTAATACACAAAAAATCTAAAGAGACTTTATGTAAGCAACTATCGGCAGTAGAGCTTCTAAAAAGAAGTTACTGTAAAAGGCAACAGCGGTGATGACAGGCGAAAATGAGATGCTGGGGTGAATGAACCACCGTTGCTCAAAGCTTTATTCGCCCCACACGAGCACGAACAGCTTCCAGGAACCAGCAAGTTCACGAAGAACTTCTGGAACGCTTGTAAGTCAATATTTGAGACTTGAACGGGCTTCCTGGACTTAACAGACTCCCTCAACTCTCTTCTTGGTGCATCTTTCAAAGGAGGCCAAGGGGCTCTATTTATAGAGTGGAGTTGAGACTTCACCTCTTCTCCTATCCGATGTGGGACTAAAATACCAATACTCAAAAATAGAGTTTGATATTTTAGATCATCCCACAATCAGCATAGAAGTGTGCCAGTCCACGCCTACCCCCCGAACACTCCCGTGCATGCACGAGACATCCTAGAGTCCGTGTCCGAGTCCGAGTTCGCACAACAAAAATTAACTTGCATCCTTGTTGGATTTAATCCTTTTTCTTTCTAGGAAAATACTTCCACATGGCACAAACTTGTGCCCCACTACACCTCATGTGCACACCTCAACACAAGCAATGCATTATATTGAGATACTCACCATTTGGTGTAGCCGATGTGGGACTATCTTTTCTAGTCCAAAGGCAAAAACACCAACAATCCCCCACATATCTCAATATATTGGTTGAGCGTTCCCCACAGTGACTGCCCATCATGCATTAGGAGAGATGTCGCTACGACTTGAATCTTCCCGCATAGGTTAAATAACAGCATGATACAAGAATGGACTAAGCCTTGAATTCTGCACCATAACTGCAATTCTTCCTACTCACATAATGACATCAACTGTGCTTCTGGCTGCACATTGAAGGCCTTATGCCAGCCTGGTTTCAGTGTATAATTTTTGGGCGTCTACAAGTTTACCCTCAAGAGACGGCCTGATATCTCTGTCCATACACTATAGGTGAGTTCTTTATAAAGAGTCATGGCATGAAGCATTGTGCTTCTTTGCGGTGCTACGCCGCTATGACATGGCTTAAAGCCGAGGCTTTACCCCACCTGGGTACCTCATCGTAATGTCATACTACTGTAGCATGAGGTCACAGGCCTCTTTGTAGTGCCAAACTACCCAGCATGAAGCCTTGCGCTTTCGTGCAGTGTTACGCCGCTATGTCACGGCTCACAAAGCCGAGGCTTTACCCTACCTGGTACCTCTTCGTGGTGTCATGCCACTGTAACATGAGGACATCGTCCTCTTTGTAGTGTTGTCTACCTCTCTTTATTACGATTATCATACAGCATTAGGCTACCTGCCTATTTGCGGTGCTACTCCGCTGTGACTTGGCTTGCAAAGCCGAGGCATTACCCCTACCTGGGAACCTCATGGTGGAGTCACCCCACTATAGCATAGAGTTACACTCCTTGTAGTGCTGCGCTACCGTGCTTCCTGTAAAGCACTCCAGGCATTCACTCTGCCTGAGAACTCATTAAGGCATTTAAGCCAACCTTCCTACAGGATCCGTTTTTCGCATAAAACAACAGTAGACAACAGTGGTTGTAGGTCCGTAACCTCTCCATGTCACAGAGGACAAGTACCCACCGTTCCTGATATTCTTCTGGTTAATAGTCCTCCCTTGAACCAAAAGCTAGATGCCTAGTAGATTTCTCTTTGAAGTAATAGCATAAAACTTTATGGTAGGATTGTAATAACACAATATCAGAATGCCTTCAAGCCTATTTTACAAGCTGTGTCATCGACCAGCTGGCGCTTGAGGCCCTTGGTGAACGGATCCGCCAGGTTCTCCTGACTCCGAACATTAATCACTGTAATAACACCCCTCTTGATGAGATCGTGTATTGTCATGTGCTTCAACCGCACAGTCCTCTTCTTTCCGTTGAAGAGGTCATTTGATGCCACTGCTGATGTCGTCTGGTTGTCACAGTATATCGGTATTGCCGATATCTGAGCCCCAACCACCGGAAGATCATACATGAGCTCCCGAAGCCACTCTGCTTCATCTGCAGCAGCATCTAATGCAAAGAATTCAGATTCCATGGAGGAGCGAGATAACATAGTCTGCTTCTTCGACTTCCACGATATAGCAGCTCCGTCCATGGCGAATATGAATCCACCTGTGGAATACTCGCTCTCCATATCTGAACACCAGCTAGCATCACTGAAGCCTTCCACTACTGACGGATCTCCGCTGTAGAAAAGTGCATATGTCGGAGTTTTCTTGAGATATCTCATAACACGCTTCACAGCTTTCCAGTGCTTAATGCCTGGATTGCTAGTGAACCGACTCAGCATTTCCACGGCAAAAGCTATGTCAGGCCTTGTGGCAGTAGTAGCGTACATCAAGCTTCCGATGACGCTGGCGTACTCTAACTGCCTGAAGCTTTTCCTCGAGTTTGGCTCCAGCTTCTGATCACTCCGGTACGGTGTATCGATTATAGGAAGATCTTGATACCCGTAGCGAGTGAGCATCTTCTCAATATAATAAGATTGTGACAGCGCTATTCCAGTGCCTGTCCGGATGATCTTGAGCCCCAAGATTACGTCGGCATCCCCCAAGTCCTTCATACTGAACTTGGTCGAGAGGAATTTCTTTGTCTCTGTGACGCAGCTTAAATCCGTACCTAGGATTAGCATGTCGTCCACGTAAAGACATACGATTACTCCTCTTCCGTCAGCAAACTTCATATAGACACACTTGTCTGTTTCACTGACCCTGTAGCCATTTGACCTTATCACCTTGTCAAACTTCTCATACCACATTTTGGGAGCTTGTTTCAAACCATACAGAGACTTCATCAACTTGCAGACTTTGTCTTCCAGACCTCTGACGACAAAACCTTCTGGTTGTTGTATGTAGATCTCTTCGGTCAGCTCGCCATTAAGGAATGTCATTTTTACATCCATCTGATGTATCACCAGCTTGTGTATTGCTGCTAGAGCAATTAACAATCTGATGGTTGTCATCCGAGCTACTGGGGCATAAGTGTCAAAGTAGTCGATCCCCTGCTTCTGAGCAAACCCCTTGGCCACTTGCCTGGCCTTGAACTTGTCAATGGTTCCATCTGCTTTCATCTTCTTCTTGAAGATCCATTTGCATACGATGGATCTTGCTCCTTCTGGCAGGTCAACCAATACCCATGTGTTGTTGGAGGTGATTGAGTCAATCTCGTTGTTGTTGACACAAAGTCACAGTCAACCAAATATTGATAACATTGACTAAATAATACTTGTAATAATTCAATACGACACACGACGTCTACATCAAGCTCAAGTCAGAAGACAGCTCAGTCTTTGCAATTCAGTTATATATGAGTCTGTATTTTATACTTTTATTGAGTCTAGATTGATGTAAACGGTGTCATGCTGAGCTCTTGTGACTTGACCTATAGCCTACCCAATAATCCCTAAACTCCACCATCCAGAAAATGTCCATTGGCCCCCAAGAACCAGTTCTGTGCTCTGGAGACAGAGTTCGGGCCGAACTCTGCCTCCACACAGAGTTCGGGCCGAACTCTGTCCCCTAAAAGTCAGCAACCTTAATTTTAGGGTTAGCTGGTTGCTAGTTGTCCAACGGCCAAATATTTAAAATTTTCTACCCGAATTCTGGCCGAATTCTGTCTACAAAAATCCTATAAATAGGCCTAGAATTCTCTCATTTCAAATCATCCAATCTTCTCTTCTCTTCTCTCTTAAGCTCAATAAGCCATACCCTTTCCATCTACTAGCCACAAGCTTCCTAAGTCTCGAGTGCTCAGCATCTCTCAGTTAGGAGTCTTGTGCAAGAGTTGAAGAAGTCGCTTGGAAAATTCCAAGCAAATCGCCACTGCGATCCTCTGTAAGAAGTTGACGTGCTCTTCTGAAAAAAAGACACGGGTTGTAAACTACTATTTCATAAATAGTGGATTTAATCCTGAGCTAGAGTTCTCAGGCCTGGACTAGTCCTCCACGAGGGAAACCAGGTTAAAATCGGCTGTGTTTGCATATGCTCGCTTGATTCTCACTTTAAATTCCGCATTTACTCTGATTAGTTTTATTTGTGATAGAGTTAATTTTTTAAGTGGATATTATCTCTATATACTCTATTCACCCCCCTCTAGAGTTGCCATCTGTTCTTCAATTGGTATCAGAGCTCTGTTCTCTTTACAAGGATTTATATCCTAGAGCTGATCTATGGCAACCACACAATCCTTGATTTCCAATCACGGTGAAGGACAGTCCACTCATAGGCCTCCCCTATTTGATGGAACTAACTACACGTATTGGAAAACAAGGATGAACTTTTATCTCAAGTCGCTAGACTTTGACCTGTGGACTGTCGTCACTGACGGTTACAAAAAGCCCGCCAGAATAGTTGTCAACGGTGATCTTGTTGAAAAATCACATGACAAGTATTCTGACGAGGAGAAGAAACAGGCAAGTCTAGACGCGAGAGCTATTAATGCTTTATTCTGTGCTATAGACAGGAATGAGTTCAACAGGGTATCTACATGCACCACATCTCACAAAGTGTGGAAACTCCCAGAAGTGACGCATGAAGGAACCATCCAAGTCAAGGAATCCAAGATAAGCCGTCTCACTCAAGAATACGAAGCTTTCAAGATGAAGCCAAACGAGACGATCACGCAAATGTTCACAAGATTCCTCGACATCATCAACCCCCTGTCTTTACTCGACAAGCAATATTCAAATCACTAGAAGATTCACAAGCTACTTAGGGGGCTACCAAAATTTTGGAACCCTAAGGTGACAGCCTTCATTGAAGGAAATGATCTCACAACCATGTCCATGGAGACCTTGATGGGAAAGCTAATGACTCATGAGCTTGACCTCAAGGACTTCGAAGAGCCTGCTCCTAAGGCTAAGGAGATCGCACTCAAAGCTCACCGACGGAGGGCTGAACCCGAAGAGATGGATGACGACAACTCAGAAGAAGATGATCAAGCCCTTATGGTCCGCAATTTCAAGAAATTCCTTTACTTCAATCGAAGGAAGAAGGAACCACAAGAAGATGGTGAAGAAGAGCCAACTTGCTATGGTTGCAAGAAGACTGGACACGTCCGAAAAGATTGTCCATTCTTGAAGAAGAGCAACCGCTATGAGAAGCCATACAAGAAGACTTCATCAAAGAAATATGCCAACACAAGTATTTGGCATGAAAGCGAAGCTAGTGACTCCGAGGAAGAAAAAGACTCTCCTCAAGATACGGCTAATGTGTGCCTAATGGCAACATCCGATAAGGTATCAAACGAAACTCTTGACGACTTCTCTTTTGATGAACTTGGCGATGCTTTCACCGATTTACTCGATGATCACAAAAAGATCATTGGTAAATACAAACACGCCAAGGACAAAATCAAAAGTCATGAAGTCAAAATTCAAAGACTTTCTCTATTGCTTGATAACATTAGAGACACTTCACCCACGGAAGTCACAGATGAGGTATCGAAGCTTAAACTAAGCCTTCATGATGCTGAAGCACGTATTGAGCAACAAACACAAGAAATCACAACACTCAACACGATGCTTGCTGAAGAAAAGAGTAGACACAAGATTTCTATGACTAAGATATATGGTTTAAATGCTAAGATTACTGAACTGCAGGCTGTCTCTAAGAGATTAGAGACTAGATTGGGAAAACAGGTTGTTCAACCTCAAACCCAATCTCATGAGACACCCACAAAGCATAACACTCCTCATGCTAGTCATCCGCATCATCCATCTACAACACATAATCATGCTTTCATATACACACAATTTCACAAAGGACACAAACCACATGCACGTAGAAATAATTATCATATGTCACAAAATCATCATGTTACATATAGATACAATCATCATATTGCACAAAGACACAATCAACATCACTCTACTTATAGACAACATCACCATGTCATACCATATAGACAACATCATCATGCTCCATATAGACAACATCATCATGCTCCATATAGACAATATCACCATGCCACTCCACAACACTCTATGCATAATCATCATCAACATGCTAATCATCATACTTCTGCTCATTACACTGCTTATAGACATCATCAGCATGCTCCTAATATGAATAGGAATGTTACATGTACTTATTGTGGTTTACATGGACACATATCACCACAATGTAGAATTAGAAGATTAGTTGATAGAAAAATATATGCATGGTTTCCAAAAACTAACTTTTCAGGACCCTCAAGAAATTGGGTACCAAAGGTCACATCTACTCTTGATGTAGGTGGACCTTCCCTCCTCAACTAAGAGTAAGTGGATTCTCGATAGTGGATGCTCGCGGCATATGACAGGAGACGCAAATCTTTTCGCATCACTATCGATGAAGAGAGAAGGATATGTATCCTTCGGCAACAACCTCAAAGGTTATATTATAGGTAATGGTAATATTGGTTATCCTCCCTCTCCTGTAATAAAGGATGTCTGCCTAGTGACCGAGTTAAAGCATAACCTGCTCAGCATTAGTCATCTTGCTGACCATGGATATGACATTAACTTTGGACAAAACAAATGCCTTATTTATGATAGGTCAACGGGAGACATCGCTTTTGAAGGGATAAGAGAGGATAATATTTATACTTTCTATTGTCTGGAAATACTAATAATGCAGGTAGATGTCTATATACTCATAAAGATGAACGGCTACTATGGCACCAGCGTCTTGGTCATGCCAATATGGATAATATATCCAGGCTATCGACCAAGAAGCTAGTTAGAGGCTTGCCCGACATCACATTCAAAAAGGACACCGTATGTGCCAAATTGTATGCAGACCGAGTTTGAGATGAGCATGATGGGGGAGCTCAACTACTTTCTTGGGCTGCAAGTCAAATAATTGTCAAATGGAACCTTCATCTGTCAGTCGAAGTATACAAAGGACATGCTGAAGAAATTCAAACTTGATAATGTTAAACCAATCAGCACTCCTATGGCTACTTCAACCAAACTGGAACCAGATGAGAGCGGCAAACCCGTAGATCAACGTAAGTATCGAGGTATGATAGGCAGTCTACTTTATCTTACTGCTAGTCGCCCTGATATAATGTTTAGCATTTGCCTATGTGCTAGATATCAAGCAAATCCTAAGGAATCGCACATGACCGCAGTTAAGCGTATCTTTAGATACCTTAAGGATACGGTTACAGTGGGCCTATGGTATCCCAAGTCAACATCCTTTGACCTCATTGGTTACTCTGATGCTGACTTTGCCGGATGCAAGGTCGACCGTAAAAGTACGAGCGGTACGTGCCATTTATTAGGAAAGGCTTTAGTCTCTTGGTTTAGCAAGAAGCAGAATTCTGTGGCACTATCTGCAACAGAAGCTGAATACATAGCAGCTGGGCGTTGTGCACAAATTCTGTGGATGAAGCAAACCCTTGAAGACTATAATTTATCTTTCATGCATATTCCTATCTTTTGTGACAACACTAGTATAATAAATCTTACTAAGAACCCCATTTGTCACTCACGCACGAAGCACATTGAGATACGACACCACTTTTTGCGTGATCATCAGCAAAATGGCACGATTAACTTAGAATTTATTGACACTGATCATCAGTTAGCTGATTTTTTCACAAAGCCATTATCCGAAGAGCGCTTCAATTTCCTTTGTCGTGAACTTGGAATTTTAGATGAAGCCGTCATAAATTAAAATACACCTGCGTAAATATCGATTATATTATGATTCTCTTATGATGAACTTGCTATGAGTACAAGCTGAAAAGGTCCTTCTGACAACAAGGCGTAAAAGCCTAAGCGACACGGTGCACTAGTCTTCAGGACTACCGCTAGCTGGGATCCGGCCCCTGCAGCTAACTCATGGCAAATTCAAAATACTGAATTATAATATAACTCCTTGTTTATTATACGGTACATTTTGATTTATCACTTGCTGATATGCTATTTTTCAAATTCATATTGCTATCTTTCTACTTCTACTATCTGGTTTATTGAAATTCTTAATCATTTATCTTTATAACTTATCTTGATTTACCATACTTAACCAATTTTTTATCCTTCCAGCCTGATTTTAGTTCTGGGACAAGGATCCAGAATTCCGGCCGAACTCTGCCCTTACCAGAGTTCGGGCCGAGTTCGGCCTCCCTATTCTAGAATCGGGGACAGGTTCCAGCCGTTGATCAAAACTTGATCCAATGGTTCTGATTCACTCCGACCAAGAGAAACCCTTCCCTTATATTCGGTTTCTCTTCCTCCTCCCTCTTTCTTACCACATTTTCTTCTTCTCCTCCACTATTTTTTCAAAACCCTAACCCTAATTTCTTCTCTATTGTGCTCCATTCTTTCCCAAATTCAAGGAGAAGGGCTATTTTCCAATTCTCTTTCACTGTTCATCATCTATTTGAGGTATAACTTACTCTTCATATCTATTTCTATTTTCTCTATTTTGTGCAATGGCTCCTCGCTTGCCCAACTGTAGGAAGAGATCTCGGACCGAGGGTGCATCCTCGTCGAGTGCTCCTCCTCCCGTTGAGCAACCCGTTGAACAACAACCACCTCATCCGTTGTTCAACCCTTCACGTGTCACGCCCCGATTCGTAGAGTCATATCTTCACATATTTTATCTCTTGGAATCGATCGTCCTCGCTTGGGCGTGATGCCGTACAAGTCTGGTATTGCACTTGTACTAGGCAAAGATGGTACATAATCGATTATCTTCAAATAGGAACACATCGCAGCGGCAGGAGAAGACAAATTAAAGTTAGTGAGGACAATCTTTCTCATTGAATAGAAGTACATCACTTCTTTATAGCAGCGGAGAAAAAGAGTAACTTGAAGCCACACGGAGATATATAGAACTTTATTCTCTTTATTGATAATTGAAGAAGAGTACAAGACTTGTATTGAAGTACAATGATTTCAGAACATCTCTCTTTACATTGGAAACCAACTGAACAATGCTATACAGCTTACATTTGATACATGGATACATTGGATTACAACTCGATACACTGACTTGGCTTACAATCTCACTGGTACAGCTGGTTACAATGTTCCATACATTATGCCCTTTATAAACAGAAGACATCATCTTGTATAAGGAGAGCTTCTGTATGCCCAACAAATCTTCGATGCCGCGGAACCAATCAAGTCAACTCTTCGTGTGTAGAATATCCCAAGCAAGAGCACCTGCCCACAAAACATGGGTCAGTACATCATCTATGCACTGGCGAGTAGAATCCAACCCACTCGCATAAACCAACATTTAAGTGATCATTTAAGCAAGCATTTATTAGTATGATCTTTCTACTTGGGGCCTAGCATCAGTTTACAGTTCATGGGTAATAATCAGAGTGAAGCATGTAAATATATTCTTAATAGCATTCATGTGGACACATCATTTTAGCATTCTTCGTATTATCATGCAAAGGCATCATTGAGGCATACTAGGTGTTATCATGAAAAGGCATTATTGAGGCATCGTTAACATTAACATCTTAAATATGGTATGACAGTTCTCACTTCAAGCATCACTTAGCATGTATGTTGTGTTTTGAGCAATGATTATAGCATGGCATCTTTCTAGCATACTCAATTTAACATGTTAAGCAGGATCTCATATTGAAAGGCTACATACAGCATCATTTACTTATTTGGAACATAAGCACGCAAGTTAAACCAACACATATATTGAATTATCACGTTTAAGTGATTTCTTACCGATAGCCGACTCCCTCGTACCTGCACAAAATACAGGATAATATGATATTCTTACTCTGTCTGCACCAAACATTCATTAGCATGCATCCTGACTACATGACCACTGGTGATTGTGCACCATATCGACGTGCCATATAGGACTTCATAGGGTATGGGATATACCCTTCACCAGGTTGCGAGCCCGAATGAGGATCCCAATACCGTGCTACCAAAGCACCAATTCCTCCTAGGCCGACTCGATCCCACCGCCGCGGGTACCGTTCGAGGAAATCCTTGTATACAAGTACGTTTATGGTCATGCGAATGCGTGTCCGACCCGATCGTGTTCGAAGTCGCATGATACAATAATAAGATAAGAAAAGGCAACAGTTCATCATCTCCTCTTTCCAATATTTCCACCTGTTCACTTGGTGATCTCAATGATCCCAAGCCTCATCATTTCTTATTGCATCAATCATTGCAACATTTCTTATATCATCCCTTCTAAGAGGAACAAATAACATTTCATTCATACCGATAGGACCTGCATCATTTCATTCATATCATAGGGACAATATTCTTTCTTTCATTGCTTATAAGGAAGCAAGCAACAACAACAGTTATACAGAATGTACATGATTCTAGTATTTTATTCAATTTTTTGTGTTAATAGCATAGCCAGTTCATTACTCATGTATCATTCTCGTAGCATCTCATTACTCAAGTGATTCATTCATTTCATCAAGATTAAGCATAAGAGACATTATCGATTCATTCTCAGGCATCAAGTTACATTAGCAGTTCGAGTATGAATCAATTAGCAGTTTAATATTCATGTCTTATTCATTTCAATAATCCACAACATAGGCATCTCTATTATTCAGCAACTAAGACATGGAACATTTAGGGACAATTCATAGCATCACATTATTCCCTTTATTAAGCATGTAGGAATAAGGAGGAAGGAGGACAGTTCCACTTGCCTGCACAAAAGGGTCTTCCTGCTCAAATCCCGCTAAGCGTAGCTCCACCAGCGAGCCACGTTCTAATACCCATTCCGTCTAGCCAGCTAAGAGAAACTGCATCAGTCTCAATTCTCCTGATTCTCAACATAAGTCACGGTCCAACATTCTGATAGCATCCAATAAGCCAACCCAAATGCCTCGTGCGGAGCGGGGCATTACATAATATACCACTCAGAAAAAGTTTCGTCCTCGAAACTTAAGGAACAACTCTTTCTACTAGATTCTCTTAGTCACAATGATTTACTCATTCAGCTTCAATTCAATATTCATTTTAGCCCACTTGATCATTTTCAAAATAGCTATCCAATTGTATCATTTTTATCAATCAACGATTCAATCCATCTTTTTCTTTTTCTAAATACTTGCAACTTCTCATTGATTCGCCAACATTTGTCTCGCATTTTTATCTCGGTCGCAACATATCACTTCGTTTGGATCCATACACATATTTTAGGCGTCCCCAAAACATATGCATTTCAGCCAAAGTTCGCGCTAGTGCGATAAATTCTTCCAACAATATTATCTCAGTCGCAACCTATCATTTCGGCTGGATCCATACACATATTTTAGGCGTCCCCAAAACATATGCACTTCAGCCAACTTTCATGATAGTATAATTCAATCAGCCATGATATAACTCTCTTTCCCAAATCAGACTTAGCATACTTTCAATTTACTTATCACTTTATTCACTTGCCACAATCACTATCTTTCAGGGACAACTCTCTATCCAAGCATAATATTTTAACATTCGGTCAAGGGTCCAATCTTAGAGCCAATCATAACAAGAGTTCACAATATGCAATTTATTCTTTTCCAAATCCAACAATATTTCTCACCGAGGCAATTCATCTTTTCTAAAAGATACAATCCGACATCACCAACTATCGATTATCCAAGTCAGGGTATAATTCTATGCAACAGTCAAGGTTAACCCAGCTACCCGACTATAGATACCTATCCAACATTTTCGTCATGAGCAGTCAATTCCATCTCATAATAATAATTCACTATTCGATACATACAAATCAAGTCTCATCCCACGATTCCATTTCCCGCTATAGGCCGGCACATAATTCTCAAGGGTCAAACATCTCTAAGGTTCATATTGGAGCATATATATAACAGATCACTCTTAGGTCGTACTCATCACCATCTCTCGTTCAATGCCACAAGGTTATTCTATGGGTCGCCAACGGCCATCTATTATTCGGTCCAGTCTCAATGGTCAGCTATACCGACAGCTATACCTAATCATTCAAGTGACTTCCCTAGAGTGGACGGCTACTATGGATCATGCTAGTTTCTTTCTTAGGGCCAACAAGCAACCGACAGCTCTAAGGAACTCTACCCAAACCTATGGGTATCAACTCAGTCTGAATACTAATCTCTATTGTCGGCTATGCCAACAATTGGTAAGTCCTCAATTGGTCACTAGGGCCAAGTCTATCTATCCAGGATCTTCCTCAAGGAAATAATTCCCACAGAGGCTCATTCTAGACTTACCCGACGATCGACTAAGATCGATCTATCAACATTACGGTCAATCCCAATCCGACATACGATCTTCATCGTTCTAATAATCCATCAAGTAAATTCTCAACGATCTAAATTTCTATTCCAATTCCTTTGTACCCACATAAACCCATAAACCAAGATTAACTATTGAAGGGTCATCGATCCCGATAGTTTTAACATAACTATGGAATCATACTATTTGGTTCGTATGACAGAGTCACACCACTAAGTCGTAAGCCAACAATCTATATCCCAACCAACAATCACTTATACCGATATTATCCAACACGTTTGAAATTTCTTGTTCCCATTCGTTTCTCAATCATCAAACTCTCTTACGGGCATTCTTAAATTTCGTTCCTTTTCCAGCCGTCAAAATCTTATATAGACATTCTTAAAATTCTTTACCTCAAGGGTCGAGTAGTTCATGCCATTCAATCCGACAATTTATGTATCAATTAACCATCCTCTATGCAACACAAATATTCAGGGTTGCTACTTGTCACTTTTCTGGTACAATTCAATTCCTGAGCATACATGCGCATAAGCAACGAATATCCTTTGGTGATCTAGATGAGTTAACATCTATTACACCTTAGGGTCAAGGCACAAATCTCTAATATTCCTTTGGTCACCGACAACTTTTTCTAAAACTTTTATCTTAGCAATCAACATTGTATTAGCCACAAATAATTTGCATCTAACCAATCGAAATCAACATTCAGATATTCTAAGCCACAGCATTCTCTAGCCAAATCCATTTACCCATAGCATACTAACGGTCTTACTAGTCTGAGTCATCACTCGACTAAACAATTTCTAACCAAGCCACCAGTTACCATATCCGACAATTTTGCTACTCAACGTAACATTACCGTCAAGGGACACTCAAGTCATCTAGCCATAATACATGACTCCCAGCTAAGTCTCGGCACTATCCAGTACTCACAGATAGTCTCACTGCTATCCCATGGAAAGGGTCAACATACATCTCGTTCTGAGGTGGTAGAGGCAATATACCACTCAGAAATGAAGCCATCCTTAAACAATACCAACCCAATTCTATTCCGGACATTCATGATCTACAATGATCATAATACCTAACCAATAACTCGGGGTCTTAATATCATAAGCCAACATTCTTAGGATCTCAAAGGTACTAGCCATCACCCCTGAGTCGACTCATCAGTTATGTCGAACTCATCCATCAATTATTTCAATCATAATTCTTTTCCAACATCACATGCAATTCTCATCTTGTCGCAGCATACATAGCCACCTTTCTTTTATTCCCATAATTCCAACCAGCATTTACACAATAGTATATTATGGCATCGAGTCATTGTTGGGTTATTTGTGTCCAAACCAACAAAATTATTCATTCAGGGGCATCACAATATATATAGACTTATTGTATAGAACATCCAGTGAGCAGCCAAGAGGGTCAACGAATTTTCAGACACAAGCAACATATGATGATTGTAGAACGACGACAGCATAATCGCAGAAGCAATCTTTGATTTAATCTCGGAAGCAACGTTGAGTGATCACGGAAGCAACTTTGGTTAATCGCCGATGCAACTTTGATTCGAAATGAATCAAAGAAGAGACCAAGGACGTAGAGCCGTGCTCTGATACCAATTTGTCACGCCCCGATTCGTAGAGTCATATCTTCAAATATTTTATCTCTTGGAATCGATCGTCCTCGCTTGGGCGTGATGTCGTACAAGTCTGGTATTGCACTTGTACTAGGCAAAGATGGTACATAATCGATTATCTTCAAATAGGAACACATCGCAGCGGCAGGAGAAGACAAATTAAAGTTAGTGAGGACAATCTTTCTCATTGAATAGAAGTACATCACTTCTTTATAGCAGCGGAGAAAAAGAGTAACTTGAAGCCATACGGAGATATATAGAACTTTATTCTCTTTATTGATAATTGAAGAAGAGTACAAGACTTGTATTGAAGTACAATAATTTCAGTACATCTCTCTTTACATTGGAAACCAACTGAACAATGCTATACAGCTTACATTTGATACATGGATACATTGGATTACAACTCGATACACTGACTTGGCTTACAATCTCACTGGTACAGCTGATTACAATGTTCCATACATTATGCCCTTTATAAACAGAAGACATCCTCTTGTATAAGAAGAGCTTCTGTATGCCCAACAAATCTTCGATGCCGCGGAACCAATCAAGTCAACTCTTCGTATGTAGAATATCCCAAACAAGAGCACCTGCCCACAAAACGTGGGTCAGTACATCATCTATGTACTGGCGAGTAGAATCCAACCCACTCGCATAAACCAACATTTAAGTGATCATTTAAGCAAGCATTTATTAGTATGATCTTTCTACTTGGGGCCTAGCATCAGTTTACAGTTCATGGGTAATAATCAGAGTGAAGCATGTAAACATATTCTTAATAGCATTCATGTGGACACATCATTTTAGCATTCTTCGTATTATCATGCAAAGGCATCATTGAGGCATACTAGGTGTTATCATGAAAAGGCATCATTGAGGCATCGTTAACATTAACATCTTAAATATGGTATGACAGTTCTCACTTCAAGCATCACTTAGCATGTATGTTGTGTTTTGAGCAATGATTATAGCATGGCATCTTTCTAGCATACTCAATTTAACATGTTAAGCAAGATCTCATATTGAAAGGCTACATACAGCATCATTTACTTATTTAGAACATAAGCACGCAAGTTAAACCAACACATATATTGAATTATCACGTTTAAGTGATTTCTTACCGATAGCCGACTCCCTCGTACCTGCACAAAATACAGGATAATATGATATTCTTACTCTGTCTGCACCAAACATTCATTAGCATGTATCCTGACTACATGACCACTGGTGATTGTGCACCATATCGACGTGCCATATAGGACTTCATAGGGTATGGGATATACCCTTCACCAGGTTGCGAGCCCGAATGAGGATCCCAATACCGTGCTACCAAAGCACCAATTCCTCCTAGGCCGACTCGATCCCACCGCCGTGGGTACCGTTCGAGGAAATCCTTGTATACAAGTACGTCTATGGTCATGCAAATGCGTGTCCGACCCGATCGTGTTCGAAGTCGCATGATACAATAATAAGATAAGAAAAGGCAACAGTTCATCATCTCCTCTTTCCAATATTTCCACCTGTTCACTTGGTGATCTCAATGATCCCAAGCCTCATCATTTCTCATTGCATCAATCATTGCAACATTTCTTATGTCATCCCTTCTAAGAGGAACAAATAACATTTCATTCATACCGATAGGACCTGCATCATTTCATTCATATCATAGGGACAATATTTTTTCTTTCATTGCTTATAAGGAAGCAAGCAACAACAACAGTTATACAGAATGTACATGATTCTAGAGTTTTATTCAATTCTTTGTGTTAATAGCATAGCCAGTTCATTACTCATGTATCATTCTCGTAGCATCTCATTACTCAAGTGATTCATTCATTTCATCAAGATTAAGCATAAGAGACATTATCGATTCATTCTCAGGCATCAAGTTACATTAGCAGTTCGAGTATGAATCAATTAGCAGTTCAATATTCATGTCTTATTCATTTTAATAATCCACAACATAGGCATCTCTATTATTCAGCAACTAAGACATAGAACATTTAGGGACAATTCATAGCATCACATTATTCCCTTTATTAAGCATGTAGGAATAAGGAGGAAGGAGGACAGTTCCACTTGCCTGTACAAAAGGGTCTTCCTGCTCAAATCCCGCTAAGCGTAGCTCCACCAGCGAGCCACGTTCCAATACCCATTCCGTCTAGCCAGCTAAGAGAAACTGCATCAGTCTCAATTCTCCTGATTCTCAACATAAGTCACGGTCCAATATTCTGATAGCATCCAATAAGCCAACCCAAATGCCTCGTGCGGAGCGGGGCATTACATCACGTCCTCGTGACCCTAACACCTATGACGACCGAATCTTTGTGTCACTAGACGCGTCCAACGATTGGTTTAGTGACTTTCGGACCCGTTCGGTGTTTGCGGGACACCCCATAAACTTCATAATCTTTTTACAATATGAATCCATATTTCATGATCTCTGCATTGATGAGCTAGTTGCAACGAATTTCGTCATCTATCGTAGCGCTATACAAATGTTTTACTGCAACTTGACTCATGATGATACTCACATTTATTCACGAGTTACGGGCATTAATATCGCCTTTGATGATTCTGATTTGGCCGAGTATCTTGAACTTCAAGATCTCGATACTTGGGATAAGCTTGTTGAAGCTCGATCGTTCCAATTTCTGGATGGAACTTCCCTTGAGAGCTTCAAGGCAGATTTATGTGCTCCAAACATTTGCCCTCGTAAGCTTATGGCCAAACATCTCAACCCTTACTACTATGAACTTCATCGGATTGTTTTTAAAACAATCTAACCCAAAGCCGGCTCCACCGATGAAGTTACTTATTTTGAAATATCAGCTTTGTATCATCTCCACTATCGCATTCCTTTTAATCTTCCACGTACCATGATGGACTGGATGATTAACTGTAGGAAGAAACCACGAGCCTTGGTTTATCCCTTATATCTTCCTATGGTTCTTCGTGCATTTATTGTACCACTTCATGATTGTCCTTTCTTGCCTGCTCCTGCCTTCCTTTCTAAGGCACGACGACTCCAGGCAGTCGTAGCCTCTCCTGCCACCTCTGAGCATTCCGATGATGAGGAGCCCGACGCCCCTCCACTTGGACAGGATGCACCTCCTCCTCCTGCTACCCTTGAGTCGATCCAGACCATGCTCCGAGATCGTTTCGCCTTAGAGGACGATCACTGGACTCAGATGGACTACCGTACTACCCTGCAGATGAGTGCACTCAGCAACTCGCTGTATGATATTCGGTATTCCATGTCCCGTCATTCTTCTATGCCCATTCTCATGGAGCGGGATCCCGGTCGTGAGGGATATCGCATTGATGATCCTTGGGTCATGCGCTACCTGGATCCGGGTGCTGCTATTGTGGATCCCCGCCGTTCCTTCACTGATCCTTCCGACACCGCTGGGCCTTCTCGTGCTCTATGATGGAGATGGCTTCTACTTGATGATGCTGCTGCTGATCGTAGTTTATGTTTTATGCTTTCTAGTATTTTCAGTTGTTTAGTTGGATTTATGTACTTGGTACTCTCTTTATGATTTAGTGACTCTAGTTATGAGTTGTGACTCTTATGTCTCTAGTAGTTCTATTATTCTATGACATTTACTTGTTCTGTTAGTTCCTATGCTGTTTCTTCTCTTTTGGTGTGTTTGCCCATTATTACTTGATTCTTATTATATTGCTAAATGCCAATGGGAGAGAGATATGTATATTCTATGTATATTCTTTTTTTGGTATATGTGCTTTTTTGGTGCTTTTGGGAGATATTCCTTATCAGGCCAACAGGTTCAACACATTATTTACGGGGGAGCTATCTTGTTTAGCTCGGCACTGATTATGGGGGAGCTATGTTGTGTCCAGGTATGAATATTGAATATACATTTATTATTTTGTCAATTATCAATATGGGGGAGATTGTTGACACAAAGTCACAGTCAACCAAATATTGATAACATTGACTAAATAATACTTGTAATAATTCAATACGACACACGACGTCTACATCAAGCTCAAGTCAGAAGACAGCTCAGTCTTTGCAATTCAGTTATATATGAGTCTGTATTTTATACTTTTATTGAGTCTAAATTGATGTAAACTGTGTCATGCTGAGCTCTTGTGACTTGACCGATAGCCTACCCAATAATCCCTAAACTCCACCATCCAGAAAATGTCCATTGGTCCCCAAGAACCAGTTCTGTGCTTTGGAGACAGAGTTCGGGCCGAACTCTGCCTCCACACAGAGTTCGGGCCGAACTCTGTCCCCTAAAAATCAGCAACCTTAATTTTAGGGTTAGCTGGTTGCTAGTTGTCCAACGGCCAAATATTTAAAATTTTCTACCCGAATTCTGGTCGAATTCTGTCTACAAAAATCCTATAAATAGGCCTAGAATTCTCTCATTTCAAATCATCCAATCTTCTCTTCTCTTCTCTCTTAAGCTCAATAAGCCATACCCTTCCCATCTACTAGCCACAAGCTTTCTAAGTCTCGAGTGCTCAGCATCTCTCAGTTAGGAGTCTTGTGCAAGAGTTGAAGAAGTTGCTTGGAAAATTCCAAGCAAATCGCTACTGCGATCCTCTATAAGAAGTTGACGTGCTCTTCTGAAAAAAAGGCACGGGTTGTAAACTACTATTTCACAAATAGTGGATTTAATCCTGAGCTAGAGTTCTCAGGCCTGGACTAGTCCTCCACGAGGGAAACCAGGTTAAAATCGGCTGTGTTTGCGTATGCTCTCTTGATTCTCACTTTAAATTTCGCATTTACTCTGATTAGTTTTATTTGTGATAGAGTTAATTTTTTAAGTGGATATTATCTCTATATACTCTATTCACCCCCCTCTAGAGTTGCCATCTGTTCTTCAGTTGTCTATCGCCTCCTTCCAGAATACAGCATCTCTAGTCTTCATCGCCTCATCATAGGTCAGCGGATCTGCTTCCACATGATAGGTGACGAAGTCATCTCCGAACTCTTTCGGCCTCCTCGTTCGCTTAGTTGACGGCTCAGCGAGTTCTGGTTCAGCTGGTGTCTCCTTGACGACAGCTTCATCTGGGACTACTGGTTCATTAAAGACTTCTGTCTGCTTTGTACCCTCATCATTCTCCGGAATATCCGCGAGAACAATATTCTTGTGTTTTGCAAACTTGTCTTCAAAGTATTCAGCATCGCGAGATTCGATGATATAGTTTGACTCGATATCAAGGAATCTCCGAGCATCACTCTTCTCGGCATACCCCAAGAAGATCGCCTTCGTAGTCCTTGTCCCCAGCTTCTGAATCTTCAGATCCGGGAGCTTCACATAAGCCAGACACCCCCACACTCGAATGACATTCAAGTTAGGTCTGACTTTGAACCAGAGTTCATGAGGAGTTATGTCGGAAGTTGCATATGGCACTCTGTTCAGAATGAACGTTGCCTTAAATGCAGCTTCTCTCCAGTAGCACTTTGGAAGACCCGCAGTCAACAGCATGGAGTTCATCATCTCTGTCAACGTTCTGTTCTTCCTTTCTGCTACTCCGTTGGATTGAGGAGAGTACGGAGCCGTTGTCTCATTGATGATTCCATGTTCTTTGTAGAATGATAAGAATTCATGAGACCGATACTCCCCGCCTCGATCACTCCTTAACCTCTTGAGTTGTTGTCCAGTTCGCCGCTCAGCCTCGGCCCTGAACTCCTTGAACTTTTTGAATGCTTCGTCTTTAGACTTGAGCAAGTAGACGAAAGCATACTTTGAGAAGTCATCAATGAAAGTAATGAAATACTTCATCCCGGCCTTTGTAGAGAATTGTTTGAAGTCACAGATATCTGAGTGAACCAACTCCAGAAGATCTGTGCTTCGATAGACCCTGTGAAAGGGTTTCCTTGTGATCTTCGTCTGAGCACATACTTCGCATTTCTCTACCTTACCCCCACACTTGGAGATAAATCCTAGATTAGACATTCTGTAAATCCTTTTACAATGAACATGTCCTAGCCTATTATGCCACAACTCAAGAGAATAATCAGAAAAAGTGATTGCATTTATATTATCATGTTGGGTTACAACAAGCTGAATCTTGTACATTCCTTCAGTTTGGAAGGCTTTCCCGAAGAATATACCCTTCTTGGAGATCACCAACTGGCCAGCATTGATGTCCATCCTCAAGCCTGCGTTGCAGAGCAGACTTCCAGAGATCAGGTTCTTAGCAATTACTGGAACATGCTTCACATCTTGAAGCGTTAGAGTGTTCTCCGATGTGAGTTTCAGCTCCACCGTCCCGATCCCCAGTACTTCAGCTTGTGCCTGGTTTGCCATTATGACCTTCTCTGAAGTTGGCTCATAAGAGAC
Organism: Iris pallida; assembly: GCA_029216955.1. Classification (NCBI taxonomy): domain Eukaryota; kingdom Viridiplantae; phylum Streptophyta; class Magnoliopsida; order Asparagales; family Iridaceae; genus Iris; species Iris pallida. The sequence continues at coordinate 15,886,522 of JANAVB010025198.1, forward strand.
GAACCAGTCTTTGTCTGAACAGACATGGCAGGTCGCACCAGTGTCTATCCACCAGTCCAAGTCAGCCCCCACAGTTGCAACCTGTGCTATCATGGCAACTAGATTAGTAATCATAGAAACCTTACTAGGCTCATCTTGTTCTTTGGGCTTGGACTTGTATTCGGATTTGTAGTGGCCCTTCTTGCCACAATTGAAGCAAGTCACTTGGGACTTGGACTTCTGCTGCTTGAAAGCAGGACCCTTCACTTTCAGATTCGTGAAATCCTTCTTTTTGCGATGAGAAGCAGCCTACTTCCCCTGGTATTCTCTGGTTTGGACCAGATTTGCCTTCGCCAGTTGCTTGGACAGAGTATCCATCTTCTGTTGAGAGCGCATCTCGTCCTCAACATGGATCTCTTGTAAAAAATCTTCCAAGCTAATTTCCATCTTCTTTCGATGCATCCTTGCATAGAAGTTGCTCCATTCTGTAGGAAGTTTTGCGACGATCCCTCCAACGACAAACTTGTCGACGAGGGGCATGTTCTCGTCTTCTAGTTTCTGACGCAACTTCAGAAACTCCTTCACTTGGGGCAGCATCGCCTTCTCGTCTTCAAAGGTCCACTTGTGGTATTTTTCTACCATGAAGATCTTAGACCGGCTCTCGTCATCTTCATAGAGCTTTTCCAAGGAGTCCCATATCTCTTTGGCGGATGTCTTCTTGGAGTAGGACTCTGCCAGAGAGTCTTCCATAGAATTGAGTATCAGTAGTTTGCATACACTACAAGAAAAAAGGGTTTTAACGACACTCAAAAAGTGTCGTTATTTAGTTTCCATGGCACTTTTCAAGTGTCATGTAGAGGGGTGTCATAGAAAGTATTTTTCTTTCAACGGCACTTGGAAAGTGCCAAGTAATCCATTTATGATGACACTTTTTGAATGTCATATAATGTTCAATTTATGGCATGATGTTGGTGTCATCTTTATGAGTTTCAATGACAGCTTATAAGTGTCGTCATAATTTTTTTTAGCTTTCAACAACACTCGAAAAATGCCATGTAATAACTTTATGACGACATTTTTTGAATGTCATATAATGTTCATTTTATGGCATGATGACGGTGTCATCTTTCTGTATTTCAATGACAACTGATAAGTGTTGTCATAAAATTTTTTTTAGCTTTCAACAATACTAAAGAAATGCCATGTAATCCATTTATGATGACACTTTATATGTGCCATCTAACTCCCTTGAACGACACATTTTAATTGCCTCTAAAATGTCATTAAAATATATGAAAGATAAATAATTTCATTTGTAGATATCACATTAACCAAAATCAATTTCACACATAATAAAATTTTAATGCAACAACATTAATATATATTAAAATATCTCAAATCCATACAAGGTCCCAATATGTTGTTCTCAATACAACAAAGTCTATTACATAACAAAGTCTATTACACAAAAGATAATATTACTACTAGTACTACTTAGTCTCCAACTCTTTCCAGCATCAAACTCGAACATAATCCGAACTCATCAATCGACCTGCACACAAAAAGATGAGAATTAATATTTTATCTTTCAAACTGACAATGCAAATGCTAATGGAAGACAATATGAAACCAAATTCCCTTGAACGACACATTTTATTGAATGCTAAACAAAACTTTTTGTGGAGGTTCTTATAGGAAGAAGAGTGACTGGAGGCAGTGGTGGCAGGCATAACATTGACTGCTAAACAAAACTTTTTGTTTTAAGTAATGCGATTTGAGTAATCTATATCCTGAAATATGTGGTTTTGAAGATACTTCTTCCTTACTGGTATTGCATGAAATGCTAACTCAAAATATATGGTGACATGCTGATAATAGATTCATTGATCCTGTAGGAATCCTATAAAAGCTGACCTTGCTGCTACTGCTGAACATCTCGCTGGTGTGCTTCCTCTTCACCTAGCCTATAGCCAAGCACATGAAACCAATTAGAAAATCCTCTAGGATTTAAATGCAATTATGCAAAGAAATGAAAAAATTCATTAAAAAAATGGCCATCTCTGGAGAACATTGGCAGGTAACACAACATTGACAACATTTAGTTCTTTCCAGGTAACACAACATTTAGTTCTTTCCTTCCTTCTTAGTCCCCATGTGAAAATATTTCTGATCTAACTCTCTACTGGAATATTTAAGGTGATGCCAGTGCAATGTCAGTTCAGAATTCTAACACTAAAAGCACTGCACATGTTAGTCTCTTTATTTCCTGAAATAGGTGGCCAATACTGTAGTTAAAGGAAAATCCAGGCTGAGCTAAAGTTCAGGTTGAAATAAAATATTGGGATGCTATCTCAATTAAGAGAACTGAACCAATATGGCACTGATGGTGTCCAACATGGCACTGAATTTCAGGTAGAAGAACTGAATTCTCAGGTTATTCCAATCTACAAGACTGTACCAAAAGTTAAGATAACCTGGTGAAATGAAACTAAATCTCAGGATTGCAATTCCCAGGTTATTAGTCCCAAAGAAGTATCAAATTACTCAGGTAACCCATTCTCAGATTCTTCTTAAAATGAACATCACAGGCCTACTCTTACTCAGATTTTAAGAAGATGAACTATTCAGAAAAAATCTGGAACAAAAGTTCAATGAAATCTATACCACTTTACTCAAAAATTCTTTATGTCTAAATGTATTGGCTTCAACAAACTATAGACTTCATTATCCTAACTCTAAATGACACTAAAGACTCCTTCTCAGTCACAGGAACTTCAATCCATCATTCGCAAAAGTAGAACATTCAGAAACCTACAAACTAAACCCAGATTTACTAACCTTCAAGAATATCACACTAAGTTATCAGGACAGCCCCAGGTTTATATAATCTCAGATTCTCCAAATGGGTCAAAACTAAAATGGTTCAGATACACATAAACATTGTATGCATCCTTAGGAAGAATGCTGCAGGTTCAACTATGTAACCATATATTAATCCTTGACTGAAAGGAAAATGACCAATTCATCTCAGAATTAACCCGACAATCATTTAATATTAGGATTTTAGGCCTGGATACTATCATTATCATTCACACAGCCCTTTGAAGCATATTTCTGAGACGAAAAGGCACATGCTCACAATAAAATATGGAGTGATTCGTTTAAACTCAAATGTTCAATCAAAAAATTCCACAAAAGAAGAATACATTCAAAAGAGTTGCCAGTCAAAGAATACATTCCACAAAAATTTCCACAGAAGAATACATTCAAAAGAGTTTCCTCAGGCACATGTACTGCTACTACCAACCAGCCCAATTAATCTTCTCAACAGGAAAACAACTTCACAGTGAATGGAAAACACGAATCCAGAACTTCATCAAGTTCCATACCATGCCATATACAATAAAAAAGACCTGACAGAAATCCAAATGGCTATAGCTAAGGCCAGCGAGCTAGCGTTACTAATGTACAAGAGGCCATCCTTTTCGACAGAGATTATGGACAAGCCGTGTATCAACCAAAGTGGCCGTATTATTAATACGGTTATTTAATGGTTTCGCAATGAATAACAGGAAAAAGAACATTTGATTGAAGTGGTCCTCCTCAGTCACAGCCCCAGAATAACCAAAAAAAGCATGGGCCAGCTAATCAGATAACAAGCTTGTCAGAGCTATATCTTGATTTTGTATTATATTCAGCTCTCAAATAAAGTTGAGAATAATTATCGTGGGTCAGAGCTGCTCGTTTCAGACCAAAGCAACCGATTGCTACGTTGAGCTACTTCTCTACATATGCCTATAGCATATGATACCCCGTGTTTAGTAAGTATCAGTAGGCAGGTAATTGTTGTCCCTGTATGGACAGGGACTTGTATGCAATAGGGAGTCGAGGTTGCACTAACACAGCAGTCTACAAACTAATGTACTAAAGCATCAGTTTTCACATAAGGTATCAAGTAGCACACATTACAGAGGGTATCATAGTAGGACAAGTAAGGTTCCTGTGTGAAACCAAACTGGGAAATACAGGAGAATGTTGGCCAATAGTGAAATTACTCATGCTAATATATGTGTGTTCCCTGTAGGTTGAAATGTAAAGTACGTATCCAAGAAAGTGCAGTACAGGAGTAGGGTCCTGTAGGCATACCCATCGGACCAATGAAACAGAGATACATCAAGTCCTCATCTCTGATGGAACCTTTTCTTTGTTACCAATTACATATTGATTTATGAACCTTCTTGTAACCCATTAAATACTGCTATATGAGTGTTCCATATATCCAATGGATATTGATAACTAGTCGACCCTGGTAGCATCATGACCCATAGTCTAGGTCTTAAGAATATAGCAGCCACATGTTTAATCTGGGGAAAGAGAACCTGCCTGTATTGGCAGAAGAAACAGTATATTAGGATAGCATCTAAGGGTGTATCAAATGTATGGTTAGAGGGTGGGAATGTTAGGAGCAGAGGTGTACCAAGTTCTCAGTTTGTGTGCAATATATAGAGTAACAGGTGGTTGTATCCAGTAGGAATCTTGAGAAATGTACCATGGGTGTCAAGATACCAAGTAGCAGATTAGGAGGAAGGGTAATTGATATCAATTAGTATCCGGTCCGGGTATGTGTCATGGGCAGACTATCACATGAACCTGGACAAGGGAAATTGCAGGACAACAGGTACTTGCTGTAGGCAATGGCAGCAGCAGCACAAATTGCTGCAAGGTATCGGAAAACTGGGTGTTGGAATATCCCAACACTGCAATTGCACCACATAGATGTGTCACTTCATGTGTAGGATGTAACAGAAATAACACCAAAAAAACAAACACAAAAGAGTAGAAGAATGTAGGAAATTGATAAATCCTGAAGGAGTAGCAATGTCTTAGAATCGGAAAAAAAAAAATGAAAGAACGAACGAACCTAAAAAATGAAAGAACGAACCTAACAAACAAGCATATCAATCAAACACACTAAACATGTCAAAGATAAAGAAATACAAATATTTTAAAAAACATTATAAGAAAATAAAAGAAATCAACGAGAAGAGAAGAGGAAGATAATCAGGAAATCCAATCACACGTCCTCCATAAAAACTCCAACAACTTCATAAAAGTGCAATTTTGGATTAAGGATTTCAGACAGAAAGAACAGAAACACATATTTACTATAATTTAAATACTAATCCAAAATGTTATGTCGAGTTAACAGTCAAAAGCCGCAACAAGCCTATAACTTCTAGAAAACAAGAACTCAATCCAAATTCTTATAAGAATTGGCAACACCCGGATGCTGAAACTCATCTCTCTCTGAAACCAAAAGATCCAGTTCCAAAAGCCACTCATGAACCAAGAAAAAATGACAAATTGAAATACAAAATGCAATTTTGAATAAAGAATTCCATACAGAATACCTTTGTCCAAAATAATCACAAGAAACTTTCCTTAGTACAGGACATGGTAATACCCAAATGCTATAAAAGCCTATAACAGATTTTGAATAAAAAAAATTCAGACCAGAACAAACTTACCCCAAATAAACTCACCAAAACTCCACCTTTAGTAACCCATATGCTAGAACAATATTCACGACTCAAATGCAATTTTTAATAGAGAATTTCAGACCTAGAATAAATTTAATTAAATAACAGTCTCAAAAAAACTTTAATCCAAAGAAACTCATATAAATCTCACCTTTAGTATAAGAATAGGAAAAACCCAGATGCTAGATTTTACAATCCAAAAAAAACTCACCTTTAGTACAAGAACAGTCAGAACCCAGATTTTACAACAAAATTCTCAACTGAAAATGCAATTTTGAATAAAGAATTTCAGACCCAGAACAAATTCATACCAAATAACCTCATAAAAATCTCAACTCTAATCTAAGAACAGACGAATACCTCTCTGTCCTTGCAATCAAAGACCCAGTTCCCAGAACTTCTCCAGAAGCAAAGAAACGCATCAACTAAGAATTCAAAAGAAAAACCTCATACATATATAACAACTGCTACAATAATTATACACTGCTCTAGGAATCAGGTAGGGTGTCAGTCCTATATGCTCATATATATGAAAGGGATTCCTGGTACAGGTTGAGCAGTAGGTATAGGGACTGTTAGTGATGTAGGACGTGTAGAACGGAGCACATAGCATGCTAGGTAACCCAAGTTTGTGCTTGTGTTTTCTTGTAAGGAGGGAATATGTGTGAGCCAACATGACTAGGGGCTTTTAGTCAAGTTAAATGAATAAACAAAGCAATTAAAAGAAGCTAAATCCACACATGAAGCTTTAAGAATCCATGAATAATCATTACTATGCGATGAAGAAAAAAAAGATAAGTAAAGTATAGTAGGAAGAAACAATACCACAGTTGGTTTATTCACAATCAAAGGAAACAGGCATATTCTTATAGAAAAAAAGAGGACAAACTAAATAAGCTCATATAGTTTTAACTTGGACATTATACACTATAACCGGTCAAGTAATATAATTACCTGAATCTCTTCAATAGTAATATACTTGTGTGGCCAAGCAATTGTACTTCCTATAGTATCATCAAGGGTAAAAAATTCTCTTGAGGCTCGGAACAAAGTAACATTTGGAACCAAAATTTCCTTAACCCAAACTTTGTAGCAATCTGGCCCAAGTATAACATGATGTACCATTGAAGTAGAATCTGTGGAAGCAATTTCAGCCTTTGCCACCACCTGCCCTGTGGCGGTCCAATTTAACAGTTTGCATTTAGCGCCCACAAGATTTCTATCATCACTAGCATTCACGCTCCCTTGTTGGGACTATAATGAAACAAGAAGCTAAAAGTAAATTTAATATTTTATTGTGTAATATCAATAGAATACCACAAAATATACCTGTCGGCTTGAGAGAGATGGCAACACTCTTTCATTACTAGGCTCTTCTAGAAACTGTAAAATAATGTCATAACTTGAGTTCTATGAACCTCAAGATTGCATAATTTTTAGAAAAACAATAGAGTTGAATATTAAATTATCACAACTTACCATGTCTGGTCTAAGCTCTCTTAAAACTTTTTGTGTAAGATATTGAGTTTTGCGAACCTCATTTAACTCATTCATAACAGATTGCATCCATGATTTATTTTGTATTTGGGCTTCTATCCTAGATGGGGTAACTCCAAATCCAAGCCCTCTTACAGAACCTGAGCTTCTATGTATGCATCATGGTACATTCTATGAGCATCCGACAACTGAAAATCCTCATTTTGTTCAAAACAACTTGAATGTTCCCCGTGGAGAACCCAAAGCTGATATGAAGGATCAAAACCAAATCGGACCAAGTGTTCATATACTAAATCATTTTCGTGTGACTTTTCAACTTTGCAACCTTTACAAGGACATACAATCCTATCAGGATTCCTAGCATACTTCTTAGCATTTGCTATAAATTTTCTCACTCCTTCTAGGTACTCATCACTGGTCCTACAAATAGAAAAAGAAAGCTATGATTTATGTTATTATTCATATATTTGATAGCTTAAAAGTAAATAAATATCAAAAAAAAAATAGAAGGACCTTGGATAACTAATCCAGGTTTTATCCATCCTTAACAACCAAATTTAGTAACTTTGTTGGCTGCTCACCACAACTACAATCCCGAAACAAAATGACCTATCATGGACATCAAAAATGAAAGTTAGCATATAAATATGATATCAAGTTGTTTGGATAAAAAAATTTAGTTAATCAAGATCAAAATAGGAATAATTGATGGTAAGTACAAAATTAAAAGGAGTTCATCTCTAATCCTACCAGGTATCAAAGAGATGTTTATGCTATTGAATGTATCAAAGAGATGTTTATGCAGGTGAAGAATTCATGTTCTCCAAAGCACAAGGTTAATTTGTCTCTTTTTTTTCCTTGAAGTGGTATGTGAAGGTATTTTGTATTATTCAACTTGATTGGACTTTCCACACATTCTAGTAGGACTCCAAACACAGTTATGATTCTTATAACATCTAAAATGACAAATTGATTAACATGGGTGACCCATGGTTGAGGCCTTTTGTAGAGGAAGGACTTGGGTTCAAAAGCCAGGGGAGCAGTAAAACTGGCCCTTTTGTCTCCTCCAAAAATAAGTTACAAGTAAAATTATCCACCAATGAGGGTAGTAAACAATATATGCAGATAGTACACTAATGTAATATTATTATGTTATGTATCCTTACACGTGTAACAGTTATATGATTACCGGTATTTAATAACATAAAAACATTAACATTTAATGGACGTGTCTTAAAACTCATGATAGTTACACAGAAAAAAAATGATGAAAGTATTATGTTCCGTCTGGGGAAAAATGAAAATTATAAGAGAAATACTACTGAAAAAATCCCTAAAAGAATGTATTCACATTGCAGAATATCTCACTGCATCATAACTTTAAAACATTGTCAGAAAGCAGGAAACACATTTACTACATTAACTTGTCAATACTACACAGGAAGATATGCATTGACAAAATCTGTAATTAATCAAGAACAATAGACAGCATACAGTTTCAGGATAGCTTGGTATTTAATCTAGAGTGTAGTGATCATCCTATACAAAGCAACACATCAAGGTTATGTTTCCAACAAAGATATGGTGGTTACTGCAAAGTTATTTAGCTATATGAAGAACAGACTATTGTAGAAAAGAAAATTTCATGGAGATTGATGTATCCAAGGATCCAAATACTAGGTAGAGTGGAACAGATGACTTGTTAACCTTCAGTAGTGCAAATAACAGAAATCGTATACACCACATATCACAAACAGACACTCTAAGTATTATGAATATTTAGATAAAAGAATTTATATGTTGACAAAAATGTAAGAAAGTATATGAAGCTACCACAGATGGCCCATGACCAAACTTCAAAGTGAATCCATATAAACAGTAACACATGTTAATTGTGGTGTCCAATTTGGAGTGTTACTCTCATGGAGAATATCCTACAATTATTAGTAACCATTTGGTTGTTTAGTAAAATCTCTCTCTAATGAAAGACCTCAAAACTGTCTTAATTGCCTTAAACTCCTCCATTCTGAATGATTGTTAGAGTTGGATCACGTTTGACATAATTGCTGCATTGCACGGCTAAGGGGAGGATACAACCTACCATCTTTTGCTTCTAGGTAGTATGATAAACTCGCACTTTCCACAATTGCATTGTCATGAAGCAAAATCCAATGTATAGAGAGGTAGGGGATCAGGATGAAAGCTATAATAAATTCCTCTCATGCTCTGGTGGAACACAGCTTAATTTAAAAAAAGAACCATGCAAGTAATGTTGCTTAACATTTGAAGAAACTGGTGATTGTATGTTGATGGAACAAACAATTGAAGAGAAAGGAGCAAACAAATAGCATTCTATTATAATTGAAACTTCAATTAAGACTGCTGACAAGGTGCAGGGAGATCATCTCCTACTATATCACCTCTCTACTACTTATATTCTCCTTACGTCAATAACTTCCAAACTATGATATGTAGGACATTTTTTTGCTAATAATATTCCTCATGTTCATCTGTGTGACATGACAAGTTTTTCTTTGAAATAAAGATACTTATAAGATGAAGTGTGTAAAGTCTCTAGTTAGCAAATGCAAATATTATACTATTTCAATAAAATTTGCCAATTTTCTATCATTGAGCGCCAAACTTTCCAAACACAAACTCAACAAGAAAAGATATTCATGTTTCATATATTTAGATTTACGCATATATAGCGAACTATCACATGTCTAGATTTTCGGTTGTTATTGTATCAGACACCCAGTGTCCATGGCAAAGTGTGACAACAAGTGTCAGTCAACTAATCATATATTTCTACCAAGAGACTCGCATATACATTTTTTGGATTGTGTGCATTCCACTAGTGCATAACGACTAATATGGTATTTGTATAATGTACTTAGGGTTCTTTAGTCTAGACAGTATATGATACCGTATATGAATAGGATAATCACCAAGGGGCCGTTCGATGCACAGAATAAATTACTCAGATTTCTAAGATGAAAAATCCCCTTACCGAAACACATATTAAGAGAGATTCTTAGTTACTCGTGCTCCAAAATAAATTACCAAATAAAAACTTCATTCACACACAATCAAAAATTCATCCGGAACCTACAATCTAAGACCCAATTATGAATTTCATTCACACACAACAAATAAAAACTTATGTTTCAGAAATTAAACTCCAAATAAAAAACTTAATCTTCCTAAAGTTTTGAAGCACAAACAAATTCCTAAATTTTGAACCCTAGATTTTAATTTCTTCATGTAAGCCCTAAATAAGAAAGGAAACCCTATATAATAAATCAAGGAAGAAAAATTCATAAAAAGAAAGGGGGAAGATGAAGGAGTGAGAGATGACCTAGACACGGTGGTGACGGCGGTGACGGCGATGACAGTGGTGACGGTGGTGACGGCGATGACAGTGGTGACGGCGGTGACGGCGATGACAGTGGTAACGGCGGTGAAGACCTCTTGCCGCCAACTCTGAGAGAGAACGGAGGAGAGAGAGAGAGAGAGAGAGAGAGAGAGAGAGAGAAAGTAAAAAGAGAACGGATGGAAAAGAAAATTTTGGGAAAGGTTTTTATGAGCTTCTCCAAACTCTGAGAGAGAATCGGGCGGCAAAACGAAAAAAATTGGGAGATTACAGCCAGGCGCGGGCGGCAAACGAAAAAAGGGGGGGGAATAAATTTGACACAACACTTTTCAAGTGTTGTATTTACTTTATAATATTATATGACATTTTAAAAGTGTTGTATATAGTATATATTATTATACGACATTTATAAATGTCCTTAAAAGTGTTGTTAAATTTATGTTTACGACACTTTAAAGGAGGTGTCATAGATTATGATAAATACTCATTTATGACGACACGTTTTCGTAGAGTGCCATCATGACGAAAGAATAATGACACTTATTTGGAAAGTGTCATAGATAAAGTGTCGTTATTAACCTATTTTGTTGTAGTGATATACTGTTTTCTCTCTTCCACTTCGCTTGCTTGGTCGTAGCAGCGGCCACAGCCGCAGCAGATCCAGTGGTTGGAACGATCAATTCTTCTTCTGACAGCACGTGATCAACATTCACGAGTTGAAGATTTAAAGTGACCTTTCGTCTCCATATCTGGAAGTGTTCGCCATCGAATTTCTCCAACTTGTTAAAGCCGGTATCGATGAGCGAAGCACGAGAATTATCCATCTTCTCAATAAAGCTTTGAGATTGTTATTGCCGAGGCACAATTTTCGATGGAAATTTCTGAAACTGAAACAATTGTACACACAACGTTTCAAATGCAACACCTTAAAGAAGATGTGCAACAGAGATCCTGGAGGATTCTGAATTACGAGGATCTAAAAAGATTCTACGTAATACACAAAAAATCTAAAGAGACTTTGTGCAAGCAACTATCGACAGTAGAGCTTCTAAAAAGAAGTTACTGTAAAAGGCAACAGCAGCGATGACAGGCGAGAATGAGATGCTGGGGTGAATGAACCACCGTTGCTCAAAGCTTTATTCGCCCCACACGAGCACGAATAGCTTCCAGGAACCAGCAAGTTCACAAAGAACTTCTGGAACGCTCGTAAGTCAATATTTGAGACTTGAACGGGCTTTCTGGACTTAACAGACTCCCTCAACTCTCTTCTTGGTGCATCTTTCAAAGGAGGCCAAGGGGCTCTATTTATAGAGTGGAGTTGAGACTTCACCTCTTCTCCTATCCGATGTGGGACTAAAATACTAATACTCAAAAATAGAGTTTGATATTTTAGATCATCCCACAATCAACATAGAAGTGTGCCAGTCCACGCCTACCCCCCGAACACTCCCGTGCATGCACGAGACATCCTGGAGTCCGTGTCCGAGTCCGAGTCCGTACAACAAAAATTAACTTGCATCCTTGTTGGATTTAATCCTTTTTCCTTCTTGGAAAATACTTCCACATGGCACAAACTTGTGCCCCACTACACCTCATGTGCACACCTCAACACAAGCAATGCATTATATTGAGATACTCACCATTTGGTGTAGCCGATGTGGGACTATCTTTTCTAGTCTAAAGGCAAAAACACCAACACAAATACTCGCAAGCCAAACACGATAGTTGACTTATACAAAAAAATAAAGATCACAAAAAATTTAAGACAGATACACAAAAATTAAGTAAAAAATCATAATTGGTAAAAAAATTCACCAGGAGAACTATTGTACAAGACTTTACAAGATCGCAGGACGGACCTGGCCCGGCCCAGCGCAGACAGGACGACCGTCCAGGGCCCCAAGACTGAAAGAGCACCAACATATTTATATAAATATAATAGTAGTATGTGCAATGAGTCACTCTTAATGGTGTTATGGTTATCATGTTAAACTTGTATACTAAAGGTTCTTAGTTTAATTATTTGTGACGACAAATTATTTTAGTTTCTTAATTATTATTTTTACGTTATGTATGGGAGTTCATCTTGGAAGTTTGTCTCGGGCCTCCATGAGCTCAGGTAGGGGTGAGCATATAACGGTTGGAAACCGAAAACCAAATCAAACCGAACCTAAATATGACAATCAGTTCGATTTTTTGGTTATAGGTTCGGTTTTCGGTTTGGAGATTTAAATTTTTGAAGTACCGGTTCGGTTTTCGCTTTTTGGTCTTAATAATCGAGCCGAACCGAATCGAAAGCCGATTTAGATTCAATAATTTACCAAACTGTCTTCAATTTATATATACTAATGTTTTCACTAATCATATCTAAGTGCGCTCCCTCCGACCGTCCTCTATTGGCACTTGTCGTCGCTTTTGAGTGCTTTCTCTCTACCTTAATTTATATATACTAATATTTTTCACTCACTATAACTGTAATAATTTATAAATGTAACAATGTCAGATTTTTTTTTAAGATTTGATATTTAAATTGGCTCATTTGCTTGTGAAGGCCCGATCTATTGGCCCATGAAACCGAACAGACCGAAAATCAAACCGAATTAATTTTGTTCGATTTTGTTCATTTTTTTATTAAAACTTTTGGTTTTCGGTTTTGAGAAATATGGTTTACGGTTATTTCAATTTTTATATATTCGGTTCAAACTAAACCGAATCGAACCGTTGCTCACCCCTAATCTTAGTGTCACGACCCGTACCCGATTTAGGGGCACGAGTACGTGGGTACGTCCAGCCTACGCCCCGGTGGCGGCGGTAGAACGCTGTTCTAGGTCACAACCACACAATATAATATACTCTCCAAACGGAGGACAATCTCAGAAGATACAACTCAATCACATAAACTAGAGATAGATAAATGGCACGATAAGATAGGTAAGAAATCCACAAGAGGGATACAACCAGAAGTGAAATAAGTCAAATGTTATCAACAATACTACATAACATCTGAAAGATACAACTAAAGACAACACAATAAGTAAGATAAAGTCCTAGCAATCTAGTCTAGGAACTAGCGTAGTCTCCTCAGTGCAAGCTGGATCCTCCTGAGGGTCCAAGTCGCAAGTGTCGTCTGCGTCATCTCCATAGGGTAGTGCCAAGGTCCTCCAAGTTATCTGTAATATTTTGTCAATAGGTCCAATCAGGACAGGAACGAGCATATATCTCCAAAATAGATCCAAAACATGCACGGTAGGAAATATAGAACAAGCAGTAGAATAAAATACATGAACTGTAAAGAAATGTACATGAAAAACATGAAATACATAAAATTCCGTAGAGAGGGATGTATATGAACAGTTAAAATAGACAAATCTGAGTACATGAAAGTTTTATAGAAAATAAAAACTGTAAGTGAAATATAAGTGATTTAGAGCACAAGATGGTTATGTAATCGGCTTGATTTGCACACGCCTAAGTTACAGAGTTTGTATACGAGTATACTAAAAGAATGATCACATAACCACTTCTACTCTCCCGTCCCCAATCAATACACAAGGATCCAATCGAGTTATGTTACGTACATGATGAATTGTTTGCACAAGAAGATCATGTGAGCACACGAAAGTACATGAGAGCACAAGTACGAATAACACAAATACAAGGAGTACACGATGTACATGGTAAAGTACACGCACATGAAATACCTGATGTATCTGCTGAGGGGATAACATCGCATGACAAGATCCATATAGTAAAAATCCGAGATAACGACGTGTCAGCATCAAGTAAAGTAGTCTAAAGCAGACAATATAGATACTATCATGAATGAAAATGATTAGAGAATGTACTCGCCTGATAACCTGAACAACTGATGAGAACAGATGTCCGAACTAGAATAATTGAGTCATATTTAGAGCAACACAGGTTATAAAGTATTCAAAAGGTAATAATTGAAGTTTACAATGCATTCTACATGATTCTTAGTTATTCTAGGTCAAAGTCAACTATTGGTCAAATCTGGTCAACATTCTAGTCAAACTAGGTCAACTAGCTAAAATTTTGTCAAACTCTAATCAGCAAGGTAAACATTGGACTATTGGTCAATATCTAGGTCAATGGTCAACTAGGCTATTCTAGGGCCTTGACTAAAATAGGCTATTTGATGTTGGTAACTTGGTAATGGCCAAAACTTCATTAACTCAAAATCCTTACCCAAATACCATGACATATACTCTAAGTATCACATATATATAATGACATTAACCTTATCCATACTACCTTACCTCAACCTTAATATAATACAAAGTACATCTCAGAACCTAACATATATATTAGACATATGTATATATATACAAATAAGCTATTGTATACATATATATATATATATATATATATATATATATATATATATATATATATATATATATATATATATATATATATATAAATTGAACCATATCTTAGAAAACTGAACCAAGGCAACCTCTATATATATACATTACACAACTATATAGTACACATATCTCTATAGTACATGATACTAACTCAGTTCATATATATACATTACCCAAACCTATACATATCTCAAATGTATACAATTATAACATATACTTAAACAAATCTCAGATAACTTAGATCACAATCTCAGTTTTAAGATTGAAACAACCCACACTTGAACATTAAACCCAAACTGAGCCCAGGTATCCTAAACTGGAACCCAATGCTAAACTGAACTATCAACCTACATAAATCTCAACCTATATGTGATAGTGAACAATACCTACATATACCATATATGATATTGTAACCCAAACTTACTGTACAACTGAAACTGGAAATAACCTATGCATTTACAACCCACATACGAACATATAGATCAATACATATACAGCATACATCCCAAACTCCATATATAACATGTAAACTCAATCTAAAACCCAAACAACATATAAACCCAAACTCAATTCAATTTTAACTCAGGTATCAACATATAGATGAATACCCAACTCAAAACCCAAACTAAACTCATAAACTCCAAACTCAGAAAATGAACCAGGGCAACCTCTATATGTGTCAAAGCCTTTACATCAACTCACACATCTATGCAATTCCTAACTCAAGAAAACTGAGATTACTCACCAACCCAAATAGCTATACAATTATAATCAACTCAGGAATCCACATCTCAAAGTCATCAAACCCCAAATTAAACAAACTCAAAACATAAACAAGGAAGGGTCGAGTGTGTGTTGCTGTGTGTGGACAGTAGGGTGTGAATAAGTTCAGAGTGTTCAGTGACATGTGTCACATGATAGGCTGTGTGTGTCCAAAAAATGTGTCAAAGGGTCCAAAATAGTGTCGAACAGTGTCAATCAGAGGGGTCAAAACTGTGCACATACAGTGGGCTCGTGCGCGTGTGTCGGCGGGTCTAGGACACAGTGATCCAACCACGTGTCTCGTGGTCAAGTCCTAGGGTAGCCTAGGTCTAGGGGTACATGTCTGTGTCACTGATTAGTGTCCACAATGTGTTGTGTCAGAGATATGAGTCTGTATCAGTGGCCATGTTCGCGTGTTCGAATGTCAGTACAAAACAGTGCAGACTCGATTACATCCTAAATACTGAACCAAACCTCTTGAAACTATAGGGTCATGCTGTCAGACATTGCCCCCACCTTTATGCCAAAATTCGGGTGTCGAAGTGTCGTGTCCACGAAGATGTGGGCCTCGTGTAGCAGGACACTACACCACACATGCAGGTGTCCCATGTCCAATTTATAACACAAAAATGTGTCCAAATCCAACTCAGTCACATATATTTGGGATATACACATTACCAGCTACAAAATCATGTGATTTGTTTTGGAAATTAATAACATTAATTTCTATGTGGCATTTCACTAAACACTTTACACAATAATTCGACTCGCCTCTGATACGCATACCAAATAGATTCGATTTCTAATCAAACTTGGCCTAGGGCTAGGTGGACCCTAAATGAATGCATTTATGGAAAGAAATCAGAAAATTAATAGGTTTAGAGGCCATTACCTATTAAGAGTTAGAATCTCAATATAAATGTGCTTGAGACCAAAATCACTCCACTTGCAATGGTCAATAAACTCCAAATCCTTGTTAGCTAGCTTCTAGAGGCTTCCTCTACACTAGGGGAATGTATTGCACTTGATTAGGCTTAATTTGAAGTTGATTTGGATAAAGTGGGTGAATTTGGGGAAGAACTCAATTTAGGGTTTGGAATTGTAAGGAAAGATGCAAGAATGCTAAGTGTGAACCTTTATAGGGGGAACCCTCTATGGCCGGCCACAAGAGTTTTTTAGGGTTAGGGTTAGGTTCAAATGGAATTAAAGGCCTTCTACAAGTATAATTCAAGCCCTTCTAGCAAAGGCCCAAGTAAATTAGGGTTTCCAAGCTAAATATCTACTTAGATATAATATATAGATATTACTAACCTTATTATTTAGTTGGAAGCTACTAATCAAATATCTAGGCTCATGATCAATATCTAGATTAGGGCAATTCTAGGTTAAGGCCTAACACATTAATTAAAATATTATTAATTAATTAAAATTCAAATTAATTCAAATGTCACAAATGACCAAAATATCCTTAGGCTAAAAAGTGGTAATTAGCTAATCTAATCCCATTAGTTAGGTCTCCATGGCCATGGTTAGTCTCTAGGCTAAGTAGTTCTAAGGTTTCACTAGCATAGGACACAATCACAATACATCACTTAAATATTATAAAAATAATCTAAAATTAACCAATTAGTCATTATCATGATTTAAATCTATTATTCTATAACTAACATGATCAATTTTATAAAAGTTCAAAATTATCCTTATTTTAGAAAAGTGGTAGTTACAATCCTTTCCCCTTAGAAAAATTTTGTCCTCGAAATTTAGGTTGGTCGTATTCCATTTTGTGTCACGCCCCAACAATCATGGTCTCAGAAAACTTTACCTAAATCATACAATTTGAAAGAATAACATACAGGATCGTGGCAGGCAATATCAGTCTGGGGTCTCATCTAGCTATACTAGTCATACTACAGCACAAAGCAGTCATAAGGTATCAAACATACAGCAACATAGTAGGGTGCAGCAATCAGCAAGATATGCTAAGGTCTAGGTCAAAAACTCACCTCCAACTAGGTCTGATGACTAGAACTCCCTCCTGGAGGCGAGACCTTAATCCCCAAGGCACTTCTCATGAATCATGCTCTTGTTAAAACTCTTCTTACTTTTTTTTTCAATTTTATTCTCCTCTATCAACTTAATCACCCCGAAATTTAAATTCCTACACATCGTCCTAACTTGGATCCGAAATCTCTAAATCAAAGTTTATGAAATCCTCAAACTTGTTCAAATCACTGTCCTCGAAATTATTTGAAGCTAACACTACTATGTCATGCAGGAACTTATTCTCCATTATAAAATCATCCTTCGTATTTTCTTCACGTACACCTTCAAATATTATCCTTCTTAAATTTTTAAAACCTCCACAAAATCTTTAATTAATTTTTTTTATAACTCAAAATCCTTGTGTTCACTCTGTTCCTAGTCATCCTCTTACCAACATTTATTCAATTTTGTATCATCATCGCATTACAATTAAATTCTCTTCTCCATTTCTAAATTCCTAAATTTAGCATCACAACCTTAAGTGAAATATCTCGAGAATCAATACCCTAAAATTATTCAAGTTCACAAAAACAAACCAATCTCGAATATCCTTGTTATTTCTAAAGTACACCTACAAAATATTACTCTTCTAACTATCAATATATAACATCCTACTATCCTTCTGGTCAGCCGGAGGGGTCATTGCCTCCTATGCAATAGGAGGTGGAAACACGCTCTCAGTCATATCTGAAACTGCAGCTACGCTCGGGGGACAGGCTCTGGTCATGGGTGCCATACTGGAAGTAGAAAGGGAAAACAGGAAATCATCAAAGGCTGTAAAGCAGACTAACATCCTATGTGAAAACTGGTGACTATTGCAAATAACAGAGAATTATCTACAATGGGTTACTATTCTAATGTCAAAGCTAAACTATCATCTCTAAGATAAGGACCTAATACAAGCCATCAAATCCATATGCTATGAAATAACTACATATGAATAGGCTCTACAAGAACTAAAATTATTCCTACTCCTAAGTTATTTGATGATGGAATACAATTTTATAACAAGAGAAGGGTACGATAGAGATGACATGTTTAAAAACCTTCTTAAGATACAATCTAATAATCATATACGTCTGTCCAAAATCATGATACTCAGAATCCTCGTCATGCTAGTAAGCAAGGCTGCGATAATCCATAGAGTCCATAACTAAGGTACATACCTCTAGAATCATGGTATTTAAAAAATTTGCATTGCCGTATGCTTGGCTGCAAAAACTTTAAATTTTTACACCCGAGAAATACATCCAAAATCAGACTCTATATCTTCGTCATGTCAGCTAATATGGTTATAGAAGACTCTAGATTCTATAACTGAGGCGACCTAGCCCATAAGATTTATCTTGGTAGAAAATCAAGTCAACAATGAACACCAAGAATCAAATTCAACAACGAATAAGGAAGGTAGACAGTAACTGTTGTAATCGAATTTTGAGATAGTTTATAATAAGATTCTCAAGGGTCATCCCATAAATCTATCAAGGAATTTTAACTGTGATTGAGTATCCTCTAATGCTAAAGCATATTCCTTATCTCTTATCGCAGGCGCGCAGCAGTACAACTAATCGTCGTACTACCACGACTTCGCACTAATGCAAATGTCGACCTGCATGTGCCACCACTAAAAATGTGTCATGAGCCATACCCGGTTTAGGGGCACGAGTGTGTGGGTACATCCAGCCTATGTCGCAGTATCGACAGTAGAACGTTGTTCTAGGTCACAACTACACAATATAATATACTCTCGAATCGGAGGACAATTTCAGAAGATACAACTCAATCACATAAACTAAAGGTAGATAAATGGCATGATAAGATAGATAAGAAATCCATAAGAGGGATACAACCAGAAGTAAAATAAGTCAAGTGTTATCAACACTACTACATAACATCTGAAAGATACAACTCAAGACAACACAATAAAGAAGATAAAGTCCTAGTAATCTAGTCTAGGAACTAGGGTAGTCTCCTTAGTGCAAGCTGGATCCTCCTAAGGGTCTAAGTCACAAGTGTCGTCTACGTCAGCTCTATAGGGTAGTGTAATGCCCTGCTCCGCACGGTACATTATGATGAGTCGTTGACTCGAAGAGTTGCGTTGACCCGATGAGGTATCGATGCGAATTGATGCAAGTGTTACGTTGGCCAAAGGTAAGCTTTAAGTCGATTGTAATCTATGAGTCGAATCCATGTAAAGGATAAGTCTCGTTTGAGCAAGTGCTGATTTTAGTTGATCTGGAGTGCAGGCTATGCTTTTACGCTGGACGATAAGAGGTCGGCATTTTGCCTTATGTAGTGAAGTGTCTGCGAAACCAAATCATGGCCTTGCAACGGATTGTGGCATGGGCACGATAGGCCAAATCAACCGAGTAGTTCAAAGGAATGGCTAAGTCCGAGAGTTTGCTATGCGACCAAGTTATGGAAGCGAGCCGCTTCAAATCGGCGAGACGACAAGGCGTATCGGCTTAAGGTGGGCGGGTTCTTGACTCTCTCTCCCTATTCCTTCACGTCTAATAAAATGTATCATTGTATGTGTAAGATGTTATCGAGTTAGCGAGCGTGGCTCGGGCGACGAAAGGTCCAAGTATGTGTCGAACACTAAGATAGAACATTGAACAATCGAACAATTGAAGCGACGTGCATCAAGTGTACGAGTCGCGGTAGGGCGGTGATGGTAGAACATTGAAAGACAACATCGAGATGTGCATCACGTGCACGCCTCCGAGAACATTAAACATAAGGCGTAAAACATTGATTATGGTGCTGAGCGTGCCCTCGCGCACTTATGTACCAAAAGACTAAGTAACTACGGAATTAGGCTATGTGAATAACTTACGAATGGTACGCGCTGAATATGAAAACGAGATAACTAAGCCGTTGGACGTCGTTCATCAATATGGATGTGCTCGGGCATAATGCTGACGGAGCTCCCCATATGGATGGTGGATTATGTTTATGAGACGCGAATATGTTTATGGTGTGAGACTATGTTTATGGAACAGAGGATTGGTTGGAACGATATGATTTGTATGCTATGGTACGTATTGCATGGTCAATGGACTCGGATGGCCCGTGCACGGGTGCGGCTTCCTTCGGACGGTTACGCCGGGGCACCGGGACCGTTCGGCCTAGGAGGAAATTATGTGTGATATTTATGGTGCACATCATTCGGACGGATTACGACCGTCCAGTGCTGTGATAAGCTAAAATATTCGTAAGTTTGGGATCCTTCGGATACTGGGCTAGCAACCCGTATCGAAGTGATCGTAGGCTTACACATAAGAGATGCTAAGTCTATTATGGTGCGAAACACCGTGACCTTCATATAGATAGGGTCGGTGGGTTGAGCTGAGAGTTAGGTGCAGGCGCAGGGCCTGCGACCCTCATGCATTATCTAAGTTTATGATTGGAATATTGCGTGAAATATATGGTTTCATACTTAAGTTCTAACCAGTGCAGGCTAAAGAAAATGGGACGAAGATGAGCACGATCACTATGTTTATGTTCATATTATGTCTAACTGTATCTGCCACAGGGACACGGTATGGGACATATTTATGATAATGTGCTATGTTTAAGTATTGCTATGAAACTGATCCTAAAGTTAAATAGAAAGATCACCAATTAAGATGCATGTTTCACTGAATGATTAAGTGTTTGGTTTGGATGCGAGCGGGTCTTGATCAGTGCGAAGCGAGGACGAAAGCACTAATCTCCCACTAGTTTATGTGCAGGTTTGGGTATGATCGGCTCAGGGCGGAGCTTGGCTTGGACGTGTCGAGGCATGGAGTCCTTGGCGTTCAAGAGGAGCTACCGCATAGGCGTTCGGACTTGCGACATGGAGATGTTCGGCCGAAGACTACTTGTTGGCTATAAAGAGGCATAATGTATGGAACAATATAATCCTTTATGATCTAGAGAGATAATGAGCGTTGTTGCCAATTGGCATGTTAAGTTGGGCTATTCAGAGCCTTGTAACCTTCAGTTCATTATGAATAAAAGAGATTCTTATTGTATTCTTTGTTTCCTTCCGCTGCTTATGTTACGAATTTGAGATAATCACTATGTGAACGATTATCTTGCCTTGCACGAGCGCAACTCCAGGCTCGTGCGGCATCACGCCCCAGCGAGGACGATAATTCGGGTGAAATCTAGCGAGGACGAGCGATTTCCCGGATCGGGGCGTGACAAGTTGGTATCAGAGCGGTTCTATCCTGTGGACCATGCATGAATCTCTTTGACCCTCAGTTGCTTCGCTATCGAATTCAGTTGACTCTAAGTTGTTTCCGCAACCGCATGGCTCATGTATCTGCTCGATGCTGCATTGGATGTTCCATACAATAAGTCTATATTAAGTGCGTACGTCTGCCACAAGTATGTCGTGACTATCACACTATCTCCGGGTGACATCGGAGAGTGTTGGTTGCACCCAGTGCAACGGGTTATGAGATTATGATTTCCCGAAGTGCAAGAAAGTTGTGAATGCTGGTCGCACGAAGTGCGAAAAGTTATGTGTTATCGGTCGCACGGGGTGCGAGAAGATATGTGTTGTTGGTTGCACGAAGTGCAACGGGTCGATATATGAGGCAATGCGTGTTATGTTTCTATGCGAACGATTATGTATTGTTGGATGCACGGAGTGCAGCAAGTCGTGAATCGTTCATTGCATCGGTGTAACGAGTCGATATGGTGTGATGCATGTTGTATAGCTATGCGTATGGATAGCAATATACCGAACGGGATTGTGACCTTAAGTATTGAGAGTAAATTGTTGCACGAACTGTAATGAGCGAGATTGGAAGATCGCTGATGCGATAGTAACGAGTCGAGTTTATCGCTAAGTCGAGCTGAGTAGGCGAACGTTATGTTGGCCGTATGTCGCGTTGAGCTTTGAATAAACGAATGTTGCGGGTGTGATCGATATGATCGCCATGGTATGGCTAGGTCGAATGTATGTCAACTTGAGTGAACGCTAGAGCTGGGATCGGAAAGATCGCCATACGAGATAGTTGATTGAGAATAGATGTCAGACCTCTGCGGAATGTGATGCCGAGTAATGACTCGATTTCGAGTGGTATATGCAATACCGCTTGTGCGAGCAAGTGTAGCGAAGTATTGTATCGATGACGATAGGCTCGATCCTGAGTGGTATATGGAATACCACTTAACGATACCTATTTTACGCCGTTTGGTGACTTGCGATAGATTTCGTCGAGACGATTATGTTGTTATGATATGTTTGTCTGCAACGGACGGAGTAGTACCGAGACTCGAGTGGGAATGACTTGATAGAAGTCGATGCAAGTATGCTTCGATGGATTGAATTGAACAATTATGTGCAAAGTCGTACCTATGGATGATACGTCGGACGAGGATTCGTTAAGTGTAAGTCGAATGAAAGGCTAAGCATGGCAAAGGAATGTTACGTTGAGGAAATGGTCGACCCGGTCGAAATTATGTTGAGTTAGTACGAAGACTTGTACGGAACGAGTTGAGTAGGTGCGAAAAAATCGTACGAACGAATTTGGGTTAGCGCGATGAGTCGGTAGCACGATTGGAAGTACGAGTTAGGGATGTGAGAACGGATATGTGAATTGGAAATTGTATCACAATGATGATAGTTAGTTACAACTGAATGAATCTTGATGTGCGCGAGACTTGATCTGTATTCGAGTTCGGATAATGGCAATGATGGCAATGAGTTTGAGCTTATGAGAGAGGAAGATGTTCAAGTTATGCATGTCGACGATGGTATTGAGGCCTATCAAAGACAATATGCAATAACTCGGGAATACTCTGATCGAATGAACAAAAATTATGTTGAACATTGTTGTTGGATGAATAAGATGCAAGTTAAGTTGATGACAGTTTGGATGATAACTGTAGGAACGCTTCGGAGAATTGGAAAGTGGATGTGTATTACTTGGATGAAAACAAAAGTGCCTGGATTGCTTCGTGGATAACCACAATGTTGACATTCTTGTCTTATGCGAGTGCAACTCCAGCATCACACATGCGTCGTGCCAAATCAGAACGATCATTCCGCGTGAGCGCTGGTATGGTGATTCATACAGTGGGGATGATCAAACTTGCAAGGCGTGGCAAAATTGGATTCGACTTGTGGTTTGATGTGAACGTTGTTCGAGGATGGTTTTGATGAGTATGGAATGTGTCGGACTATAATCATGAATAGGTAAACTCAGACTTGAGGCGAGTAGATGTCATACGACTAGCGAAGATAGTTGATGGCATGCAATGTGCATAAGCGATTCGAGTAGTTAACGGCGCATCAGTTGCGCGGGGTAGATAAATTATGGATTGGCAAATTACGTCGAATTGGATAAAGTCTCGTAGAAATTATCGGGAATTGATTTGGCTCCGCAATAGGATATAGCATGGTTCGTTGTAACTGTCCCTCGTTGATGATCTTCAATTATCGAGCGTAGTTTCGGGGCAGATGACCCTAGAAGACTTGACCGCCAAATCATGCAAATGTAAGAAGTCCCATAGGACGACCCTAAGGAAGCCGCATAAGAAATTTCGTCGAGGATCAAGGATGATGTAGTGCATGTTGATGATAAGTCTAAGCGAGCGAGTATCGTGTTTCGAAAGTTAGCGAATAGCCTTCGACTAGATCGAGACGGATAGAAAATTTATGATCAATCGAATAAGTACGTGAGTAGACTTGGTTGGTCAACGATCGAATAGGTGTTGAGGAATGTACTTAGCATAGCTATGCGGTAAGGCGATTGCTAGATTTCTGCAATGCATGAGAGCAACAAATAGTAGAATGACCCTAAGAGTTGTGTCGTAGATCGGTTGGGGTAACGGTTAGGCTATGTGTGTTGGGCGCACGATCTATGTTACGAAATGAACTAGTCTGGATTGAATCGAAGATTGAGTAAAGGATTCGTACTCGGTCGAGAATCAGATATGAGCGTATTGTAAGAGACCTTGGGTCGGAAAGATTGTTGCCTTTGAGCATCGTAGACTCAAGTAGACCTCTTATATCTGAAGAGATTAAACACGATGTCTGGATAAGTTACATAGCGGGGGTAACCCCAGACGCAATGCGTAGGTAGTTCGAGAATGTGAATCGTATCGGGATGTTGTGTACGAGACTTAGTACAAATGGTAGGCAAAGGAAATTGAGACATGTGGACTTAGTCCATGTCGTTAAGGCCAAGTGTTATGAATGATTGGATGAAGGACTTGAGTTATGTGAGAGATAGGTAAACGGTTGGACGAATAGGCATTGCAGAGAATTGTTGTGATCGGATGCGCAATGACTCGATGCAATGAGAGCGTTAGATGGCCGACGAGAAACTTATGAGATCGAACTAATAGTTTCGAGTTAAGTTATGCGCAAGATGTTGGTAGATGATCGTATGTTATGGAATACACATACGAGGAGTATTTTGGGAATAGGTGCTAAAATATGACTAAGTCGAGTACGGACTGATTGGTGCTTGAGGATTAAGTTGAGCTTGTTAGTTGTCCCGATATCCTACAACTGAGCTTGGCTGAAATACATATATTGGTGGGACGCCTAAAATATGTGTATGATCCAAACTAAGTTGTATGATTCCAACGATAGTAGCACGAGATCATAAAACGATCTAGCGAGGCACTTGGATTAAGTGTTGGTTTCGGTTTGAGGACGAACCTGATTTTGAGTGGTATATTATGTAATGCCCTGCTCCGCACGGTGCATTATGATGAGTCGTTGACTCGAAGAGTTGCATTGACCCGATGAGGTATCGATGCGAATCGATACAAGTGTTACGTTGGCCAAAGGTAAGCTTTGAGTCGATTATACTCTATGAATCGAATCGATGCAAAGGATAAGTCTCGTTTGAGCAAGTGCTGATTTTAGTTGATCTGGTGTGCAGGATATGCTTTTACACTGGACGATAAGAGGTCGGCATTTTGCCTTATGCAGT